>CM077092.1:34995800-35496375 GCA_039513925.1 Platanthera zijinensis | reverse complement strand
TTCATATATGTTTATTGTGTAATATATACTTACATTATGTTTATATATATTTATTATGTTATTTATAAAAATTTATTATGGTAATTCACGTATTTACAATATTTATATGTGTGTGTTATGTGCGTGAATACTTTTATTTATATATTAATATTTGAGATTGTAAAATATCCTTCGTATAATCCCTACCATACCGATATATGACATTTCAAACTCAAACGACATGAAACCGATATACAACATCTACAAACTTGCTAGATAGCAATAAATAAAGGGCATTCTTTTATTAGGATTTGTTTGAATGAGTGGTTGATTTTGGAGATGGAACGCTTAGAGACGAAGATACAATAATTCTTGAATGAGCTTTCTCTACCGTTAGAATTAGGCATAAAATAGTGTTTTGGGTTTCCAAATGGAGGCTATTCAAACAAGCAGAAATATTGTTCGATTTTTTTTTTGAAATGCAGTCGAGGAAAAAAAGGTTCAAACAAACAAAACTTAACACTTTTGTGCATATTGGGCTTAGTAATGACATTGAATCTTCGGGTGGAGCCTTGACTCGCATAAATTCGAAGGGTAAGATTATGAGCTACTTCTACGTGACACAGTAGTCTTGTGGGTTAAATTTGGAGTAGAACTTTCTAAATAAGTTTGTGTTTCAAATTGGCTTTTTTAGGCTGTTATTTGTTCTAGAATAGAACTTGTTTTTGGTTTGTTGGGTAGTTATCTATTAAAAAGAAATTCACAAAGATAGAGTGGTTGATCAACAATAATAAGTTGAAATGGTTTAGGGTTAATTCGGATGGGCGGTGACGATAGAAGATAGAGTGGTTGGTCTAGTTGGAGACAGAGATAAAGGCTTTGTTTGGCGCCGCATTTTGCCTCCTACACGCCGCGAATTACTAAACATCGGCGCCAACACAAAAAGATCCTCCCCCAGCTTTTGAAATCACCCCCGCCCAAATCGCTGAAACTCCGCTTTTTTGGAGTCATGATATTTTCTCACGACTCCAGAACACAGAGATTCGTGATTCATGCCCTAGTCCGCAACCTTCCTCTTCCGTCCTGGAGCTTCCAGTGGCTCCCGATTCTTCTCTTCCGCCGTTGATCGCGGCGAAAATAGTTTCTCCAGCATATATCGACGGCGAGAAATCTTCTCTTCCCGCGGCCCTTTCATCAGCGATGAAGCAAAGGAAGCCCTTACAGGTAGGAAGCCATGTTTCATTTTTGCAGGCTCTTTAACATCAGTTCATAATCATTCTAGGTTGAAACATCAGTAATGTTGAACACCCTGCAATGGTGCAAAAATGAGGAATGGTGACATCAGTTCATAATCCTTCTAGGGAAATTTTTGTTGTTGCTGATAGTACTAAGTTCTTATGACTTCAAAAGAAATTTTAAAAAATTTGGTGTAGTCCCTTCAAGAATTACTTCAAAATCAGAGCAAGTGACCTTTGTATACTTGGAATATGATAGCCAATTCACCAATGGAAAATGTTTTCTTGTAGATAGTTTCATCCAGTCCCCAAAAGACTTGTAAAGATAACCCAAATTTAATTGCTACTTTCTATTTTTTATTGGATTGTTATGTATGTTTGATCCAGTAGATGAGCATATCAAAAGATGGTGGAATAACGGGTAATTGGGAGTCTTCCCATGTTCTTCTTTTCTCCGACTTCTGCATCCGAAAGATACATTTAGGGAATAAATCAATCACTCATTTCAATAAAGAGGGTTGGGTCAATTTGATGAAAAACTTTAAGGAGCGAACCGGTTTAAACTACAATCGTGCACAAATGAAAAATAGGTGGGATCAACTGAAACGTGATTGAAAATTATGGCACAAACTTAAAAGAGGCGAGACGGGACTTGGTTGGAACCATATTAAAAGAGCGATAAACGCTTCCGATGATTGGTGGAATGAAAGAATTGAGGTTAGTTACCATGTTCATTTTTATATTTCAGTTTTTGAAGTTACTATTTTCCATGTCTAACATTTTTTTTCATTTTTGCAGATGATCCCTAATACGAAGAAATTTTGATCTGTTGGAATACCTCCATAGCTTGAAAAATAATTAGAGAAAATGTTCAACTTTGTTGTTGCTACATGAGACAATGTATGAATGTCTTCATCTGGAGAGTTGTCTTCTCTTTTTTTTCCCAGCGCGACACCTTATCAGGAGATGATTACCATACCATAGAACACAATAACATACACCTGGTCATAGTTTCCAAAGCGGAGTTGATTCAAAAAGAAAACGCAAGGGAAAGAAGTTGGATATGAGGGTAAAACATATTATGTTATCACATGTTGAGAAGTTGTGCTCCTCTTTTGATAGTACTATGCAGCGTGTTACAACACATGTTGTTCCACCACGCATACACCTACTGTGAGAGGCTCTTCAAGAACTAGAAAAATATCTAGAGATCTTTGAGGGCAGACGGTTGTATCATTTTGCTACGTACAGTACATTTTCAAACTCCAGTGAATCGAGTAACTTTCCTGAGTATACAACCAAAAGATAGAATGGTGGAATGATCGAAGACTCACTACATGAATTCGCTTAACTGCTATCTTTTTTTTATGTTACTTCTATTTTGAACTTTTATACTTTTGATGTTTTCGAAACTTCTGTTTTGGAGTTGTAAAATATTTCTTGGTAATAATTATTGTTTTATATTTTAGAATGGCCATAGAGAATCATGATGATGATCTTAATTAACATGAGTGATGGTGATGTAGTGTTAAATTATTGTGCAACTCGTCAGCAGGAATGTGTTCACTTTGTCAACCCTGTGACATCTAATGTGTGTGTGATCACTGAGTATGACCTCATCTCAGACCGGGCATAAATGGATACGTGAATTTTTGTCGGGCATTTAGGAGATTTCATAACATGTTATTTTTGAATGGGACAATTGTTTTTTTTTTATTTGTTAGCATTGTTAGAACAAACTCTTGTATTATAGGGAACACAAAGAACTCAAACTAGTGATATATTGACAATCATTATTTATATTTTGGATCATAATGAAACATTCAGGAAGCAGGTGAACAATTCCAACATTCTATGGAGACTATCAGTAGGTTATTCATGATAGGACTTTGTGCACTGACTAGTTTATCCATGAACAATGTTGCTACTTTAATATGTGCTTTACTTGTGTTGTTCCTGGTTTGGAGGGATCTGCTCATGACAGACGTATATACCATTGTGCAGTAAGAGATCCAGTGAGTACATTTCCATTTCCACCTGAAATTACAGATTCTATGTTTTACATATGTTTATCATTTTGCAAAATGTGATATTATCTAATCTTTTTCAATAATGAAGGTAAATATTATCTTGTGGATGTTGGTTATCCATTACAAAATGAGCTTCTGAAATCATTTCCGAAAACTAGATATCACTTACCGGACTTTACTCGGGGTAATCAGCCAATAGAAGAATGCCAGAGATATTTAATAAAGCACACTCCTAGCTTTGTAGTGTGATCGAAAGGAGTTTTGGTGTGTGTAAGAAAAATGGGTCATACTTAGCAAAATGTCTTCGTTTGATTTCTCAAAACAGTGTGTCGTTGTGCTCGCTACGTTGGGTTGCATAGCTTTATTAGAAGATATCAATCACATTCTGACTCCGAGTTTGATGTATATGATGGAAACAAAGCTTTGTTCATGCAGAGGCGTACGAGCTACAACTAAACAGTCGTCCAAGTACAATCGATCCAAATCCGAATATTGCACCTAGTACATTTGAAAGAACATGAGCTACTGAAATGACCAATATCAGAGACTACATTGCAGATCAACTCATGAAATATCATATGTATATTACATTATGATGTTTAAAATTATAAACAAAAATATTAAATTCAGCAACTATATTTATTCGTACTGTGCAGTTAATGTTCGATTATCGAGATATATGTTTCATGGGCAAGACAGAGCACTTTTATGATTTCTTTTTATTTTGGAAAAACATTTTGAAAATGGTTGTTATTTTTTTATATAATTTTGGGGCACTTTAAAAGAATTATGTTAACTTATTTGTTTTATGTTTTTGTTATTTGTCTTTAAATAAAAAAATTGAATACCGCATAGTTTTTTTTATCAAACAGTTTAACAACTTCTCTGTTTGAAACAACACTGCAAAAGCTATTCTTCCAAACAGTTTTACATATTTTGCCACCACTCTGCAAAATAGCTTATTATTTCACCACTATTTTTCACCACTCTTTCTCCGATCACTGCAGATGCGCCAAACATAGTAAAAATAGTGCTCTTGAATGGAGCTCCCTCCATGTTGTTGTAATTAGGCATAAAATGACGTTTTGGTAGATCGGTGACTCTTAAGTAAGGTTTGGTCAGGCGGATCCAGCGGGGATGATCTATGATCTGTGGGGTCGCAATTGCCGCCTATTTGGCAGAGATATGGTCGTGCAGTTGAGACCCATACACAGGCGGATTTAAGTAGAATCCACACAGATCATGATCATGGCGCAAGGGTTGCCTGGGTTGTGTCACGTTAGCCTCCGCGTGGATTTGTTTCACGAAAATATGTCTGTCCAAACAACGCCTAAACAAAGGCTATTCAAATAGATAAAAATAGGTAAAATGTAAAATAAGTCCCTGAATTGTGGGACTTTTTTGAAATCAGTCTCTAAACTTTTGAATATAAATCATATTGAAATAATTCAAAATATATTTCTAATAAATTTTTTATTGAAACAATTGAAAAATCATATGAAAAGTCCTAATATAACTGTTTTCATTAGCCATTAAAGCCAAAAAAAAAATTAAAATGGATAGGCGAGCAGTATCCATGAAAATGTCAATGTATTAGGATCAAATGTATGGTGGTAAACAATGAATTTAATTAATCAACAATTTTAGAGAAGAAAAGATGGATCAACAGTGCTCGAATGAAGGAGGGGCAAAAGAAGCAAAAACCTGGCTAGAATGTAGGTGATGGAGAGTCTTGCCATTTTGAAGTAGAAATCAGAGCTCGAGGAAGATGGAAAGCCGACGAGTCGAACGTATAGTAGAGGTGAGTCAAGCAAGGTTTTGTGCGGGAGAAATTCACACCGATCGAAAAGCCATAATCTAAGTCTATGTCGCAATGTGATAATAATATAAAAAAATATTGGTTCATATCATAAAGGTGTATTACAAAAAATATAACGGAACGTAAATGTAAGTTACGAAAAGATCCTTTTTTGCTTTAATTTGTAACGAAAACAATTGTTAGGACTGATAAGATTTGGTTTTAATAGATTAGGGAATTATTTCAATCAGTCACGGAAAAGTAAGAGTTGACAATTTTAATGTGGAAAATCTATGAATACGGTGAAAACAACTGGCACGTTCATTGCCGACCAAACTTCGACTATATCGTGTTGCTTTATAGGGATTTTGGGAGAATGCATGAGCGAGAAGCACTCCTCGTTGCAATTTGGGGGGGTGAGAGGAGGCGTTCAGAGGGTGACAGACCACCGCTCAAGAGAGTAAGTATCTTGTTTTTACCACATCGGAGAATGCACGGGCTTTGGAGACTGGGCGGAGTTCTGCAGGTGCTTGAATGTTGGAGCGGGAAGAGCTTACTGCTGATAGGTGGACACTGAGTGCTGAGTGCGCGGTGCGCGGGATGCTTGCTGCAGCGGAAGGAGCACGCACGGTACTCCGAGACTCGCAAAGACGAATGAAGGTGGTGGAAGAAGGATGAAAATCTTCAAGCCATCTTCAAAATGCTGAAGTATTCAAGGGCTGTTTTGAAAATCAGGGAGGTTCCTGGTAGAATTCCTGGGCATGCTGGAGGAAAGGATATGAGGAGAAAAAAGTGAGAATGAAGGGAGGGAGGTCTGGGGTCCTTTTTATAGGCCCGAGTGGTGGTTACAGTAGTTATGCGGTTATCTGTAGACCGTAACCATCCAAATTACTAATTGCAGTCCATTTCAGTATAGTTTGATGTGTGTATTATCATAATATTTTTGTTGCATGCACACCGATGAAATTTCGGCAATTGGCACTCACTTATGACTGGGAGTTACACCGGTGGTTACCCACCGCCAATCGGATGGTAAAGATTGTGTGAAAGTGATTGGATGGCGACGGAGGGCCAACTATCGTGGGTGGTCAGCGGCGAGCCCCTGACGGAGGGAGGCTGACCGGAGGAGGGGGAGACGACGTGCGGCCTTTTGGTGGTCGGTCGGGAAGCCTTATGATGACAGATCGGGTGAAGGCAATCGATAAGGTGGGCAGAGGCCGCCCGTAACCAGTCGGCCTCTCGGAGGCCGCTCAGGCGGGGACGGCCTTGGAAGCCGGTCGGGGATGAGCCGGCGTCGCGGGCAGCCATCTGCGCTAGGGCCGACCTCGCGGAGGCTGGCCGGGCAGAGGCCACTCGCTCGGGGTCCAGCCTCGTAGAAGCCGATCAGGCGGGGGCCTCCCGCGTGACGGGCGGAGGCCAACAGACGGGGCCAGCCTTGTAGGCTGGCAACAAGCGATGACCTTGGGCGTGCCGGCGGGGAGGAGCCGCTCGCTTGCGTCATCTTTGGGCTCCCCGACCGGTGAAGGACCGACTGTGTTTAGAGGCAGGCATGATTTTCACAACCCGCATTTTCTCTGAATTTAAATATATATCAGAGTATGAGAAAACACGTGTCGTGACAGTTGGTATCAGAGCACATATCAGATCTCCCTTTGGAGCGCCATGAATTGCGTGCACTTACTCCTTCTTTCGAGCTCTCAACCTCTTGAAACATTTCTCGAATGAGTGGCCTGACCGGCCATAGAAACTGCACACTTTCTTGCTTCTCTTCCTTGAAGCAGAACCAGATTCCTTAGAGTTCTTACCCGCATCAGCCTTCCTCTTATCTTTCCTCATCTGTTGGCTTCGATTCTTAGCATCGTCGATTGCTTCGACCCTTAGGGCAGCTTCTACTACTTCAGCATAACTTTCAGATCCATAAGCATTGTCCAGTTGTTGGATGCCATTCCTAAGACCACCCAAAAAGCGCTTAACTCTACTAGATTCTGAGTATACCACTGAAAGTCCAAAGATTTGTGTGGTCTTCCTACTCAGGGCGTCGGCTAGCACAGTAGCTTTGCCCGGATGGTATTGGTTCTCAACATCATAATCCGCGACATTCTCTAATAACCATCTCCGCTGGCTCAAATTCAACTCCTTCTGAGTGAAGACGTACTTCAAACTCTTATGATCCGTATAGATTTTGCACAACACGTCATACAACAGATGTCTCCATAAATTTAAAGCATAAATGACTGCGACAAACTCTAAATCATGAGTACGGTAGTTTCTTTCATGAATCTTTAACTGTCTCGACCTATACACAATCACTTTTCCTTCTTGCATCGATACGCAACCAAGACCGACATGTGAAGCATCAACATAAACGACATACTCTACTCTCTCAGGCCAAGGACAACACTGGAGCAGTACATAATCTCCTCTTCAATTCCTTAAAAGATTCTTCGCACTTATCGCTCCAAATGAATGCTACGTTCTTCTGCGTAAGCTTAGTCAACGACACAAATATCATAGAAAATCCTTCCACAAACCTCCTATAATATCCTGCCAAACCTAGGAAACTTCTAATCTCTTTGGGTATGATAGGTCTATTCCAATCCATTACGGCAGAAATCTTCTCTGGGTCAACAGAAATTCTGTCCTTATTAACTACATGACCCAAAAAGGAAACTTGAGGAAGCCAAAACTCACACTTGCTTAACTTGGCAAACAACTTATGTTATCTCAAAGCAGACAAACCAAACGCAAGTGTTGGGCATGCTCATCAGCACTGCGGGAATAAATCAAAACATCATCTATAAATACGACCACAAAATAGTCCAGAAAATCCTTGAACACTTTGTTCATCATGTACATGAAGGCAGAGGGTGCGTTAGTTAGACCAAAGGACATTACCAAGAACTCAAAATGTCCATGTCGGGAACGAAAAGCGATCCGGTGAATAGTTTTGAGTAGACTCAATGTGTTGAGTGAAGCAGCGTTGAGTGAAGCCTTGACGTTGAGTAGCTTCGAGTCTAAGTCAAAAGCGTTGAGTGCGCTGAATGCACTCAACGGGTCGTTGAGTGATGCAGCGTTGAGTGAAGCCTTGGCATTGAGTAGCTTCGAGTCTAATTCAAAAGCGTTGAGTGCGTTGAATGCACTCAACGCCGCGTTGAGTGAAGTACATAGTGTTGAGTTAACAATTAAGCGTTGAGTGAAGCCTTGACGTTGTGTGAAGCCTTAGCGTTGAGTGAAGCCTTGGCATTGAGTGGTCTGTAAGACTAAGTCAAAAGCGTCGTGTAGACTCAACACGGCATTGAGTGTAGGCCAAGCGTCGAGTTCACTCGCTGCTTTTCCCGTAACTTGGACTTTTTGTCGCTGATTCGTCATGTATCAAGTTGATGATTGTTGTTAAGTGGAATTCATCGTGTGTCTAATGATTTGTCGAGTATACTCGATGAATCAGTGTGGACTTAGAAATTTACGCTGGATTAAGTTGAATTCGTCGTGTATGACTTCGAATAGCTAACACTTGGGAATTTTCTTCCTTTATGTCAAGGAGAGTTTCTGTGTCCTGGTTGAGGTTATAGGTGTTTATGGATGTTATGCATGGCCCTTGTTGGTTGGTAGTGAATAAAGGACCCCCAACGTAATGCCAAATTGTGAATCATTACACTGCTGGGCTTGTTTTTGGTCTGTGTGTTGAGTTGGACAATGTTGCCACCACCAGAGCACCTCGTTTATATATATTTGGATTGTTGGGTTGAGTTGGACAATGTTGTCACCACCTTATTGTCTTGTTGAGACAATTGAATTGTCGGGTTGTGCTAGACAATGTTTCCACCACCACAGTACCTTCTTGGAATATGTTGGGACAATAAATTCGGGTTGGACAATATGGCCACCAACTCAGGGCCATTTCTTACCAGTGCTAATGATTCATATGGGTAGAGTTATTAAGTCTCTTACCTTGTATTGTATAGATATATGTTATTTTGCTTACTTTTGCAGATATTCTCAAAGCATGACTTCGTTTTACAGTTGGTGCAACTTTCTTACTTTGAACTCAATAAATAAATCTTTTACCATTGTCATATAATTAATTGCTGAGATTTGTCAGTTTCCTTATGTTTGGGTTGGTAACCCTTTATTCCTTTTTGGTTTATTGCTAACCTTTTGATCTTTGATCTCCACTTGTATTTTCATTCTTGCTGATGTGTTCTTTCTTTGAATGTCTCAGATTTGGAGAAGTGGTCGATTGAGCGGCTAGGATTGGTTTTTGGCTGGTACTTTGCAGTTGTCATTTTCTCGCCGACTGTGAGGTAGTTATTGTTTGTTTTCTTTTAGTTCAGACATACATACTTTTTAGTAGGTTCGTGTCAGGTTGTTGATGCCCACTTGATTTTTTTATTGTTAAATACTTGCTAACTGCTAAGCCTTTTCTTATGATGATTTGGATTTACTTACTCTCTGAGAAGGTTTTTTGCTAGGTTGCATGTTAGATATTTTAAAATATAAAAGTATTACATCTATTACCTCATGCATGACATCTTTTGAAGCGAAAGTCACTATATCTTATTGAACGTATAAATTATTTTTTTTATACTTATACTGAATCTAAAGTCATGCATAACATGAGTTGTCCTACGGGAACGTTTATGCTCATGAAGGGTGTTAACCCTTATAAACAAACTAATTCTGCAACGTATACTTATATTTTCAGTTGTGGCTAGTTGATTCACTGAGCCGAGGGATACGACCATCAAAACTTAACTTGAAACATGTTTTTCTCACATCATAACTTGATATTTTCATAAACTTTGTTGGGATTGGAGTTTGCCTTAACGTCTGTAGTATTCCCTGCATGATGTGGCATCACGACGCGTGTTTTCTCTTACTCCGATATACATTTAAATTCGGAGAAAATGCGGGTTGTGAGAATGATGACGGCAGTTAGGATTATGCGCGTGGTAGTTAGTTCCAGTCCTGCACAAAAAGACTGGTGGTCCGATTCCGGACCGGTCTTTCGACGACCGGTTCCGCTCAAACCAGTCCCGGTCAAGGACAGGTTTTCCTCCTCTTGAGGAGGACTGTCTGGGATCGGAGGACTGGTCCTAATCGGTCCCGAACCGAATTTTTTATTTTAAAAAAGATTTTTTTTTTATTTTAAAAAATATTTTTTTATTTAGAGTTAAATTTAAATATTAAATATAGTTATTGTTTTATAGTTTTTAATTTTTAGGATAAATAAAATTTAAAACTTCTCATTACAAACTGAAATATAAAAATTCAAATGAAAAAAAATTTGTTTTTTATTAAAAATTAAATAAGATTATAAATTTACAGTTTACATTTTTACAAAAATTAAATAACATTTAACAAAATGAAAATTACATTTAAATTAAAATAAAATTACATTCAAATTTCAAAATGAAATAAAATGATAAATAAAAATACATTTTGCTTAATTATTCTTCGGTCGCGCTGTCCAAACTTAAGTTATTCATCTTGTCTTTCACTTCATACTCATTATCTTCAATTGACGAGACATGTTGCCTCCTCCTTATAGAATCCAAATGATCTTTGTAGCAAATACAAATCTCCAAAGATTTTTCGTTCAAACGGGTTCTTCGTTCGTTCAAAATCCTGCCACTCAAAAAAAATGCAGACTCTGAAGCTATCGTACTAGCTTGAATTGTTAGTAAATCACGGGTCAATAAGGTCAAAATAAGATAAACATTTGTTTTACTTTTCCACCATTTTAAAATGTCAAAAAAATTTTATTTCGCTTGCGGTCATATAATCTTGAAATTGTGTTTTAGTATATAAATATAATTTATTTAAAGTACTCGAAGTTCGTTTTTTTTCTAGAAGTTAATTCTAAAAGTTTATTTTTTTAAAATATCATTTGTTTTTGGTTGGATGAATTTCTCGCGAGCTCGTGATCCATACATATGATCATAGTAATGATAAAAATGAGTAAAATCGGAATTAAATTTTGAAACACCTAAATTAATATATTCACTAGTCAATTCGTTTAAATTTAAATTTCGATTAATTTCTTCTATAAAATTTTCTACCATGTCCACACTCATTAAAAAGTTTAAAGCTGCGGTGCAAGAAAACATGAGTGACATTTCATCGTAATATTTTAAAAAAATTTTCCTCCATTACTAATATTAACGGACGTCACATTTCGTCCATTTTATTTGTTTTAAATGTTTATATTTTCAATAACTAATGAGAAAGTATGATAATAAACTTCAGATAAAATTGTTGTTGATCGATAAAAACATTCTAATAAATTTACGTAATCTTTGAGAACGACCCAACCTGACGCGACTAAATCATGTGCTTCTACACTATTATAAAATTCTATTAGTAAAGTTTTTTGTGCTAAAGCATTTTATAAGTTGAGTTTCATCGTATAGACGTACTATAAGATGGAGCTAAAAAAATTTCCCTAATGAAAATACAATTTTTTAAAAATATTATTTTCTTTTTTTGAACTGTAAATAACTCTTAGCATAGTTCGTATTTTAATTACATACTCGTTTATATAAACCAAACTATATTGTACAATTAAATTTAAATTAAATGTGACAGACACAACGTGTATGAAAAAAATTTCATCTAACATTGGTTGTAAATCCGAAATCAAATATTTGATGACAGTCACATTATTTGAAGCGTTATCAAAAGAAATACTCATAATTTTTTTCTTTTATTTTAAATTCTCTAATACACATAATAATTACCTGATAAATAGTTTTACCGGTATGGGAATATTCAAATCCTTCAAAATAAATTATGCGTTTATTTAATTCTCAACTCTTGGGATCGATCCAATGACAAGTATTGCAAATATAGGAATGTCTCTCAGATATACCGCTAGTCCAGACGTCGCTCGTTAAGCTAACGCGATCGTCGAATATTTCAAAATAATTTTTTAAATATTCTTTAGATTGCATATAAGTAGCTAAAGCATGACGTCTAGTTGTAGAACGACTTACCTGATGATATTTGGGCTGGAGTACCTCTTGTATGTAAGATGTCATTTCTTCATCGTTGCAGTGACTGAATGAAAATCTCTTTTTGATGTCGTTCTTCATTTGTCGCTCTCGCTGTCGAGCTTGTTCGTATGTCCAAATGTGCCCTGATGCCGAAATTTGAGCTTGGGTAGACTCCAGAGCTTGTTTTGAAATACACGATTTCACATATCGGACGAACGTTGTATTGCTGACAACGACCATTAACTTCCCGCAAGGTTTGTACTTCGCCTTCTATTTGTCGTCGATCTGCACTTTATCGAATTTCTCCCAGACCGCCGCCTTGTGGTGGTGTTCTACTATCTCGTGCGCGACGGACACAGAGGAGGATGCCGACATGAATGAAGAAAAAGTCATTTGAGAGTGGATGAGACTTGAGAGAGTGGGAGAGAGAGAGAGATGGAAGAATTGGAAGGTAATGAGCATCTCCAATGGGGATCTCTATATTTAGAGATCCTCATTGTACCATGTTCTCTAAATATAGAGAACATGGTAGGAGCAATTCCAACCAAGTTCTCCATATTTGAAGAACATGATATTATTTTATGTATTATTTTTATAATATGTATTATTTTAATATGGAGAACATGGTATATATAAATTATTTTATGTATTATTTTTATATGGAGAACATGGTATATATAAATTATTATAATTATTATTATTATTATTGTATTTTTTTATAATATATATATGAGCTCGACGAAACCTCGAGCTGAGCTCGACGAAATTTCGAGCTCAGCTCGGTGAAGCGTCAAACTGAGTTTGATTCCACCAAAATACATATTAATTTTCATGATTTTGTTGTATTCGCGCGTTTAATCAGTAAAACGTTTTCTCTTTGTGTTTGCATGATCAATCTAATTAGAAAATATATAATATTAGTCTCATTTTGTAAGTCTCAAAAAAACAAATTTATTGATATATTACATGTCATATTTGAAAAAAAATATTGACGATTACGAATGATATATTTAAATTGATGAGTTTTATAATACCTAATTTTTTAAAAAAATTACAATAAAAAGTTGTACATGCACGTCATTTTTAGAGCCCGGAATAACGAACGGTTGGAGTGAAATAGTTCGCTATTTTTAGAGAATAGCGAACGATTGGAGATGCTCTAAATAAGAGAGGGGGTATTTATAGATTTTTAATTTTTTAATTTTTTAAAAATTAGATTTTATAAATAAATAAAATACTAATAATACCACATTTAGTGGCATCCATGGCCGGCCGGCACATGGTTGCCACTAAATGTGGTTAACGGCTCTTTAAAGAGTCGTTACAAAGAGCCGTTACCCACACAACTCTAAAACAATCGTTTTTACGGTTCTTTTTAGACATGTTTACGGAACTGGTCTTTTGATCGGACCCGATTCCAATCCCAGACCGGGACTGTTTTTTGAGGTGAAAAGGGGGACTTCTTGGGACCGATCCGGAACTGGTCTTTAGCTGGTCCTAACCGGTCCGGTCCCAAACGGACCGGTTTTTTTGTACATCACTAGTACTTAGTGTTGAAACCGAAAAATCGGTCCCTGTGGAGTCCGACCCTTGCGGAAGGGGTGATCGCACACTTACTTCTCTACTCACAAGCCCAAGGGTCAAGGGAGAGGGACCGGGAACAGACCCAAGGCTTCAGCACGGAGGTCTCACCACACACCCGGAAGATCTTAGAGCGCTTCCCCTCCTTAGCCAAGTGCTGAAGCTAAGGTACCTCAGAAAGCGCTAGAAGACCGGGCACAAGAAAACGTGCCTTCTGAGGTACCCCTTGGGTCATATTTATAGGAAAAGATGGCCTGCAAATACCCAACCTTCACTGTTTTCGAGGACTATAGGCAATCCAAAGGAGATAACATGGTAAAAATATCCCACAACTGAAGGGCGAGCCGGCCCCGAGAAGAGTTCACTGAGTGGGGGCGGCGAGTACGGGCGTGAGAAGGCTCCCCCTGCGCCGAGGTGAGGAGCGGCGGATGAACTCGTCTCTCGCAGCGCCGCGGACCTGACTCGCCTCGCCTCAAGCCTGGGAAGGTCGGGCCTGAAGCCCCTGCTCGCCGATGACGGTCATGTTGGTACTCGCCGACCCCGTGGCTCTAGACGGTCATGTTGGTACTCGCCGACCCCGTGGCTCTAGACGAGCATGTACTCGGTCGGGCCCACGATGAACGGCCTCCTCTCGTCGGGCTCAGCTCCACGGTCTTCGAGCTCGGCCCGACGATTGCCGAGCACGTACTCGGCATGCTGGGCTCGGCATACCCTGCTGAACTCACCTGAGGCTCGGGGGCGGTCTGGGCCGGCCGGATCGGCTTCTGTTAGCCCACTCGCTGGATACGGGGTTGTACACTTAGTGCGTTGATCGGGTGCGCGAATCGGATGCACGGATCGCGTGTACTGTGATTTCCGTCATAACTCCCATTTAATTTAGTGAGGGACATTGAGAATTCCAACTATTTGCAACTCAAAATCCCCATAAATTGACGGTGACCAAATCAATACTCATTTTTAATGAAATATAATGTTTATTGCGGATATAAAATCGTAAGTCGCCTATTTGTATTGACATGAGCAAAATAATTTGTTTTAGATAGTGCTGTAATATTCGCATAAAATGGAACCCCCGCTAAATCAGAGCCTCTCATTTTTTCCGAAATAAAAGATAAATAAAAAAAACAAACTTCACGTCAAATATATCATGGATTTTTCCGTACGAAAGCAGGCCCATTTACTTCAATAAGCCCATGTTCTGGCTCATATATTTTTAAAAAAAAATTTAAAAAAAAGGAGAATGGAGCTACAGGGTCAAGTTCAAAAACAAGCCACCAGTCCAATTTGAAACAAGAATGAAGTCCAGTTTCCTTAAGGCTATGTTTGAGAACCCATTTTCCCTCCTTTCAGTTCTAGACGAAACGATATCGCGTTGTTTGACAGCATTCGGTTTCAAATGATCGGCTAAAACCGTCCGTTCCCCGCACCTCCAGCGGCCTTCCCTAAACGACCAGCGAGCCCTATCGCCATCACACAAAACTCAGCATCATCTTCTCCAGGCTATTTCTCCACGCTGCGTCAACACGACGACTCAAAACTCTCCAACAACTCATATCTGCAACCTATAAACGCTACTCATGGCCGACAACCGATCGACCCATCTGAGGCCGCTCCATTCCGGCTTCCTTGACATTTTCTGCGTCTGATTTCAGACATTTCGAGCGCCAACTCCACATAAAAATGTACAATAAAATGTTCATTAGAAAACCAGACAATGTGTTTAATCTGAAATTCATGGTCTAATTACAGCAACCTTTCTATCATCTAATAAAACAATTATTCTTGATGTAGATATTTTTTTGTTTAGCTCTTGACATTTTTGATGAAATGTCTTATGAATTTTCTTTTTAATTTTCTAAATACATCACCCTTAACATTTTTTGTTCTATCTCTTCATTCATTATTTAGAGCCACATAATTGCGCGAGAATTAGATTTGCATCAACACTAAAGACATTATTCTCACCGGATTTTGCAAGTTTTATTAGAAATGCTACATAGTTGAATCAAGGCTTCACTTACAAATCAATTGTATAGGGTTTTATGGTTATTAACTATAATTATGACTGCATTATGTGGTTGATTATGAATTTATGTTCAATAATCATGAAAATTGGGTATATTCATAGTATTGATCTAAAAAATATATGATAACTACAATATTCATCTAAAAAATATATGATAACTACAATATTCATCTAAAAAATATGATAACTACAATTTGCATCAACCAAGCATGTGTCATTATATTTGTTGTATACTTATGGTCACTTGACCATCCATAGAATTATGCATAAAAGGATGTAATCAAAATGATTTATTGTTGTGCTAGCTTCAAGTCTTCAAGATGAGTTGAAATTTTTATGATCTCTTGCTAATGTTGACTAATTGTTTTCAAATCCTCAAACACCAATTAGAACGAACACTTTATTATCATTCTCTTACTTAAGTTATTAAGCTAGTATCATTATCAGTTCCATTAGATTATTTTTTTCTCTTATGATTATTCTTGTGTTTCTAGTGCACAATGGTTAAACTTAAAGACGGAGTAATTGCAGCGACTTGGAGTCAAATGAAGTATTACTATTCTGTGACTTATGTATGGAAGAGATAGAACTTTGAAATAGACTGACGACGCACTTATCTAAG
The DNA here is from genome assembly GCA_039513925.1 of Platanthera zijinensis. Taxonomy (NCBI): domain Eukaryota; kingdom Viridiplantae; phylum Streptophyta; class Magnoliopsida; order Asparagales; family Orchidaceae; genus Platanthera; species Platanthera zijinensis. Next base: position 35,480,112 of record CM077092.1, on the reverse strand, counting down.
GCGGGTTGGAACAATGTTGTATAACCTGTTTTCGTCGAGGGTGGACCCCTCCAGAGCCAGGTCAGCAGAAGTCAAGGTCAACAAGTAAAGACAGAGGTCAGAGTCAACGCATCAGGTAGCAGAAGGCATGGGCGAGTAAATAGGGTCTGGGCTATAAATAAGACCCCCCCCCCCCCTTTGGATTTTCCTATAAATAGGGCTCCAGGAGTACGAGGAGGGACACTTCGAAATCTCGCCAAGAGCTCACAAGTTCTCCTTCTTGGACCTCAGCTGAACCTTTGAATTCCTTTTTCAGAGAGACCAGACCGTGAACTTGCGACTATCCCCTTTAGTCGTCGCGACTTAGTTACCAGCTAGTCTCCCTCGTACCCTGCTCGGCCATTTTTGGTTGTGGAGGGATTGCTTCTTCTAAGCTTTCGGGTATGTGGTAGGACCTCCCTGCCGCAGCGCTTGGGGTCTTGTTTATTGTTCGGTGATTTCCGTGTTTTAGCCCGCTAGCCGTCAAGCTCATCTGTTAACCCGATAACCTTAGGCTGCCTTGATCCGATCTTTGGAGTAGAGAATTTTCCCGGCTTCAACACTTGGTGCGGTGAGTGTGGATCGCGGCCAAGGAGATAAAGTTTCGCTGGTTGGCAAGATGGTGAGTGCAGGCAAGCAAGGCGAGTTATTCGACAACTCGGCGGGAGTTGGTAACTCAGTGCGAGGAGGCGAGTTTGTGACCGTAGCAGCTTTCGAGAAGTTTGGGAGGAGGACCAAGAGGACCATTCTCTCAGGGCTCCCTCGTCGCCCCGATGTCACGGCGACCTCGCCCCATCGCGTGACATCGTCGGATGAGGAAGTGTCGCCTATGTGACATGGGAAGGAGCGAGCTTGGGAGAGGGAGGAGCGACCGATGCAGTGGCGGCACTACCCGACGAGCAGCCAAAGGCTCAGGTTCCGAGATCCAGAGTCGCTGGCGAGGTATCGAGATACTTGCCAGCGGAGCGAGTATGATGATGATACTAGTGAGGATGAAACTCGTCGCCGCCAAGGAGGGAGGAGCCCCTTCTATGACGAGATCCTTGCGGCTCCAGTTCCCGAGGGGTTCAGAGAGCCAGTCCTCACCTACTACTCCGACAGAGATGACCCGATCAGGCATCTCCAGTGGTTTGAGAACGTAGTGTCCATCCACAATATGTCAGACGCCTTCAAGTGCAGGTTCTTCTCCATTATCTTGAAGGGTAATGCAAGAGATTGGTTTCATCAGTTGTCGGCCGATTCCATCTACTGCTCCGCGGATCTGCGTTGGGGCCTTATGGCAAGGTTCGTGACATCCAAGAAAAGGAAGAAGGAGGCAACTGCCCTCTTCAAGATTGCTCAAGGGAATCACAAGATTCTTGGCCACTACATCGACCATTTCAGGGAGATCTTAGGGGTAGAGGAGGTGGACAGCTTCACTATGATGTTGGCCCTGAAGTTTGGTCTGAAGTAGGGTCTCTTCAGCATGGAGATGGGATCCAAACCCCCAAGGTCCTTTGAGTACATGGTGGAGAGGGCAACTATATTCGTCCAGGGGAGGAGAAGAACAATGACTTTTTGGCGCGACTGGATGGAGATGAGCCGTTAGGCAAGGAGAGAGGAGGACCTTCAGAAGTGAGGGTTGGAGGGATGCAGGAGAGGCAGGTCGAGAGGAGGGAAGAGCCGAGAAGAGAGGAGCAGAGGAAGAGAAAAGAGCCCAGGAGAGCGGAGGAGGCAGGAGAGACCTCAGAGGCAGGAAGAGAGGAGGCCTGTGGAGGCTCCTGAAAGGAGAGGAGATTCCAGTATCCTATGAATCGGCCCTAGTGGAAGCAGCCTGCTAGGCCGCGGTTCCAGCAGCAAGAGAGGAGGAACGATCGCCAGTAGGGCGGAGGCCAGAGAGGAGCTGGAGGAGAAGTAATGTCCATTGTCCGACAGGGCAATAAGCATCGCCAGAGGGAGCATAAGGCCAGGCATCAGGAGGCAAAGATTACCCTCTACTGCGACTTGCATCGGGTAGAGGGGCATGGGATGATGGGGTGCCCGGAGTTTTGGGAGGCTAGGAGGAGGCTGGAAGCTTGAGCAGTTGAGAGGGAGAAGCCAAGGCAGGAAGCGTCAGCAGGACCGGTAGTGTTCCAAGCTACGGTGAGGAGGAGGAATGAAGACTGAGTCAACCTAAGAGGTCGTGGAGAGGTGATCTACAGCTCAGGATGTGGGCAGGTTGGAGTGATCAACGGCGGGGCTGGACTCAGAGCTTCTCGCAAGGAAAGCCTCCATCAGATCTATCGAAAGAGCATCGCCTCTACTCCTCAGAGCATCGCTTTGACCTCTCAAGTTCCGCCGTAGTTGGATGAGATCAACTTTTCCGAGGAGGATATATTAGGGAACGAGAACCCCTTTCATGATGCCCTAGTCATCCAAACTGTCATCGAGGACTTCACCGTCGACCGAATCATTACGGATAACGTGAGTTCGGTGAACGTCATTTTTAAGTGAACCTTCGTCAGGCTGCAGGTGGAAGCGTCCAGAGTCCAAGCTGTGGACGGGCCCCTCTTTGGCTTCTCAAGAGAGAATAAAGAGGTGGAAGCAGGAGTGGACCTTCTGTTCACCCTCGGTGGCACCTCCATCCTGTACAACCCTGTATCCAGCGAGTGGGCTAACAGGAGCCGATCCGGCCGGCCCAGATCGCCCCCCGGGCCTCAGGTGAGTCCAGCAGGGCATGCCGAGCCGAGCGTGCCGAGTACGTGCTCGGCGATCGTCGGGCCGAGCTCGAAGATCGTGGAGCTGAGCCCGACGAGAGGATGTCGTTCGTTGTGAGCCCGGCCGAGTACATGCTCGTCCAGTACCTGTTCGGCGAGTACCAACGCGACCGTCACCAGCGAGCAAGGGCTTCAGGCCCAACCTTCCCAGGCTCGAGGCGAGGCGAGTCCGGTCCACGGCGCGAGTCAGGTCCACGGCGCTGCGAGGGGCGAGTTCAACCGCCGCTCCTCGCCTCAGCGCAGTAGGAGCCTTCTCGCGCCCGTACTCGCCGCCCCCACTCAGTGAGCTCTTCTCAGGGCCGGCTCGTCTTTCGGTTGTGGGGGTGTTTTTACCATGTTACCCCCCTTGGATTGCCTACTGTCCTCGAAAACAGTGACGCCTAGTTATTTGCAGCCCGACTATTCCTATAAATAGGACCCAAGGGGTACCTCAGAAGACACGCTTTCTTGTGCCCGGTCTTCTAGCGCTTTCTGAGGTACCTTAGCTTCAGCACTTGGCTAAGGAGGGGAAGCGCTCTAAGATCTTCCGGGTGTGTGGTGGGACCTCCGTGCTGAAGCCTTGGGACTGTCCCCGGTCCCTCTCCCTTACCCTTTGGGCTTGTGAGGAGAGAAGTAAGTGTGCGACCACCCCTTCCGCAAGGGTCGGACTCCACAGGAACCGATTTTTCGGTTTCAACACTTTGGTGCGGTGAGCGTGGAGCATGGTCAGCACAGAAAATCTTCCACAGGACTAATGGCAAGAGACGAGGGGCAAGGTTCAGGAAGGGGGGACTCGCCACTCCCTCCCCTCCCGCGATGGCGGGGATATCCGCAGAGCTCAGGGAGGAAGTGCTCGGGCTAGTCAGGGTCGCACTCGGCATGCGAGCCGAGAGTACGACGCCAGCGGTTCCCGTGGTCGCCGATCCAGCGTTAGGCAACGATGCGCCCCTCAGGCGCGCGGGGAAGGAGGTCGCGAGCGAGGGGGAGCGCGAGCCGAGGGGGCGAGTCCTCTTTCCGGGCTCGGCGGGCGAGTACCTGTTCGGCGAGACGGCGGGGAGGGAGTTCCCAACTCGCCCAGCCGAAGGAGGAAGTCCCTTCAGCGAGTTCGTTTCGTCAGCCCCAGTTCCAGAAGGATTTCGAGAGCCGGAGATGTCCTACTACTCAGGGAAGGGAGATCCGACCCAGCACGTCCAGTGGTTCGAAGACGTGGTGTCAATCCGACAGATGTCAGATGGTTTCAAGTGTAGGCTCTTCGCCATCACCCTCAGGGAGAAAGTGAGGGAGTGGTTTCATCAGCTCCCGGCCGGTTCCATCTACTGCTTCGAGGATTTGCGCCGAGGATTCATGTTGAGATTCACCCCCTCAAAGAAGAGGAAGAGGGAGGTCGAGTCCCTGTTCCGTGTCAAGCAGAAAGTAGGGGAGACCCTGGGAAGTTACCTGGAAAGGTTCCAGGAAGAACTGTCCCAGGTACAAGAGATGCCAGGGCACACCATGATGGTGGCCTTCACCCTGGGTCTCCAGCCCGGGTTCTTCGCCATGGAGTTGAAGAGGACGCCTCCGGTGTCTTTCGAAGCACTCTTGGAAAGGGCGGCAAGGGAGGCCGACATGGAGGCAGCACATCCAGAGTTCGCTCGGAGGTTGGCTAGGTGGGCCGTGGAGGAGGAGAAGCCAAGGGGAGGTTGGGCCCAGGAGGAGAGAAGGGTCGAGCCCCGACAGAGAGAACAGCAGCCGCAGCAGCATAGGTGGGGGGGTCAGGAGCCGAACAACCGATTGGGTTGGAGGCCAGAGTGGCAGGTTCAAGGGCCACGGAGGGGCTATCAGGGGGGAGACAACTGCCAAGGTGGGCGTGGCCAGTTTTACCTCCAGGGAGGGAGGCAGGGCCAGAGACCGCCTCTTCCCGACCAGGAGGAGGCCATGGCTATCGCCCTGGGAGGGCGAAGGAGAGGGCAACCGAGGAGGAGGAGGGAGGTCAGGATAGACCTACCCTATTGCGACTACCATCAAGAAGAGGGGCACACGACGGTCACGTGTCCGAAGTTCCTCGAGATGCGGGAGAACAGGGAGCAGCAGCGACAGCTGCGGAATCATCAGGAGGTGCGGATTGAGGAAGTCCGGCCTCAAGTGGAGGGGGATCGTTGCGAAGACCGGGCCGATGTGGGGACCCGAGGAGGGATCGGAGTGATCCATGGGGGGTGGGAGTCGAGGCTTCCCAGAAATCAAGCCTCCACACCATGTACCGAAGGAGCATCGGCTCTACATCTCAGACTCCACCCCCGGAAGAGAGGATCACCTTCTCAAGGGAGGATATGCCGGGTCACGATGACCCCTTCTGCGATGCGCTGGTCATCCAGACAGCCATCGAAAATTTCACAGTCTCCCGGATCCTCATTGACAATGGGAGCTCAGTCAACATCATCTTCAAGAAGCCCTTCGATGCCATACAGGTGGAAGCCAAGAGGGTGCTGGCCTCCGATGGGCCCCTCTTCGGTTTTTCGGGGGAAAGGAAAGAAGTAGAGGGGGAAGTGGGACTCCATGTCAGCTTGGGGGGACAGTCCCGGAACTGTCGATTCGTCATAGTAGAGGCCCCCAACAGCTACAATGCCATTTTTGGGAGGCCCCTCATCAGCGCCTTCCGATGCGTCCCCTCCTCCTTCCATCAATGCCTTAAGTTTAATGTGGACGGGATCCAGGTCCGGGTTCGCGGTGACCCCAAAGCAGCTCGGGAATGCTACGTGACCGCGGTGAATTCAATTTCTTGGCAGGAGGAGGCCGAGGGGATGGGGAGAAGGATGGAGGAGATGGAAGGGCAGGAGGCCGGAGAAGAAGGCGGGGAGGAAGGAGGAATGGAAGGGGAAGCACGCGAGGGGATACTCCCAAAAGGGTCAGTTGGGGCGATGATCCCAGGGGAAGGGGAGGTCCTTACGCCAAGAGGGGAGGACGCCGCAGAGTGGGAGGAGCAGTCCCGGTTGGAGGCCGCCGAGGAGGTCGTGGAGATGGAAGTCCTCACCCAGGATGGCAGGGTGGAGAAGGTCCGCATCAGCGGGGGGCTGACCCCGGAGAATCAGGGCAGGATGCTGGAGTGCATCCAAAAGAATGTGGATGTCTTCGCCTGGAGCGCAGCGGTGATGCCTGGGATCGATGCCGACATCGTCTGCCACCGCCTCAATCTACACCCGGAGGCTCTCCCCATCCAGCAGAAGAGAAGGTCCGTCATGGACAAACTGGCCGAACCCATCAGGGAGGAAGTCTCCAAGCTCCTTAAGGTCGGCTTCGTTTCCAAAATTCAATACCCCGACTGGGTCTCAAATGTTGTAATGGTGAAAAAAAGGGACGGCCGGTAGAGGATGTGTGTAGATTTTTCACTGCTTAATAAATCATGTCCTAAGGATTGTTACCCCTTGCCTAGAATCGACGCGCTGGTAGATTCAGCCGTTGGTTTTTCTGTAATGAGTTTTTTAGATGCTTTTTCAGGTTATCATCAAATCAGGATGCACCCTCCTGACATAAAGGATGTCTCGTTCATTACAGGAGATGGGTGCTACTGCTACAAGATGATGCCTTTTGGGTTAAAAAATGCAGGGGCTACATACCAGAAGATGATGGACCGTGTATTCCAGGGACAGAAGGGAAGGAACTTGGAAGTGTACGTGGACGACCTGATGGTAAAAAGCAGAGAGGTCGATTCTCACCTCCAGGATCTGGAAGAGACCTTCGACACTTTGCGCAGATACAAGATGAGGTTGAATCCTCTAAAGTGCATCTTCGGGGCGAGCAAAGGCAAATTTTTGGGTCATCTCCTCACCCCAGCCGGGGTCGAACCCAACCCTGACAAAGTCCGGGCAATTATGGAGTTGGGGCCGCCTCGGGATGCGAAGGAGGTACAATGGCTGACAGGGAAGCTGGTGGGACTAAGCAGGTTCCTCTCCCGGGCCGGGGAGAGGTGTTCCCCCTTCTTCAAGACCTTAAGGGGAGGTCGGAAGTTTGAATGGACCCCGGAGTGCGAGGAGGCATTCCAGGCCTTGAAGAGGCAGTTGACTCAGGCCCCCTTGCTCCAAGGGCCAAAAGAGGGGGAGGACTTGTTTTTGTATCTAGGGGTCGGGGCGGAGGCCGTAAGTTCTGTTTTAGTTCGGGAAGAGGGGAGAAAGCAGCTGCCCATCTACTATGTGAGTAGGGTTCTGAGGAAGGCGGAACTCCGCTACCCTATCTTTGAGAAGTTGGCCTTCGCCCTAATCATCTCGGCCCGGAGACTCAGGCCCTACTTCCAGGCGCACTCCATCTAGGTGGTAACTGACCACCCCCTCCGCAGCATCTTCGAGGGAGTGGAGCATTCAGGAAGACTCGCCAAGTGGTCGGTGGAGTTGAGCGAGTTTGACATCTCCTTTGTCCCCCGGCTCGCAATCAAGGCACAAGCAATGGCTGACTTCCTGGCTGACTATGTGGTTGAGGTGGCAGAGGACAAACTCACTCGCCCCATCCCTTGGAAGGTGATGGTGGATGGGGCTTCAGGGAAACACTCCTTGGGGGTTGGGGTCGTCTTGGAGAGCCCCCAAGGGACCCGGATCGAGCAAACGGTGGTGATACATTTCTCCATAACCAACAACCAGGCCGAGCACGAGGCGGTAATCGCAGGACTACGCCTGGCCAAGGAATTGGGGGTGCATGATGTGAAGGTCCTCACTGACTCTATGGTAGTGGCCTCCCAGATCAACGGGGAGTTCGAGGCAAGGGAGCCCACCCTACAACGATATCTGGCAAAGGTTAAGGGAATCGTCGGCGGGTTCCAGACCTTCTCCATTCAGCATGTGCCACGGGAGGAAAATGAACAAGTCGACCACCTCGCCAAGCGCGGCCCTCGGGTGGGGGGCACTATCACGGACCTCTTCCACCCATCCCTGGAAGAAGGAGAGTTGATGGAGATAGATCGGCGGTCCACATGGATGGACCCATTCACTACCTACCTGTCCCCAGGAGAATACCCAGAAGGGATGGATAGGAAGAAGCTCAAGTATAAGTCGGCATATTACCTTTTGCGCGACAGGCAACTTTACCGCAAGACCCTTTCAGGATTACTCGCCCGTTGCGTAGCGGAGGGAGAGGTGCCGAGGATTTTGGAAGAAGTTCACTCCGGGGAATGCGGGAGTCATTCGGGAGGTCGGACCCTGGACGGAAGAATCATCAGGCAGGGCTACTTCTGGCCTACCCTGGGGCACGATGCCTTAGAATTTGTCAAAAAATGCCACAAGTGCCAACTGTTTGCCCCCCTCCAACTGTAACCGGCTCAGCGACTCAGGAGTATCACGGCCCCTTGGCCTTTCGCAATTTGGAGAATGGACCTGGTAGGTCCCTTCCCACAGGCAAGCGGGCAGAGGAGATTCTTGCTGGTAATGATCGACTATTTCTCCAAGTGGATGGAGGTGAAGGCTTTGGCCAAGGTAACCTCGCAGATCATTCGAAATTTTGTATGGGGGGAGGTCATCTGCAGGCATGGGATGCCCCAAGCCATCGTCACCGACAACGGACCACAGTTCGCCAGCAATGAGTTCATTAAGTTCTGTGGAGAGCTCGGGATCGACCTCAGGTTCGCCTCTGTCCACCACCCTAGGAGCAACGGGCAGGTAGAGGCGGCCAACAAGATTATCGTGAACCTCCTGAAAAAGAAGGTGGAGAATTTGAAGGGGAATTGGGTGGAGTAACTCCCCTCGGTCCTCTGGGCCCTGAGGACTACCGCCAACACCGCCACGGGGGAGACGCCCTTTAAACTATCTCACGGAAGCGTGGCGGTGCTCCCCATTGAACTCGAGGTCCGTACTCCCAGGGTTGCCGAGGCAGAAGCTGGAAGGGAGGAGTGGAGAGTTGAGAATGAGGAAGAACAACGACTCTCTTTGGACTTGATATAGGAAGTACGCGACCTCTCCGCAGTCCGGCAGGAAGAAGTCAAGCGGAGGATGGCTAAGTATTTCGACAAGCATGTCCGGGTCAAGCAGTTCGTGGAGGGCGACCTGGTTCTAAAAAAGGTAGATGCGGCAGGAAGATCGGCGGCGGTGGGCAAGCTCCATCCAAAACTGGGAGGGGCCCTACATCGTGAAGGAGGCATTAAAGTTGGGAGGATACCACCTCCAAAATGTGGAAGGCGAGACTTTGAGCCACACCTGGAGCGGCGACGACCTGAAACACTTTTATCCTTGAAAACTTGTACGTACCTCAGCTTTTTCCAAATGCAATGTATTTAACTCTTTCTCCACAATAATCGTAACAATGACATGCAATGTGACGGAACTTCCATTGAAGAGCGACATAAACACTCAGAAAATGGTCTAAGTCTTCTCGCTCTGGGGTTAGGTCTCGATTCTCCCGCTGTCAGGCTCCCTCCAAGCTGGCAGGGCCGGGGTCTCGATGGACGTCGTTATGACCCTGGAGTTGAGCCCGGAGGATGTTCAACACCCGCCCTCAGGCTCCCATCTAGCTGACTGGCATGGTGGTAGCACCCGGGAGAGGCAAATGGTCTAAGTCTTCTCGCTCTGGGGTTAGGTCTCGATTCTCCCGCTGTCAGGCTCCCTCCAAGCTGGCAGGGCCGGGGTCTCGATGGACATCGTTATGACCCTGGAGCTGAGCCCGGAGGATGTTCAACACCCGCCCTCAGGCTCCCATCTAGCTGACTGGCATGGTGGTAGCACCCGGGAGAGGCAAATGGTCTAAGTCTTCTCGCTCTGGGGTTAGGTCTCGATTCTCCCGCTGTCAGGCTCCCTCCAAGTTGGCAGGGCCGGGGTCTCGATGGACGTCGTTATGACCCTGGAGCTGAGCCCGGAGGATGTTCAACACCCGCCCTCAGGCTCCCATCTAGCTGACTGGCATGGTGGTAGCACCCGGGAGAGGCAAATGGTCTAAGTCTTCTCGCTCTGGGGTTAGGTCTCGATTCTCCCGCTGTCAGGCTCCCTCCAAGCTGGCAGGGCCGGGGTCTCGATGGACGTCGTTATGACCCTGGAGCTGAGCCCGGAGGATGTTCAACACCCGCCCTCAGGCTCCCATCTAGCTGACTGGCATGGTGGTAGCACCCGGGAGAGGCAAATGGTTTAAGTCTTCTCGCTCTGGGGTAAGGTCTCGATTCTCCCGCTGTCAGGCTCCCTCCAAGCAGGCAGGGCCAGGGTCTCGATGGACGTCGTTACTATCCGGGAGGTGGACCTGAAAGTTGACACATGACAAGCGTGTCCGAGCAAACCCACCAGTTAGAAGGGCGAGCTCAAGGGGTCCTGTCCCCCTTGGTTTTTTTTGTTAAAAAGGGATTTTTGATCCCACCTCCGGTTGAGGGAAGAATATACCCCCCCCCCCCCCCCGGGGCGAGCCCGTTCTCGCAGGGGTTTGCTCGGCAGAGGGCATTTCTCGGTATGATAGGCGGACGCCGGCGGCAACCGTTCTCGCAAAGATCGCCTCGCGGGTAAGCGAAGAGTTCGCGAGTCTGGTCGCCGCCAACGCTCAAGGCCTCTCGCCGAGCGCGAATCCTAACTCACGTGCATTCTAGCGCGGAAGGTAAAAAAAAGAGAGAAGAAAAAAAAAAGTTAGAATCAAAATTCCTTTCATTATGTTCGCAAAAGGAGGAAGGGCTCGCCCCGGCGAGATTACAGGAAAAGAGGGGGGATGATTACAAGAAGACGGTAGAAAAAAGAAAAGGGAGGAATTCGGTCAGCTCTCTCCCTCCTCTCCCGAATGGCGGTCCTCCTCGCCTCCAAGCGATCTTTCCTTGCCCTTCGCCCCATCAAAAAGAGAGCCGAAGCTCTCCTCCTTCTCGCTGGACGGAGACGGCGGAAATAGGCTCGGCAAAAGATCCCGGACCGCCACCTCCTCGCAACCCTCGGCCAGAATCCCCGACCCCTTCATGGCATTCAGGAGGCATTCGGCAGACTCGATCGAGTTGACTCGCAGCCGCTCCATAACCTCCCCCTCGCCGAAGACCCGGGGCCGCTTGTAGGGAAAAGGCGGCTCGGCACTATCTGGGGGGAAGAGGGCTTCCGTCAGCCGGCGGACCTCGCCTTGGAGACAGCGGTTCTGCTCCTTTAGCGACTCCACCTCGGCCGCCGACCGAGCAGCAAAAGCATCCTGCTCGCGCGAGCCGGCTTCCTGATCCGCGAGGCGGAGCCGCAGCAGGGCAGTCTCGCCCTCCAGCTCACTGGCACGAGCTTGCAGCACCTTGGCGGACTCGGCATCCTGAAAAGCAAGAGGGTCAAACTCTCTGAAAAATATTTTCCAAGTTAAAACAAGGGTTGGTCGACTCTTACCAGCCCGCCTGAAGCCTCGTCGAGCAAGCGCTCGGCGATGCCGAACCGCCGCTCCGCGTCAGCAGCTTTCTCCGTCGCCAGGTCGCGCTCCTGCTCGGCTTTGATCAGGAGTTGGCTGAGCTGGAAGCCACGGCGGACCATCATATGGTGGAGTTCAAAGGCCCTCAGATGCGCCTGCAGGCTCTCGTGACCTATCTGCCGGGGGGTCAGGTTCTTGTAGGCGTCGGCGCCCTCCCGGCCATAGAGGCCGAAGCCAAGGGCAAATGCGTGGCCCGTGGGAGGCCGGCGAGCTCCCCAGGAAGGAGCGTGAGTAGAGACGGAGACACGATGGGCTCCCTCGTCCCAGAGCAGCATCGGCTCGCCGGCCGCATCCTTGCTCCTTCCCCCCTTCCCAAAGTGGGGGTGGTCCTTTGGAGCTCCCGAGCCACTGGGGGCAACCTCCTCGACAGAAGGAGGAGAGGGGGACCCGCGCCTCTTCTCGCGGGGGGATGATGTCTCCTTCAGTGGGCTCGCCGGGGCTTCGTCGGAAAAAACCTCCGGCGAGCTCATGAACCTGACGGGCGACGCGGGCTGCTGTGGAAGGCCTCGCGAGACCACCTTCGCCCTTTTAGGGGCCGAGGGGCGGTGGACCGAGCTCGGCCCCCCAAGCTCCAGCCGCCTCTTGCTGGAGGGCTTCCCCCTGACCTTCTCTTCCCGGCACGCCTCAGCCGCGGCCCGGGCCCGCTCGAGCGGATCCGAAAACACCCCAGGGTCGGCAAAGGGAGGGTTCACCGGGATCAGTCGCTCCCCTGCAAAAAGACTTAGACAAAGAATGAGGTTCCGATCGGTCAGGCCAAATGGCGAGCGGAAGGTGGGCGAGGCAAACCTTCACCGGGAAGGATAGGCGGCAGGGATTCGAGGCCGCGACGGAGGAAGGCGACCTCGAAGTCCTTGTACAGGAAAAACTTGTGGAGCTCGGCGTCATTACTAGACACTGACGGTGGCCGGTAAACCTCCTCGCTCTTCTGCAAGGGCGAGAAGGGGATATTGCCGAGGTCGCCCCGGATGAAGGCGATCTTCGACATCCAGTTGAGGTTTATGTTGGCGACCTCGCGGATCTTTATGGACGTGCCGCCAAAGAAGGCGACCCCGTCGGCGTTGGCTTTGTAGGAGAAGAGCTTGCGGAAGACGGTTAGGTTGAACTCGATCCGCTCTCGGCGGAGGTAGCAGGCAAACCCCACTATCATAGCGATAGCGTTGGTGTTGAGCTGCGCGGGCACAGTGCCGTAGTACTTGAGTACCTGGCGGACCTCCGGCCAGAGCGGCAGGCGCAACCCCACCTCAAAGTGCGAGATGGGGAAGGCGAGCTCGTCCTCGAAGAATGAGTTAATGGCCTCATGCTCCGCCGGGAGGCGGGCCACAAAGCCGGCAGGAACGTAATCTGCCACAAACTCGGCGAGCTCGCTCGCCGTGGTGTTCCCCTCGAAGAAATAGTGGTCTGCGAAGTTCTGGGCGCACTTGGAGCGGCCCTCGGAGTCGAGGTTTCCTTTACCCATGCTCGCGGAGGGGACGAAGGCGCGCGAGCAGAAGGTAGGGAGGGCAAGGAAAGGAAGGGATGCGAAGGCAATAAAGGCGTAGCCGGGGGTAGGTGGGGATCCCTATTTATAGAAAAGGAAGGGGAAGCGAAACTGACTGACCAGCCCGGCTCGCATACCCCGCTTCGCGTATCCCGTCTCGTCGCTCTGTACTCGCCGACCTAGGCGAGCCTAGCTAAGGAATCCGAAAAGGCACGCACCACTCGAATAAGAAAAGGCTTGCTCGCGCGATAAAATTTATACACTTTATGTGCGAATAGAAATATAGAAGACCGGAAAGTGGAGTAATGGAATTTTTATTATCCAAAAAACTAAGTATTACAAAGGTATAGCCTCCCTTATATAGAATGGAGGAGATGGGAGAGAATACAAATACCCAATGTGGGACTAAATACACAAATACATCATCTACAAAGCTAACCGCCAATCCGCCCAGGAGACCGCCTAACCGTGCGGTTAGTAGGCACTAACCGCCCGGTCACCACCAGAGAACACGTCGCCGACCACCGAGATCCCAGAGATTAGCCGGCTGACCGCCCGGCTACCAAACCGCCAGTCTTAGCCGCCTGTCCGCCCAGGTCTATACAGCAACACTCCCCCTCAAGCTGGAGCATAGATGTCAATCATGCCTAGCTTGCTGCAAATGTGGAAGAAGGAGGCAGACACAGGTTTTGTGAATATATCTGCCAGCTCTTTCTCTGAGGTAATAAACGGAGTGCAAATCTGGTTCTTCAACACTTCTTCTCGAATGAAGTGACAATCAACCTCTATGTGCTTTGTTCGCTCATGAAAGACCGGATTTTTAGAAATGTAGATCGCAGCTTTGTTGTCGCAGAACATGGGAAGAGGATAGTTGTAGACCTCTCCTAGATCCAGCATGAGAGCCCGCAACCATTTTAACTCACACGTGGTTGATGCCATGCTACGATACTCTGCTTCCGCACTAGACCTGGAGATGACTGACTGCTTCTTGCTCTTCCAGCTAACCAAGTTTCCTCCAACAAACGTGCAAAAGCCGGAAGTCGACTTGCGATCCCCTTTGTCGTCCGCATAGCTAGCGTCGGAGTACGCTTCGACTCTTAGGTGACCGTTTTTCTGAAAGAGAAGACCTTTCCCAGGTGCGGACTTCACATACTCCAATATCCTTAGAGCGGATTGAAGATGACATTCCCTAGACGACTGCATAAACTGGCTGACCTTTCCCACTACATAGGAGATGTCTGGTCTGGTCACCGTAAGGTAGATGAGTTTGCCAACAAGACGCCGATACCTCGTAGTGTCCAATAGAGGTGGTGATTCGTCTGTCCATGTCTTGTCTTCTCCAGGAGCCATGGGACACCGGGCAGGTTTAGTACCCGTCAATCCTGCCTCTTTCAACAAATCAAGAGCATACTTCCGTTGGGATAGAACCAAGGAACACGGTTTCCGAGAGATTTCAATTCCCAAGAAGTATTTTGGAGAACCCATATCCTTTGTGACTAGGTGTTGGCGGAGATGGACCTTCGTCAAGGCTACACCAGCTTGATCGTCGCCAGTAAGAAGAATATCGTCCACGTAAATAGCTAGCACAACCAGACCCGAAGATGTCTTGCGAATGAACAAGGAGTGATCAGCCGAACTCCTGGTGAAACCGATAGCCCCAACGATGCTACTGAACTTATCGAACCACGCCCTGGGACTCTGCTTTAGGCCATAGATGGCCTTCTTCAACCGGCATACTTGAGTCTCCCCCTGAGCAACATACCCAGGAGGTTGCTCCATGTAGACGTCCTCGTGAAGGTCACCATAGAGGAAGGCATTCTTGATGTCCAACTGCGAAATAGGCCAATCCTTGTTGACCGCCACCGATAAAAGGACCCGAATAGTGCTGAGGCGAGCAACTGGTGAGAACGTGTCAAAGTAATCAACACCATCGGTCTGAGTAAACCCTTTTGCAACAAGACGGGCTTTGTACCGGTCCACACTGCCATCTGGACGGAACTTGACGACAAACACCCAGCGACAACCAACCACATCCGTGCCAAAAGGAGGAGGCACAAGGGTCCAAGTGCCCCGGTCAGAGAGAGTAGCAATCTCGTCATCCATGGCAGCCTTCCAGTGAGGAATATCAAGGGCTTCCTGGTAGGTGCGAGGTGTGGTAGTCGCGGAGATGGCTAGGGCGAAGTCCCTGCGAGAAGGTGTTAGCCGGTCATAAGAAACAACAGCTGCCAGCGAGTGCTGGGTGCACGTCCGAACCCCTTTGCGAAGGGCAATGGGCAGCTCCAGGTCCTCGAGTTCCTCAGTCGCCGGTGCATCCGTGGCGGAGATAGCTGGCCCGGGAGAAGAGAGAGACGGCCGAGGGGACGAGGGAGAAGGATCATGATCAATAGAAGGAGCGGCTGGTAGAGGTGGTGATGGAGGAATCTCAAGAGGAGGGGATGTGGTGGAGAGAATGGGTGGAGAGGTCGAGTCGGTAGGAGGAAGAGGGAGGTTCGATCCATCGACCTGTGGGAGGTCAGAAGAGAAGTAGGTGGCATTCTCAAAGAATGTCACATCCGCCGAGACGAACTGCTTGCGATGAACAGGGTCAAAGCAGCAGTAACCTTTTTGAGTTGTGGAGTAACCCAAAAAAGATACACTTCATAGCACGAGGGGACAATTTGTCGCGAGTTGCGGCAGGGCTATGAACAAAGGCAGTGCACCCAAAAATGCGGAGTGGTAAGGGAAATGGGTCCTTGGTGGGATAGAGGACGGAAAATGGGGTTTTGCCTTTGAGGACGGTAGAGGGAATGCGATTGATGAGGTAGCAGGAGATGCGGACCGCGTAGCCCCAATAGCTACGTGGAACCTGCATCTGCGTCATGAGAGTGCGAGCGACATCGAGGAGGTGACGGTTTTTACGTTCCGCCACCCCATTTTGTTGGGAGGTATAGACGCAGCTAGTTTGATGAATGATGCCATGTTGCGTACAGAAAGAAGCGAAATCACTACTCAGATACTCTTTTGCATTATCAGAACGAAAAAGTTTTACAGAAGCATCAAACTGATTTTTAATCATATAATAAAATGACGTCCATACAGAAAAAAGTTCGGAGCAATCCTTTAATAGATACACCCACGTACATCTAGAATAATCATCAATAAAGGTGACAAAATAAGAACTCCCACGCCCCACGGTGAGGGTAGGGGAAGGTCCCCAAACATCAGAGTGAATAAGGTCAAATGGCTTGGAAGAGCCACGACCTTTCTTAGGAGGAAAAGGGGAACGGTGATGGTTGCCCAGTTGACAGGCATCACAGTTGATAGGAGAATCGTGCTGAGGTAGGTGAGGGAACAGTTGGTGGATGAGCCGCGAGGGAGGATGCCCCAGACGAAGGTGCCACTGAAGCAGATCTGTAGAAGCGGGAGAGAAGACGGAAAGAGCGGATACATCATCAAGGAAGTAGAGACCGCCCCTCTCAGTCCCAGTAGCAATCGTCCGCTTGGAGTCCGGGTCCTGAAACAAACAAGAAGAAGGAGTAAATGTTACCGAACACTGAAGTTGTTTGCAAAGAGAAGTAACCGACAATAAATTGCACGGAAACTTGGGCACATAAAGAGTATCCGCCAGGCGAAGTGACGGAGTAACTTGAACCATGCCCGTTCCATGCACTGGAGAGGGAGAACCATCCGCAACGAGAACAGGGGGCAACCGATCATGTGTTTCTAGGAGAGAAAAGCACTGAGGATTGCCCGTCATATGATTAGTGGCGCCAGAGTCGATTAGCCATTTACCTTGGGTAACCACGTGGGCACTACCTGAAGTCGTGGCCACGGAGGCAGATGGCTTGGAAGAAGTAGGAGCATCACCAGCGGGACGAAGATGCGGATGCTTTGTCCAGCAGCGGTCAACCAAGTGTCCTGGGCGGCCACAATGAGTACAAAGGTAGCGAGAAGGGCCACGCCCACCAGAGTTGGTACCACGACCACTAAATCCACCACGATGAGCCTGGTGGGCATAGGCATCCGGAGCCGGAGGAGCGGCAAGAAAGGGGCGTTGGAGCAGAGAGGTAACAGCGGCAATGCGGGCAGCAGTAGCATCCAGGGTAGGAGACTCAGCCTCTCCAAGAATTTGCTGCCGGATCATATCGTATGAGTCCGGAAGCCGCAGAAGGTAACAGACCACTAGGAGTTCCTGGAAGTGCTTCAGCTGAGTGGCCACATCTGCCGAGAGAGGACGATTTTGTAGAATCTCAGCTCCAAGGGCTTGGATCTGTTGGTAAGCGGCAAAAGGGGACATGGACGGGCGAGCAAAGAGATCCGCATAGAGAGTATAGATGCGAGATGTTTGTCCCCCCTTGGAGTAGAGAGCGGCCAAGTGATTCCAAGCTTGTTTTACCGTCTCATCGTGACGGATAATAGGAAGACATTCATCGGACAGGCTGTTCGCCAGCCAAGTACGAACCAGCGCATCATTCACATCCCAGTCATTGAATAGGGCAGAGTCAGCAGGCGGAGGGTCATCGGTAAGATGATGACGCTTGCGCTGAGAGCGGAGAAGAAAAGTGAATGAGACACTCCAGTCGGGATAATTGGGCCCCAGAAGTTTAGAGACGGTGCCAAGATTCCCGGAAGCAGGAGGAGGAGGAGGCGGTGGGACAACGACAGTAGACGAGGTGGAGCCATCAGAATTGGTCATCCTGGAAGAGAGGTCGCGCGGTTAAGAGGAGAGACCGGGCGAGTAAAGGAAGGAAGAGTTCGCAGCGGTCACAATGAGACCAGCGGCAAGCAATGCCACGACCAAGCTACGAAGCACAAGAAGAGAAGCCGCACGGTTAGCAAGGGAAACCGGGCGGGAAGAAGAAGAAACCCGCAGCGGTCTTAGGGGAGATCCTGAGCGGCTAGAGAAGCCACGACTGAGCTGCGTTCAAGCAACGGGGAAGAAGATCGCACGACAAGACAGGTCGCGCGAACAGGAGTGCGGGCGAGAAGAAGAGACCGCGAGAGGAAATCGCGAGAAGCAACAGAGGATAGAAGAATCCACGGGAGAAGAGAGCTCGCGCGAGCTGAAAGACAGGCCGCGGCGAGTAGACAGAGGTCGCACGGACAGAAGAAAACACAATCAGGAGGACGAGATCGGTTCCTCTGATACCATGTGCGAATAGAAATATAGAAGACCGGAAAGTGGAGTAATGGAATTTTTATTATCCAAAAAACTAAGTATTACAAAGGTATAGCCTCCCTTATATAGAATGGAGGAGATGGGAGAGAATACAAATACCCAATGTGGGACTAAATACACAAATACATCATCTACAAAGCTAACCGCCAATCCGCCCAGGAGACCGCCTAACCGTGCGGTTAGTAGGCACTAACCGCCCGGTCACCACCAGAGAACACGCCGCCGACCACCGAGATCCCAGAGATTAGCCGGCTGACCGCCCGGCTACCAAACCGCCAGTCTTAGCCGTCTGTCCGCCCAGGTCTATACAACAACACTTTATTTAGCATTAAACAGAAAATTGTCCAGAGCAAAGAAAATCAGAAAAGCGCGCGCGTAGACCAGGCGGCAATGGGGGCGAGTACCGGTCGGCTCGCGAGAAAGCCGTCCTCAATTACTCCAGTCTCGCCGGCCCGATGCCGCCAGCCGCTGCGCAAAGAGTTGCCGAAGCTACCCCAGGTTCCTGTTCGCCGCACGCAGGTTCTCGTCAATCTCGTCAAAAAGTATGGAGGAAGATGTGGCCGCGTATGCCGAGCTGATCCTCGCCTCACCGGCAAGCTGCGCGCATTCGTTCTGCAGCCTGGAGTTGTCTTTCTTCAGCTCATGAAGCTCGCGCACTAGCTTCTTTAGGACCAATTGGCTTCGCCTCGAACGTTCGGGACTGTCCACCTCCGAGTCCAGAAAGACGTCCAAGGCGCGCGGCAATGGAAGAGGTGAATAAATGGCCCGTTCGGCGGAGTCATCAGTCGCGGCTGGGCCCGGGAGGCCTGCACGGGAAAGTCGAGATAGCGGGTGGGAGTAGCGGGCGCCGGTTAGAATCAGATGCAAAATGAGGAGGTCAGGGGCATACCTTCAGTGTCCTGGGGGAAAGCAGGAGCGGATGTATGCTCGGCGTCCATCCCAGTAATCGCAGGAGCAGAGGAGGGATGTTGAGAGTGAAGGCGAGCCGGCGATACCGACCCCCGCGAGTCCGGCTCCACGATTTTGGTGACAAGGGGCGAGTCTCGCAGGCGCGGGTCAGGGGGGGATTCGGGCTCCTTGGCGGGTAGACCCTCGACCCTTGGTGTGGAGACCTCGCCGCCTTGGTCCTGTTCGGCGGTAAGATCCATAAAATCTTTGTCATGAGGGGCCAGGGCAGAATGGTTGGAAGAGCCGGAGCCATGGGTTAAAGTATTCTTTAGGTCGACAAAGATGTGCGCGGCCTCGGGAGGAAAGGGCCTCGCCCTCTTGGCCGAGCCGAATTAAGCAAAACGGCGGGCCGGGGCGCTCAGATCCATCAGGGCTGCGGCACGAAGGGCGGTCTCCCCGCGCGATTTCGCGAGTCGTTCCATGACTTCTTTAGGGAGTGGCATCTCGGCAGGGCTTAAGTAAAGAGAGGGGGGCGGGGGTCAGTAGAGCAGGCAGGGCATGTATATATAGCCATCGGTGGGTCCTACCAAGAGATTCCTTTCGGCTCCTATCGCACTCGCAGGATCCTAGGGGGTTGGATGTTTCTTTCCGAGTTTGTGCCAACCTCGTAAAGAGCGGGGATTGTGTACAACCCCGTATCCAGCGAGTGGGCTAACAGGAGCCGATCCGGCCAGCCCAGACCGCCCCCCGGGCCTCAGGTGAGTCCAGCAGGGCATGCCGAGCCGAGCGTGCCGAGTACGTGCTCGGCGATCGTCGGGCCGAGCTCGAAGATCGTGGAGCTGAGCCCGACGAGAGGATGTCGTTCGTTGTGAGCCCGGCTGAGTACATGCTCGTCCAGTACCTGTTCGGCGAGTACCAACGCAACCGTCACCAGCGAGCAAGGGCTTCAGGCCCGACCTTCCCAGGCTCGAGGCGAGGCGAGTCCGGTCCACGGCGCGAGTCAGGTTCACGGCGCTGCGAGGGGCGAGTTCAACCGCCGCTCCTCGCCTCGGCGTAGTAGGAGCCTTCTCGCGCCCGTACTCGCCGCCCCCACTCAGTGAGCTCTTCTCAGGGCCGGCTCGTCTTTCGGTTGTGGGGGTGTTTTTACCATGTTACCCCCCTTGGATTGCCTACTGTCCTCGAAAACAGTGACGCCTAGTTATTTGCAGCCCGACTATTCCTATAAATAGGACCCAAGGGGTACCTCAGAAGACACGCTTTCTTATGCCCGGTCTTCTAGCGCTTTCTGAGGTACCTTAGCTTCAGCACTTGGCTAAGGAGGGGAAGCGCTCTAAGATCTTCCGGGTGTGTGGTGGGACCTCCGTGCTGAAGCCTTAGGACTGTCCCCGGTCCCTCTCCCTTACCCTTTGGGCTTGTGAGGAGAGAAGTAAGTGTGCGACCACCCCTTCCGCAAGGGTCGGACTCCACAGGAACCGATTTTTCGGTTTCAACACATCCGATGTCGCTTTATCATCGTCGACGCGCCGAGCTGCTACAACGCCACCTTTGGGCGTCCTCTCATCAACTACTTCAAGGCGGTTTCATCGTCATATCACCAGTTACCGAAGTACTGTCAGGGTGACGTCCAAGTGAGGATCATGGGTGATCCAAAGGCTGTCAGGGAGTGCTACCTGAATGTCATTAGTACCATCAGCTGGATGGAGGATGCAGAGAGGTTGGTGAAACTGTTAGAGAGGGAGGAAGGCATGAGGGTTGCTGAGGAGCTGGAGGAGCTGGAAGTGATCTCTCGGATGGGAGAGCCGGGGTTGTTGAAGATCAGAGGATCTCTTACGACGAAGGGAAAGCTAGAGATGGTCGCGTTTCTACAGGAGAACGTGGATATCTTCGCCTGGAGCGTTGCATAGATGTTAGGGATTGATGTTGATGTTGCCTTCCATCGCCTCAACCTGGATCCCAAGATTTCCCCCGTCCATCAAAAGTAGAGGAAGAGATCCATCTTGCTGGCTGGGCCGATCAGAGAGGAGGTTGAGAAGTTATTGGAGGCAGGGTTTGTTTCGGAGATCCAGTATCCAGGCTGGGTCTCCAATGTTGTAATGGCGAAGAAGTCCCGAGGGGGCTGGCATTAATGTATCGATTTTGTTATATTAAATAAAGTCTGCCTGAAGAATTGCTACCCCTTGCCTCAAATCGAAGCGCTGGTTGATTCAGCCGTCGAGTTTCCTGTAATGACTTTCCTTGATGTTATTTCAGGATATCACCAGATTCGGGTGCATCCCCATGACTGTCGTGACGTCTCCTTCATTATTAGTGATGGTTGTTACAACTACAAAATGATGTCATTTAGGCTTAAGAACGCAAGCGTGACCTACCAGAGGATGATGGACAAAATATCCAAGGAGCATAAGGAACAGAACCTCGAAGTATATGTGGATGATCTCCTTGTCAAGAGCAGGAGCATCGTTGAGCACATAAAGGATCTGGTGGAGACATTCGCCACCCTGAGGATGTACAAGATGCGGCTCAATCCGGCCAAGTGCATCAACAGAGCTAGAAGGGGAAAGTTCTTAGGTCACCCCCTCACTCTGAGGGGGGTGGAGCCTAACCTCGATAAAGTCAAGGCCATTCTGGAGATGGCGTCCTCGAAGGATCCTAAGGAAGTTCGGAGGCTAACCGAAAGGCTGGTAGGCCTTAGTCGTTTCCTCTCCGAGGCAGGAGAGAAATGTTCTCCTTTTTTCAAGACTCTTTGAGGCAACGAGAAGATTGAGTGGACCGCGGAGTGTGAGGAGGCTTTTGTAAAGCTCAAGCAGCAGCTAACTCAAGCTTCTCTCCTCCAAGGCCCGCAAGGAAGCGAAGACCTCCTCCTCTATCTGGGAGTGGGACCAGAAGTGATCATTTCAGTGTTGGTCAGTTCAGTGTTGGTTAGATAAGAAAGCAGGATGCAACTCCCTATATATTATGTAAGTAAAGTGTTGCAGCAGGCGGAGATGAGGTATCCTATCCTGGAGAAGTTGTTTTTTGCCTTGGTAGTTTCAGCTCGTAGACTCCTCCCATATTTTCTAGCTCACTCCATCAAGGTCGTCTCAGATCATCCGCTCCGTAGTATCTTGGATGGAGTGGAGCATTCTGGCAAGTTGGCCAAGTGGGCGGTGGAGCTCAGTGAAGTTGACATTTCCTACTCTCCGAGGGTGGCGATCAAGGCTCAGACAGTGGCAGAATTCCAAGCCGAATTCTCATTCGAGATAGGAGGATACGAAGGCCTTTCCATCCCAGTCTCTTGGAGGATGTTCGTGGACGGGGCTTCAGGCAAATATTCCGTGGGAGCCGGAGTAGTGCTAGTAAGCCTGCAGGGAACTAAAATAGAGCAAGCTGTCGAGATCCTTTTCCCCGTCACGAACAATCAGGTGGAGTACAAAGCCATGGTGGCAGGCTTACGTCTATCCAAGGAGTTGGGGATCCAAGATCTCAGGGCCTTCACCGACTCAATGGTGGTCACGTCACAGATTAGAGGAGAGTTCGAGGTGCGCGATCCCATCCTGCAGAAGTACTTGGTCAAGGTCAAAGGTCTGATCAGGGGATTTCAGTCCTTCTTCGTCGAGCATGTACCCCGAGAGGGGAATTCAGAGGCATATTATCTTGCCAAGTACGGTCCCCGGGCTGGAGGGACAGTGACCGAGTTGTTTCGAGCATCCATCGAGGAAGTGGAGATGATGTAGATCGAGCAGAGGGTTTCTTGGAAGGGCCCATTCGTAAAGTTCTTGACGACGGGTCGACTTCCTGCTGGTGAGGGATATTAGAATGTTCTGGTTCAAGGCTGTCTACTACCTGCTGTAGGAAGGAGAGCTTTATCGCAAAACCATTTCGGGCCCTCTGTCCAGATGCCTGTCAGAGGCTGAAATTCCTCGAGTTTTGGAAGAGATACATTCGGGAGAGTGTGGCAGCCACTCAGGGACTCGTACTCTAGAACAGAGAATTTTGAGGCATTGCTACTTTTGGCCAACCATTAGGAAAGATGTCAAGGCTTTTTCGAAGAAGTGTTCAAAGTGTCAAATTTTTGTGCCCCTTCAGTTGCAACCAGCTCAGCATCTTCGTTCAATAACCGCCCCCTAACCATTTGCCATCTGGGGAATTGATCTGATTGGCCCTTTCTCCCAAGCCAGAGGACAGAGGAAGTTCGTTCTCGTCATGATCGATTACTTCTCCAAGTGGATCGAGGCAAAGGCCCTTGCCAAAACCACTTCTCAGATCGTGAAGAACTTTATCTGGGGAGAGATCGTTTGCAGGTTCGGAATCCCTCTTGCCATCATCACTGACAATGGCACACAATTTGCCAGCTTGGAGCTGGAAGACTTCTGCGAGCAGCTACGGATGGATCTTCGATTCGCAACTGTGCATCATTCGCAAAAGCAACGGACATGTGGAAGGCGCCAACAAGCCGATCATCAATCTCCTGAAGAAGAAAGCCACCAATCTGAAGGGCAATTGGGCATAGCAACTCCCCGCGGTCCTATGGGCTCTAAAAACAACTCATAACTCGACCACGGGGGAAACACCCTTTAAGTTATCCCACAAGTCTAAGGCAGTCATCCCAGTGGAGTTCGAGGTGCGGAGCCCGAGGGTGGTAGCAGCAGGAGAAGGCAGCGAGGAGTGGCGCTTGGAAAATGAAGATGCTCAGAGGCTCTCGCTAGACTACATCGAAGAGCTTTGCGACTTAGCCTCCATTCGACAGGAGGGAATCAAAAGGCGCATGGCAAACACTTTGACAAGAACGTCTGCCTCAAATATTTCCTCGCAGGAGACCTAGTCATGAAGAAGGTGGACGCCGCAGGAAGGGGAGCTATAGTTGGAAAGCTGCATCCCAATTGGTAAGGTCCTTTCATCATCCAGGAAGCCCTAGCTACGGGAGGCTATCGCGTGCAAGACCAGGAAGGAGAGCAACTGGGGAGTACTTGGAGCGGGGATGACCTGAAAAGGTTCTACCCCTAGCGATAACCTGTAGTTGCTTACCTGTAATGCTATTTATACGTTATTTATACATATCCTCACCCCCGGAGCCACGGGTGGTTGCGAGTTGTCTTTTTTGTGTTGATGCAACTCAAGATAAGCTGGGAGCAGTGAAGCCCAACTCCACGATCGATTTATGATACATGCCTTCGACCTGTTTCTCTTATTTAGCTCAGGGAAGACGATGGGACGATGCATCAGGATTTAAGCGTACTTATAAGACTGAGCCCATGCATTGAAAACCGAGATCAGCTCTCCCCTTACATGTCGGCCTAGCTATCCCCGATTGCATCTCTTCTCCGACTGGAGGAACTATCAGGAACAGGTCTGAACGCTAACCTCCTAAACTCGATATAGGATCGACCTCACAAAGTGACGTCCTGTGCAAAGGCATCTTCGGTCTTTGAGAAGACTAAAAGACCCACTCTTGGCGACTGATAAGTCCCGCAAAGTGGGACGCGTCTTTGTTATTACCAAAGCAGGATAACCTGCCGAGCTCTGAAAGGTACAAATTCGTGGAAGGATGGTGGACTCGAGTGTGTGTGTCCCGTTGGACCCCCCGAAGGCCATTTCCTGTTGCTTGTATGCTGGCCTTCGTAGCCAAGTATCAGAGTTGGAAGATATCTCCATCATTGGATTGGGACACGAGCCTTCAACCTATTTCTCCTAAATAGCCCAGGGCGGACGATGGGACGATGCATCGGAATCTAAGCGTCCTTGTAAGACCGAGCCTCTGCATTGACGGCCGAGATCAACTCCCCAATTGCATGTCGGTCTAGCTACCCCTGATTGCATCTCTCCTCCGACTGGAGGAACTATTAGGAACAGGTCTAGACGCCGACCTCCCAACCCGACGAAAGGAGATCGTCATCTCTTAGGAATTTTAAAAATTCTCATAGATATCGGTGCATTTAATTCTTTTGGCTACCTCCTAAGCAGCAGGTCGAATTACTTTAGCGCTGGTGCAAGTCCTCGAGCTGTGGAATAACCGTAGTCCGAGTCCCTGCACGAGCTCCTCTCCTGCAGGACGAATACTTGCCTCACAAGTCAACCTCCACCATCAAGTGCGAGTATCATCGTGCAAGTACGCGACTATGATCGTGCATATGCGATCAATAATGTGCGAGTATGTAGTGGAGCGACAATACAGGTGCGAGCAATGTTTGGGCGAGTATGAATGATATCAACGTGCGAGTAAGCGCATGCTGAGCTCTCAACCTCTCCGCACCAATGAGCCTAGCGAGCATTTTCAAACAGGCAAATATACACACAAAAATGAGTAATAAAAAAATTTTATACTTCATGACGAGCATTACATAGATTTAAAATTTTTTGTTTACAAAAATCTATACAAGAGAGGGTGCGGGAGGTCGCCGGCAGACTACGACTCGTTGTCGTCAGTATCGGGCATGTAGTCATCGTCCCCGATGATGGCATCTTCCTCATCCTCAGCATCATCGTCGTCGTCATCCTCGCCGTCGCTGCTCTCTCCGCTGCTGTTGTTGTTGTCGTTGGAGCTAGAAGCTGAGGATAGGACGCGATCGGGCGAGTTCAACTCCTCGGTAAGAAGGAACGGGATGAGGTCCAGAATATTCAGGTGGTCGGCCTCCGCGCCTAGTAAGCCGTCCATCCTCAGTTTGGCGAGAACGACTTCCATCGATGCTCGCGCTATCCCGCGACGGATAGCGGGCATCTCGTCCCCGTGCATGCGGATCTTCTTGACCATCCTATGTGTGGACGCCGCCTCTCGCGACTCAGTTGGGCGAGTACCAGAAGGACCCGGGCGATCTTCGACGGTGGCCTGCTTAGTTTCCAACTTGGCAACCCGAATCTAAGAAGCCTCCAGCTCGGCCTTGGTGTTGGCGAGTTATTACTCGAGCTTGGAGAACTTCTTCTCCATCTCGACCTCGGAGGCCTGCGAGGATCAATCAGCCAGCAGTCAGAAAAATTTTCAAGTACTGAAGCAACTAAGTCGCGTCGAGGAGGCGACTTACCTCGTACTCCATCCAGCGGACGGATTCCATCCCCAGCTCGATCGCCTCCTGCGAGATGAACTTCAACGCCTCCTGCGTCTCGAGGAGATTCCTCATCGTATAGTGCTCGAGCCCCGCAGTCCGCAGGATAGAGCGAGAAGTCTGGTGGACGAGCACCTCCGGGCTGAGCTCCAGCATTAACTTGGCATCGGCTCGCCCGTAAAGCGCGAAGCCGACATCGCAGGCCTCCCCCTTGTCCTCCCAGTCTTCCGACCAGGCGGGTAGGATGGTGCTCAGTGATACTCTATGCTCTCTTTTGGACCATGATAGCAGCGGGCGACCATAGGCATCCTTACCCCCATGCCCGAGGTTGTAATTCGGGTGGAAGTAAGGTGCACCGGCATCGTTGGGAGACTCCCTCTCATCGAACAGCTGCCGGGAAACCCTTGCGCGCTTGCTCGCATGATCCGAGGACTTGGCCTTGCCCTTCCCCTTGGCGAGCTTATTCTGCAGCGCGCCACCTTTGTCGCTGGCGAGCGGCTAGACCTTTGTGACCGCAGGCAGGACCTCTTCAACCTCAGCAGGAAGGCCCGAAGATTCTTGGCGCGAGGACGCGACTTCCTTTGCCGAAGGAAGCGGCTTTTGTGGGAGCTCGCGAGCCTCTGCAGATTGAAGAATGGTCAGCACAATGTTTAGCAGCAACAAAGATGACTTGGCGAGCTCTATAGAATCTCGCGAGTTTTACCTTCGTAGGGGAGGACTTCATCGAGCACGTTGACGTTGATTCGTCAATGGACGACATCTAATCGTCGCCCGCGGAAAGCGTCGACCAGCTTCTCACACACACCTTCCAAAATCGGCAGAAGAAAGGCGACATCGGCGGGTTGATGCAACCTTCCCGACATGCCTTTGAAGTCGTCGGTGACGACAACTAGAAACTTGCTCCATCAATGAACCTTTTTTTGCGATGTCGACTAGCTTACAGACGTGGCTGCAGAAGAAGATGACTCCCTCCGAAGTCACGATAAATGCGAAGATCTTCCGGAAGACAGAAAGATCGAATGCAATACTTGTACAACCCCGTATTCGCGGAGTAGGGTCCCTCCGGCAGACGCAGGGCCAGTTTTAAGTTTTTAAGCTTTTTGGATATTTTGGACTCTCGGTAGCCAATTTTGGCTTTAGCTTGGAAATATACTAGTAGGGGGAGGAAAAATTTGCCTCCCCCTTGCCCCCTTCTTTGAGGGTCGGGTGCGGCAAGTTGGTTGGCACCCCCAGACGGGGTGAAGGGCAAGGTGGGGGCAGCGGGGTCGACTGGAGACCATGGTCTCGTCCCCCCTGCCCCTGAGCCCCGAGCAGGGGCGAGACCGGCCGGCCAGGCACGGTCTCGCCCGTGCGGCCAGCCCCGGGTGAGACCGTCGGCTAGGCGAGGTCTCACCCGCGCGGCCAGCTCCGGGCGAGACCGCCGGCCAGGCGAGGTCTCGCCCGCGCGGCCAGCTCCGGGCGATACCGCCGGTCAGGCGAGGTCTCGCCCACGCGGCCAGCTCCGGGCGAGACCGGTGGCCAGGCGAGGTCTCGCCCGCGCGACCAGCTCCGGGCGAGACCGCCGGCCAGGCGAGGTCTCGCCCGCGCGGCCAGTTCCGGGCGAGACCGCCGGCCAGGCGAGGTCTCGCCCGCGCGGCCAGCTCCGGGCGAGACCGCCGGCCAGGCGAGGTCTCGCCCGTGCGGCCAGCCCCGGGTGACCAGGGTGGGTCGGGGGTTGTGGTTTGGTGTGGTCTCGTCCTTTTACCTTTTTACCCCCGGGGTGGAATTTCCCTCTTTGCCCCCCGGCGTGGAGGTTTGCTATTGGCTTGAGGCATTTTTGTCCTAAGGGCATTTTGGTCATTTTACCCCCCCAAGACTTGGAAAAACTATAAATAGACCCTTGAGGGTGCCTTGGAGAGCATGGATTCATTCCTTAGCCACAAAAATCTCTTTGGCTTTCTTCCTCCAAGGCACCTAGCTCAAGCATTGGCTAGGGAGGGGGAGACCACAAAGGTCTTCCGGGTGTGAGGTGGGACCTCCACACTAGAGCCGAGGGTCTGTCTCATAGCTTCCTAAGTCTTCGGTCCGTGACGTTCTTCCGAGCATAGTAGGTGTGAGGTCACCCCTTTCCCCAAGGGTCGAACTCCACAGAAGTCAATTTTGGCTTCGGTCATTTTTGGCTTCAACAATACTCTCTTCTCAAAGGAAGCAGAGGAAGCCCATGATGATCGCCACGTCATTGGGATTGATCTGGGCGGGCGCAATACCGAAATATCACAGTATTTGGCGATATTCGGGCCACAATGGAAGTCACGGGCCGACTTCAAAGTGGCGAACGGACGTGACCATTCCACCTTCAATATATGTGTTTAGTCGCTCGTTCCGGGAGGGGATCCTGACCGAGTATCCCTCTAGAAGATGTCTTTGACGAAATTCTTCCAGATCTCGCTCAGTGGTGGCGGACTTCTTGAAGACTGCATTAGCAAAGTTCGACGCATGGGCCTGTCGGCGAGCACTGGCATCATCTCCAACCATCTTGAGTGAGTTGCGAGCGCGAGAAAGGAGATGTGAGTAGCGCTAGAATAAGAAGAAAGACGCGAGTAAGAGCAGTTACTCGCGAGCTGGTCGAACTTGGACTCCAGCTCGATGTAGGCGCGAGCAGCAGCGTAGCGGTATTCCTTCCCGGAGAGCCAAAGGGCGTTGTTGAAATCACCTCTAGGAGTGGATGGGAGACCTGTCAAAGCAGAGGAAAGTCGTCAAATCAGTTAGTTGTCAGTAGCAATAGTAAGATAAGTGCAGTAGTAACGCGAGCTATCTTGCCGAGGAGAACGAGATCGCCAAGGGGAAGGACTGTGGCAAGCTGGTTCTCGCGAGCCTGATGACGAGCTACCAGAGTGCTCGGCGGGCTACCATTGGCCGCGACCTTCAAGATCGCGACTTTCGTTTCTCAGCGGGAAGTAGCTGGAACAGAGTTCAGGGCGAGGCTCGCCGCTCGAAGGGAGAGGAGGCAGTGGAGGCAATGTCGTGCTCGCCGCCGGCAGTTGTGAGCTCAGAGGAGGAGGTGGCAGTGTTGATGTGCTCCTCGATTTTTGCAGGTGGTCGCCGGAAGAGGCAGCGACGACGGTGGTATACTCGCCGCCGCCGGCATCAAAGCAACCGTAGGAGGAGGGACTTTGCCCGTCTCGGGCTGGGGGGTCTTTGTTGTCGGAGGATCCTCCTTCCTCGCTAGAGAGATTTGTTTTTCTGACCCCTTCTTGGAGCTAAGGTTGATCCAGACAGAGTGCACAGTTCGAAGCGGATGCTGAGCTTCAAGCACGACCAATGGAACTCCTCATAGCGGGGGGACATCCAGAATCTCGCCTGAAGTAGTCGTTAGGGGAGCCGCAGATACTAGGACGAGTCAGTATGGGAATAGGACGATCAACGAACTTCTATAAAGTGCTACGAGGTTGCAACCTTGCGAGGCAACGAGATCTGCCTGCAGTTGGGTTTGTGACCCAGCTACTTCCGGAACAAAAGCAGCCGACGGGAAGAGCAGAGAGATGTCGGGAACAGACAACTCGGGAATTTCGCCCAGCCCGAGATCGTCGAGGAGCTGATGGGTGCTGGTCGAAGGTTCGGGCTGGTCGACCGGGATTGCGACTTTCTTGGTTGGGGAGGCGACTTTCTCCACTGGCGGGGGGGGGGGGGGGGGGGGGGGGGGGCGGGGGCGGATTGTCGGCCTTAGAGGCGAGAGTCTTCTTCAGCTTCTTCAGTTTCTTCTTCTTGGCAGGAGGCAAATCGGCTACGACTTCATCTTCTTGCGGCCTTTTGGGCCTTGATGGCTCTGAGTCGAGAAATTCGGGCAGTGAAGCAAGCCTCGCTTGGTAGGCTTCCTAGCCAGACTTCGACATTGCGAGGGAGTTCAAAATGCGTGCCTCAAAGACCAGCCACCTCCTATTTATAGAGTTCAGCAGGCATCCATCAAGGCGAGCAACCCAGATACTCGGCCAAATAGCTCGCCGAATAAGTGTTGGATGATTCTTTCCGAGTTCCTACGTCGCTCGAAAAGAGCGGGGATTGTGTACAACCCGTATTCGTCGAGGGTGGACCCCTCCAGAGCCAGGTTAGCAGAAGTCAAGGTCAAAAAGCCAAGGCAAATGTCAGAGTTAACGCGCCAAGCAGCAGAATGCCTGGGCGAGTATGGCGAGCTCCCCTCGCATACTCGCCAGGTAGGCGACTAGGCATGATACTCGCCCAGCTGTGCGAGCTCCCCCAGGAAGTCTCCTAGTCACCGGGAGGTGGGCTATAAATAAGACCCCCCTTTTGGTTTCCCTATAAAAAGGGTCCCAGGGGTACGAAGAGGGACACTTCGAAATCTCGCCAAGAGCTCGCAAGTTCTCCTTCTTGGACGCCAGCTGAACCTTTGAATTCCTTTTTTAGAGATACCAGGCCGCGACCTTGCGACTATCCCCTTTAGTCATCGCGACTTAGTTACCAACTAGTCTCCATCGTGCCCCGCTCGGCAATTTTTGGTTATGGAGGGGTTGTTTCTTTTAAACTTACGGATACGTGGTGGGACCTCCCTGCCGTAGCGTCTGGGGTCCTGTTTATTGTTCGATGACTTCCTTGCTTTAGCCCGCTAGTCGTCGAGCTCATCCGTTGAGCCGGTAACCTTAGGCTGCCTTGATTCGATCTTTGGAATCGGGAATTTTCCCGGCTTCAACAAATGTGACCCTTAAATTTCAGAAACATACCGGGAAAATATATGTGTGCACACAATTAAAAAATAAATGAGATCAATTGAAAAAAGATTGGAAACTATGGAAAGAACTCAAGCGCGAGGAGTCAGGTTTAGGTTGGGATTCAACTCAGAGAACAATTGACGTATCTGATGATTGGTGAAAAGAGAGACTCGAGGTGAACGTACTTTCATTAATTTATTTTGTAATTTATAAAATAATGCTAATATACTTTCATTTATTTTATGTTGTTCCTGCTACGAAAAAGTTTTGCTGTGGAGGAATTTCTCCAGAATTGGAAGAGAAAATGTATGTAATGTTTAATGAGGTTGTCGCCTCAGGTGATCATGCATGAGCTCCCAACTCAAGGACAAACCCATCTAGTCCAGATAATTTCGAGCATGACTTTGATGTGTAATGACTTTCCAACTCAGAATGTTATGGATGTATGTGGCTTTGATGTGACATTTACTTTTGTCATGGTTGGTTGGGAGGGTTCAACACATTATAGCCGTATTTTTCATAGTGCACTTACAAATCATTGATGAAACTTCATGTACAACCCATATCCAGTGAGTGGAGATCGACAGGAGCCAGACCAGCCAAGTCCCAGGCGAGCCAAGCCCCCGACGTCGAGTCTACTCATATATGGCGTCGGGTCCACTCGACGTCATTTGTCCTGGCGTCAAGTAAGGCTACCTCACTCAACGCTTCTTCCTTGGCATTGAGTGAAGCCCAGACACTCAACGCCTCTTCCTTGGTGTTGAGTGACATCTCGGCATCCATTAGCTCGCACAGGTGGGCTGGAGTGGAATAGTTGGCGAGTAGAGTAGCAGACTCGCACTCGCCCAGGGATCTCGACAGGCAGTTGGCGAGTGGGGCATTTTCGGGCTCGCACTCGCCCAGGGCCATAGGGAGACGGTGAGCGCTAGCACCATCGGGCACTCTCTACCCCATGCGAGTGAAGCTTTTCTAGAGCCACTCGCTCAGTGTTACATAATGTATTTTTACCATTTTGTCATCGTTGGCCTGCCCTTCAGAACAGCGGATCGAGTTACGCTGTTGGCAGGCCATTCTAAACTACATATAGCTGTTTGGAACAACGGAGGTTGGCTGATTGCAGATCATTTTCAGAAATCTATAAATAGATCCAAATGGTACCTCAGAAGACATGTTTACTTGTGTCATGATCTTCTTACGCTTTCTGAGGTATCCTTAGCTCAGCACTTGGATAAGGATAGGAAGCGCTCTAAGATCTTCTGGGTGTGTGATGAGGCCTCCGTGCTAGAGCATTGGGTCTGTTCCTTGTGCTAAGTCTTTAGTCGTTCAGCTTGTGAGAGAGAAGTGTGCGATCACCCCTTCCCCAAGGGTCGAACTCCATAGAGACCAATTCTTCTGTTTCAACACTTCCCTCATTCATCGCTAGGTAATTTCTAAAAAAATATTTTCCATTGCAATTATATATATATATATATATATATATATATATATATATATATATATATATATATATATATATATATATATATATATATATATATATATATATATATATATATATATATATATGTGTTACGTAATAATTTTTTACATGCAGTAAAATACTACTTAATTGTAGGTATCACTTGTCAGTCTTTGCACGTGATCGGCGTCTGATAGAAGGACAAAAAGAAATATTCAATCACGAACATTCATCATTGCGTAGTGTTATAGAACGTACATTTGTGTGCGGAAAAAGAAATGATGAATCTTTCGCGATATGTCACTGTATAGCTTTAAAAAACAACGAAATATTGCGATTTCTACGATGACACTGCATAATTTTATACGCAGACATCATTCACGAGTAGACAGAGATTTCTACCGATGTGATCATGATGAGACTTTTGTCTACCCTCAGACACATATGATTAGACGAGGAGTACGAATGACGAGCAGCACGAGGAGGGAGGACAATGAGATTATTAGAGGTGCAAGGAGCCAGCCAAATCAAATGGCTACACTGCATAACTCCATTACCGAACAATTATATGATGTTGTCGGAAATTAACGTTGAATATATTGGTTTATTGATGTTGCAATTTTATTTTGAAACTTTTAGAATGAGACACAACTCATGTTGCTCAATTTCGTTCGTCTAAGTTGAACTTTATGTTGACTTGAATTTTAGAACATCAAATTTTTCAGATCGTTATTTGAATTCAACTATTTGAAAATATTTAATTTTAAATCATCACTGAGAACAATAATTTTCCAAACAGATACATTGTTTTACAGGTTTGAAACTCATTGTAGACGGAGGTTGTCGAAATAATTCTCAGTTTTGAAAATATAGTTTTGAAAATGAAGCTTCAAAATCCTCAGTTTTAAACTGTTTCCTTTTAAACCGGCACCGGTTTCTCAAAACGCCCGGTTTGGGAACAGGATCCAGTGGCATCCCGGGGAGGAGAGAAACGGTCGACTGGTGTTCGGGCCGCCAGTCACAAAACGTCCGGTTTGCCCCCCCTTTCACGCCGGCCGTCCTCAGATGGAGCTCCCGATAGCTTACCAAACAAGCTTCCGTCGTTTCAGCCCGGCCGGAATGGTATCCCGCCGGAATCCCAAACAGAGCCTGAACTAGCGGTCAAAACTGGAGCTTTGATTGGGGCACCGTTTTGTCTCCATTTCGATTTCAAGCCGGAGGAAATTGAACTGGTGGCGCATTTGGAGCACTGTTTGGACTTCATTCTGATTTCAAACCGGGTCGGCGGCTGCCGAACTTGACCGTTGGAGCTCCATTACTCTTTCTAAAAAGTTTTGTTTAAAGAGGAGAACGATTCAAGAAGTCCCATTTCAAACGTTGCCCCAAACAGACCCTTAAAAACCAAAATGAAATCAAAAACTGCGCCCCCAAAACAGAGCACGTCTGAGCTCCGGCAAATCCCTGCCGGCGCCACCACTGATGCACGCAATGCTGCAGGAGTCTCTCTCTCTCTCTCTACAGAATGCATTGGTGAAGTTCAAACCGGCACTGGTGGCGATGCGCAGTCATGTCGGACGGCCGATGGCCGCTTTACCTTCGTCCTTTATTTTTTTTTTACCGTGCACAGTAATGACTGAAGACTTTACTCGAAGCCACAGCAAAGACAGCGGGTGCTCAGAGGCAGCAGGCGGCGGTCCCCCATGGCCCCATTCTCTCTCTCTCTCTCTCTCTCTCTCTCAATTTCCTTTATTTCTGAACCGTTTTTTACTGTTTTCGGCGCTCTGCTTTTTCTCTTCCTCGATCTGGCTTCCCTTCCCAAATTTTGCTTTTTGCCGTACTCCGGCAGGCTTTGAAGGGCTCGAGGAGGAGGAGGAGGACGGCCGCGGGCGCCTCGAAAGAAGACGAAAAAACTGGCAAGAACATGACTTTCTTTAATGCTGCGATTCCTTCTGGCTTTTTGCGATCCCAAATCCGCCCCCAAACCTGCATTTTTATATTTTTTTTGTTTGACTTTTGCGTGGCCGAATTTATTGCCCCAGCGCTTAACGAGCGTTTGAAATAACTTTTATAGGATTTGTTTGTTTCTGCGGTAACGTTTTAGAGCTTTGGGAATAAGAGCAACTTCAATGGAAGTCTCTATATTTAGAGCCTTCCATTGTATCATGTTCTTCAAATATGGAGAACATGGTGGGAGCAACTCCAATCATGTTCTCCATATTCAGAGAACATGATATTATTTTATGTATATATTATTATTTAATATATGTTTATATATTTTTTATGTATATGTATATTTGTATATAAGTATATATATATAATATTTATAGTATATGTATATAACTAAATATATTCAATAAAATAATAGTTTAATAATACTATAATAAATATTAATTAGAAAATATCCAATGTTAGCCTCATTTTTTAGGTCTCGAAAAAACTTTTTTATTATTGTTTTTTGTCTTTTTAAACAAAAAAAATTTGACGAAACATTATTAAATAAGTATTATATAATTAAAACATTACAGTTACATTATAAAAATAAAATAAGCATTACATATTTCAAAATTAAAATATTACATTTGGAATTTAAACTAAAAATCTGAGAGGTCATCACTGGGTTCGCTACGACTTCCGCGTGCACTATCCCCCTGTTGTTCTCCTCCATACGTTGGTATGTTGTAGTCGCTTCCTCCATACTGGCTTCCTCCCTGCTGGTCTCCTCCGAACTGATGTCCTTCAAATTGGCTTCCACCGTACTGGTTTTCTCGGTATTGGCTTTCTCGGTACTGATTTCCTCCAAATGGAGGTCCTCCAAATTGAGGCCCTCCAAATTGAGGTCCTTCATGTCGGTCTCTTTCATACTGGCTTCCTCTGTACTGACTTCCTTCATGTTGACCTCCTCCAAATGGAGGTCCTCCAAATTGAGGCCCTCCATATCGATGTCTTCCATGTCGATCGCCTTCATACTGGCTTCCTCCACACTGGCTTCCTCCAAGTTGACCTCCTACAAATTGAGGTGCTCCATATTGGCTTCCACCGTAACCACTACCTCCGTATATGCTACCTCCATATTCGGTTCCTTCGAGTGTTGAAGATCCTCCAAATAATGGTTTTATAATATTTCTATTCATAATTTCTTGTTTTTTTGTCGAAAATACTGTCGTTCTGGAGTTCCTTTGATGCTATCCAAATCTATCATCATGATATCGTGATCTTGTTTAGCGCTCTGAAGATCTAGTTTTCTTTTTGGATTTTCTGCTTTTATTCTCATGAGCTCTTGGATAACAGACATATCGTTTGCTCGTTTTTCTTGCTCTCTCTTTAAAACCTCTAAGATTTCTTCGCTTTTTTTGGTATGAATCTCAATATCATAACCCTTACCACTCAATTGTCTCCTCCTCTCTTTTTCTCTCTTTCTCCCAGTTGGTCGATTATTGGAAGTTGAGATTGGAGATTCTTCATTCCCAGAACTACCAGGATTCATGTCATTGCTATCTGCATTTAAGTCTATTCCTCTCCGTTGACTGGGAGAGTTAGAACCTAATGTTTGTGACATGTCAATATTTTGAGAGTTGATACCTTTTGTAGACCCTGGCGTATTCATCCACTTCTCTGTGTTTTTTAAAATATTCCAAACATGCTCGAACATGAAACCTTTCTTCTCTTTTGAATCAGAGGCATATAACATCTTGGCTTCATTGAGCTACTATTTTAATCGCACATTATTTATGAAAATCAGAGATCTAAATTCTAAAAAATACTTACAATATCAAGTTCAGATGCACCGCTGGGGTTTCGTTGCTCTATCTGTCGAATACATCCTCGGAATTTGCTTGTTTTACTTGCCAAAAGGGACCAACGACAAGAAAGAGATTTTTGGGTTCTCTGTCCTACGCAAATTTGAGGTCTTGTATTATGAAAAATGGTTGAAATTCTTTCCCACAGTCTGTGCTCTCTTTGATTACTCCCCATAACTGGGTCTTCCGAGACCTCAAGCCAAGCATAACATAATACTTGATCTTCTTTTGGGGAAAATGCTAGCCCGCGGTTGGCAGACATGATGACAAGTAAGAAGGAAGAGAGTGCTTGATTTTGGAGATAGAGTGATGGAAACTTAGAGAGAGTGCTGGAATGGGTACTTATAGAGAGTGATGGAATGAGTACTTAGTAAAAGAGAGGCTTGAATGGAGAGGAATCAGATGCTTGGGAGAAGGCATCCAATGCTGGGAAAAAACAAGGCTCCGGATTTGATGTTGACAGGATTGATGAGACACAAGAGAGGCTTGAGTGGAGAGGGAATCAGATGCTTGGGAGAAGGCATCCAGCATAACAGATCGTCGAGCTCGGCCGAACGTCGAACGGCGGTCGACGATCGTCGAGCTCGACCGAACGTCGAGCTCGGCCGATCGTCGAACGGCGTTCGACGTTCGGCCGAGCTCGACGTTCGGCCGAGCTCGGCCGAACGTCGAACGGCGTTCGACGATCGTCGAGCTCGGCCGAACGTCGAGCTCGGCCGAACGTCGAACGGCGTTCGACGATCGTCGAGCTCGGCCGAACGTCGAGCTGGGTTCGCTGCGTCGAACGTCGAGCTGGGTTCGATGTTCGACGTCGGGCTGGGTTCGACGATCGTCGAACCCAGTTCGACGACTGGAAAAACAACTCCCCAAAAAATTTGGTCCGCGGGACCTCCGCCGGGGGCTGCCGCCCCCGGACCCCCGCTGTCGTCGGTCCCGGAGATGTCGAAGGGGGATCACACTTCGATTCCTCTAAGCTCACGTGGGCAAACCGGTGTGAGAAATAAGAGGACCGGAAGTGTTCCACAACCCCAACAAAGACAAGACAGAGGCTTGAGTGGAGAAGGCATCCAATGCTGGGGAGAAGGCATCCAATGCTGGGAAAAAACAAGACTTCGGGTTACGAGATGACAGGATTGACAAGACAAGACAGATGCTTGAGTGGAGAAGGCATCAAATGCTTGGGGAGAAGACATCCAATGCTGGGAAAAAACAAGACTTCGGGTTACGAGATGACAGGATTGACAAGACAAGACAGAGGCTTGAGTGGAGAAGGCATCCAATGCTTGGGAGAAGGCATCCAATGCTGGCGAGCTATATAAACGCCCTTTTAAGATAGTCAATGATACATTCAAAACATTCTTTTCTTCTAAGAAAAATGAACTATGGAGAAGGTTCATCCCATTTGCGATCTTCATCATCTTTAGATGATGATGAACAAATACTTCTCAAGTGGGAAGAAGACCTTAAAAATTGGGAGAATGAAGATGAAATTTTAGCTCGCATGCATGCCTCCAACAATGCCATAATCGCAGCTCAACTTCAAGAAGATGCACGTCCGCGACGCAGAGGTTCAATACCTGGCCATGTGGTAATCAATCGGGGCAGGATTGAAGGCAACACTAGACTTTGAAATGATTACTTCTCCGAACACTCCACATATGGGGAAACTTTTTTTCGACGAAGATTTCGAATGCGAAAAAATCTTTTCCTTCGCATTGTTACTGAAGTGCAGGAGCACGACAATTTTTTTGTTCAAAAGAAGGATGGTGTTGGTAAGCCTGGACTATCAACAATACAAAAAATTACAGCAGCATTTCGTATGTTAGCATACGGAACATCAGCTGATAATTGCGATGAGTACATTCGAATTGGCGAGTCTACTGTGATTCAATGTTTGAAAAGATTCTGTAGGGCAATTGTACAATTATACAGAGATGAATATTTGAGATCTCCCAATGCAAATGATGTAACAAGATTACTACAGAAAGGTGAAGAACGAGGTTTTCCAGGGATGTTGGGAAGCCTAGATTGTATGCATTGGCAATGGAAGAATTGCCCAACGGCATGGGCATGCCAATATTCAGGACGTCATTGTGGACCAACAATCATTCTCGAGGCAGTAGCATCATACGATCTGTGGATATGGCATGCATATTTTGGCTTACCTGGATCTAACAATGATATTAATGTCTTGCAGGCATCAAATTTATTTGCAAACTTAACCCAAGGTATAACGCCTCCTGCCAATTATATAATACTGGGTAAAAATTATGATGTTGGTTATTATTTAGCCGACGATATCTATCCGAAATGGTCAACACTAGTTCAAACCATTTCTCATACACAAGATAAAAAACAACAACACTTCGCAATGATGCAAGAGGCATGCCGAAAAGATGTAGAACGCGCATTTGGAGTTCTCCAATCACCCTTTACAATTATTAAGGGACCTTGTCGTTTTTGGGATAAAAATGTGTTGCACGATATCATGACTGCTTGCATTATAATGCACAATATGATTATCGAAGACGAGCGAGATGAAAATGAAGATGTTATTATTTCTCCACCGCCGCCAACTCAGAATGTTGAAGAGATGGACACAAGTTAAGTCGAAAGATTTCGACAGTTCCTACATCGGCATAAAAAAATCAGAGACAAAGATGCACATTTCGCACTTCGAGATGCACTGATTGAACATTTGTGGGCACGACATGGTAATGAAACAATGTAATTTGAATGTATTTGGATTTATGTATTTGAATGTAATTTGAAAAATTGTATGCATTTTAATTTGAATGTATTTGGATTTATGTGCAATTTTATTTAGTAAATCTTGTTCTCTTCCTCTTTGTATGATCAATAATAATTATAAAGTATGCAATATTAGTCTCGTTTTGTAGGTTCCGAAAAAATAAATTTATCGGTATATTATATGTCAAGATTGGAAAAATATTTTAGCGGATACGCAAGTTATTGTGTAATACAAACTTTTCTTATATACAATAAATAAATATTTAAAATAAAAAAAAATACATAAAAAAAAATATGCAGGCTCGCCAATTCCTCTCTCCCTCCTCTAAATTTAGAGGAGGGGAGAGCTGATCGCCATTTTTAGAGGGGAAACTGGCGATCGGTTGGAGGGGGAAAAATCTCCATTTTTGAAGAATGGAGAAGCATTGGAGCTGCTCTAAGAGCGGTGGGAATGGAGGGAGGAGCATTTTTTAGAGTTAGGCTCTATTTGTTTGGGAGTTTCGCTACTCCGTTTTGGACAAACGCCGCCGAAAGGAAGGTAAACAAATGAACCTCCGGCGGCGTTTGCTCCGTTTCCATCCGCCCGCCTTAAGAAACGCCCCCAAAAAATTCTGTTTGGAGCAGCCACCTCCCCCCTCCGGTTCGAACACTCCGTTTCCACCCGCCGGATCTACCCGCCACCGCCGAACCAAATGGAACCTTAGTTTGTTTCTGCAGGGACGGCGGTAAAAGGAGGTGTGAGAATGAAGCTTTAAGAATTGAATTGTGGGAATAGAACTGTACAGAATAAAAAAGGGAGTTGTTAAGTGCACCGCAGTTTTGGCTATGCGCATCGCATTTTCTCAAATTTTTCGTGCTTTTTAGAAATACGTATTGTGCGTGCATTTTTAGGAAAAGTGTTCAACACGAAAGTTGTAGATCTCGACAGGATCTACAACTTTTGTGTTGAACACTTTTCCTAAAAATGCACGTACAATGTGTACTTTGTAAATACACTCAAGTTTCGCGTCTTTTAGAAATACGTCTTGTACATGAATTTTTAGGAAGTGTTCAACACGAAAGTTATAGATCTAGTCGAGATATACAATTTTTGTGTTGAACACTTTTTCTAAAAATGTATGTACAAGACGTATTTCCAAAAGGCGTGCAAAATTAGGAGAAAATACGATACGGCTAGCCAAAACTGCGGTGTCCTTAACAAATGCAGAAATAATTTGGTAAAATTACAGTAACAGAACGGTTCAAAATGGAAAAACAGTTTGCTAAAATAACATGTATCTTACATTTCAATAATTATAATTATAATAATTAAAATGTTCATAACTAATATCTATTATTAATTTAGCTTAGTAATAATAATAATATTTAATCTTAGCATATAATAATAAGATATAATATTATAACATATGATAATACAGTAATAATAATAATATGTAATTTTAGCATATAATAATAAGATATAATATTATAATACATAATGTTTGTTAGGTGATTCTTAATAAATGACAATTTAATCCATGCATTTATGACCGCCTTCACTGTGCTAAACGGAGCCTAACATTCGTTAAGGATCACCTAACAAATATCATGTGTTTGAACATAATGATAATGTCCCTCGAAGCATCCAGGTGGTGATCAAAGTGGAATCCCCTACCCGTTGCCCCTAAGTGGATATAAATAGACAATCCCTAGGAGTTACTACGGGTATCGGATATCCGTGTATCCGAACCGACCCGTTAAGCCTCCGTACCCGATATTTGGCCAAATATACATTACCACATAAAAGTGGATGAAGTTTCTTAAGTGAGCGTTAACAAATGACAATTTAACCCCATGTTCATGACCGTCACCGCGGTGCCAAACAGAGCCTAAAATTTTAGTGCCTAAACCTTATGAAGCATTTGGTTTTAGTCTTTTCGTTTTAAATCCGTTAAATGTTAATATAAAAGAATCAAATATACCATTTTGATTTTTTTTAATAATATAGGTTCTGTTTGGGGAGTCGGCGGTGGATTGAGGTGGGAAAAGTTCTATTTTTAGGGCGCTGATATCCGCACCGTAGTTTTGGCTAGTCGCACCACTTTCTCTTAATTTTTCGAGCCTTTTGAAAATACGTCATGTACATGCATTTTTAGGAAAAGTGTTCAACACAAAAGTTGTAGATCTCGACGAGATCTACAACTTTCGTGTTGAACACTTTTCCTAAAAATGCATGTACAAGACGTATTTTGGAAACACATTCAGGTTTCGCGTCTTTTGGAAATACGCCTTGTATTTTGGAAACACTTTTCCTAAAAATGCATGTACAAGACGTATTCCCAAAAAATGCGAAAAATTAGGAGAAAGTGTCGTGTGGCAAGCCAAAACTGTGGTGCGGATATCAGCGCCCTATTTTTATTGTCACCATATTTTTAAGAAGTTCGGGGTCAACCCCCGAAAGCTGACGTGCTTCTGAGGTGAAGTGACAAAATAAGTATTTGAGGGATTCTCCCTTGTTCTGACGGATACCTGAAAGGTGCGAGGCATCCTGAACAATTCTACGATTGACAACAAACTGCTTTGAAAACTGTTTGCTAACTCTACAAAAGTGAAAATGGTTCCTTCTCGTGAGAGTGATGTAACAACCTCCCCAGCACACATCTCGAAAGGATGGCCCCAGTACCCCCAGCATCCAGCTCGAAAGGGTTAATACTCAACAAGTCTGCAAACAATGCATCTCAACCCCTCTCCATCCACAGACGGGTTGTTGGAAGCCGCATCCTCCCTTCGATGAGAAGGGAGGATGGCCCCAGTACCCCCAACATCCAGCTCGAAAGGGTTAATACTCAACAGGTCTGCAAACAATGCATCTCAACCCCTCTCCATCCACAGACGGGTTGTTGGAAGCCGCATCCTCCCTTCGTTTGAACCCTATTTTGGAAACACTTTTCCTAAAAATGCATGTACAAGACGTATTCCCAAAAAATGCAAAAAATTAGGAGAAAGTGTCGTGTGGCAAGCCAAAACTGTGGTGCTGATATCAGCGCCCTATTTTTATTGTCACCATATTTTTAAGAAGTTCGGGGTCAACCCCCGAAAGCTGACGTGCTTCTGAGGTGAAGTGACGAAATAAGTATTTGAGGGATTCTCCCTTGTTCTGACGGATACCTGAAAGGTGCGAGGCATCCTGAACAATTCTACGATTGACAACAAACTGCTTTGAAAACTGTTTGCTGACTCTACAAAAGTGAAAATGGTTCCTTCTCGTGAGAGTGATGTAACAACCTCCCCAGCACACATCTCGAAAGGATGGCCCCAGTACCCCCAACATCCAGCTCGAAAGGGTTAATACTCAACAGGTCTGCAAACAATGCATCTCAACCCCTCTCCATCCACAGACGGGTTGTTGGAAGCCGCATCCTCCCTTCGATGAGAAGTGATCCAGTTAAGCGCACCTACGGGGACTTCCTAGGAGGTCACCTATCCTAGAATTACTCCAGCCCGAGCACACTTAACAATAAAGTTCTTTCACTTCTCATCACCAATTGAACTGATATTATAAGGCTAGGGGTGAGGTCAATTTTATCATAATATTATATGCACGAATCCTGAAGACAAACTGACGAAATCAGTTCATCTTCCTTCTCAAGATGACAATCTCTATGGCCCTGACCTGGGCTACATTCAATCTCGATTTCCAAGCCATTCAACCACCACCCCTGCCGGCCACCGCCACCACTACCTCTGTTGAGGTGGTGATTATCAATTGGCAGTGGATTGACCGCCGGAGGTGGTGGTTTCTAGCGAACCCGACACCGCCATTTTTTTTGAAATTCTCAATTTTTTTCACATTGGATCAGGCTCAATTGAGCCCGATTTATTTCCT
Organism: Platanthera zijinensis; assembly: GCA_039513925.1. Taxonomy (NCBI): domain Eukaryota; kingdom Viridiplantae; phylum Streptophyta; class Magnoliopsida; order Asparagales; family Orchidaceae; genus Platanthera; species Platanthera zijinensis. The sequence continues at coordinate 35,437,917 of CM077092.1, read as the reverse complement.
AGTGTATTTAAGATGCTAGCACAAGAAAAAAGGAGGAGAAACGGACCTTTAAGCAAGTTTTGCGGCGGGTGTTGTGATGATGAGCCATGGAAGAGGTGTTTTCCGGCGAGCTTGCTCCAACCCGCGATCTTGAGCCCGATTTCTCCAAGTAAATGCCCTGCTCGACTGCTTGTGAGGTGGTGAAGATGATGAAAGGGTCCAATGGGGCTAAGGAGGTGTGTTTATGAAGAAGCCATGAGAGGGGAGGTTCGGCCATAGGCATTGAATGCTCCCCTTGATGTTGGTCGGCTGGGAGTAATGGGGAATCAATCCCAAAATACTTGGGGAGTCCAATGGTGGCTTTGGGAAGATGAAAGGATTGATTTATGGCCTCCCACCATTAATTCTTCTTTGACCCATTAATATTTGGGAGAATTTTCCCATTTACCCCCTTGAATGTCATTGGATTCTCAAATCAGAGTGCATTGGGTGAAATAATGTTTGTGGGTTGTAGGATGGGCCTTGGTTAAAGGCCTTAGCCCATTGAAATTAGTTGGACCTTCTTTTCTCTCCTTTAGGCTCAATGTTGACCATAATTGTCTTGGGGTATTGACTTGGTCAATTGATGGGTTGACTCGTCCCATGAGTTGGTCTTGAGTCCTATGACACCACCCTATGCTGGTTGGGCCATGGTGGGACCCCAATTGGATCAATTTATCCAAAAGGTATAAGTGTGACCAAAATTGGTCTAGGTTTGACTTTGGTCATGTTGGAGAAATTAGTATACACTTGATGGGGCTTTTGGGTCCATTGAGCCCCTAATGATATTATAAGGCTAGGGTTAAGGTCAATTTGATCTTGTAAAACTCAATTGGTGATGATAAGTGAAAGAATTTTATAGTTAAGTGTGCTCTGGCTGGAGTAGTTCTGGGATGGGTGACCTCCTGAGAAATCTTTGTAGGCGCGCTTAACTAGATCACTTCTCATCGAAGGGAGTCTATGACCTCCAACAACCCACCAGTGGGACTGGAGAGGGGTTGGGGTGTATGGTCTGCAAACCTGTTGAGCGCAATGAACATTATTTTCTTTTACTTTGATGGAGGTAACAACTTTTTTATTATGGTGTCGTCGCCGCCAGGCATTTCGGCATGGTAAACAGTGCAAGATGATCAACCAATACAAAAACCTACGCGACAAATTCTACGGCTTCTGCCACGTCACCTGACAAGAAAGTTAGTTGCTTCCACTGTCCTCTACTTCCGTTGGGGTGCAAAGCCCGACAACAGTGGAGCAGCAAAAGCTTGGCTTTCTGGCAATGGCGGTTGAAAGAGATGTTGAGGCTTTCGAGCATGGTACAATTGTTGAACGCTAGGGGATCACGCTGGTGAGAAAGTTGAAGGATCAATCGACTTTGGTGATGGAGGGGAGCACGAAAAGTTAAAATAACGGGATGCAACAAGTTGAATATTGGGTTGCAGATAACACTTCGGGGTGCGGTTAGCATTGGGCGCGACAAGCCAAATACTGATTGCGGCTAGCAATCGTCTTTATTTTTTGTTGTTATTATGATGGGGTTTTTCTCATAGATTGTTACGATCATGGATCGGATGTTGCAGGTGAAGCTCATGATCTGAAGGTTCCTGTGTTCCTCATGCCCCCTCTTGTTGTCCGCGACATTTCTCCACTCCCTCCATTGCCTACATATGCGACAACAACGGAAAATCGTTGCTATCACTAGGATCCAACTCTGTTAAATGGCTTCTCACCCTCTCCCCTATTGATGTCCACTATGCAACATCCCATCCATAGCTTAAGTTATGGTGAATCACTGGTTCATTCTAAACAAAATTGTGATTTGTGAATGAGATGCCTTTGATTGTTTGTGAAAGAGGTGAATTAATGTTTTTATAACTTCTTTCTCATTTTTTTGTTGGTGATATTTTATATTGAATAAGTACCATGGGAGAGCAAAGTATGACACCATGTTAATAAGATTGAATTGAAAGTTCATTTTACCACTAACATAATCTTTACAAAGGAGTTAGTGAGTTTGGTGTGTAATAATGTGAAAGGTTTTGAGTTTATGATCACCATTCAAAGTGCTGGCCGGTTGACATCTCGGAACAAACTTAAAGTAATTCTTGAGCGGGATATAAACATCGTAATCAAAGTTACAAATGTCGTAAACAAAGTTTCAAATTTTGTGAATACTCTTTCACATTGAAAGACATAAGAAATGCAATTGACACTGAATGAACCATCAAAATGAAATGAAATGTGATATTCATAACTACGAGATGATCCACCTAGAAGCATTTGATGTTTGACCTATAAATACACTTTTCAATAAATTGTTTCGCGATTTTTTGCAGGTTATTATTTGATTTAGAAGATGTCATTTTTTGCAAGCAAAAAGTGGCATGCATGATTCAAACTATACCTTAATCATTTGTATTTTGTAATTTTAACAAGCTGTCTTCTCTCCATTTGTGTTGTAGAGTTTTATGGTGATAGGAGAAGAGAAGACTCTTTATTGGAAATTTTTAACTAAGGTAAATCAAAATAAATAGTCTCCATGAATGTGAATATTTGATAATCCTGAGTTGCCAATTGCGAAAGTTGGTTGCCAATCACAATCCTCCTTAATTACAACAACACTCGAGCCTTTATCCCACTATAGTGGGGTCGGCTATATGGATCCTTTGTCGCTATTATTCATTTGTTCCCTATATTTAGTTATAATCTCACTAATGACTAAGTACAACACGTCTTTCCTTATTGTTTCATTCCAAGTCTTTATTGGTCTATCCCTCCATCGTTTAACAAACCTAGTGACTAGACTCCCACAATGCCTAACAAGTATAACACCTCCCCTGTAATGACCGTATAATATGGGTTCGGTCGGGGCCCCACAACATACAGGCTCCACAACTTAAGCATTAAAAGAGGATATAAAACAACCAAGCTCAAAACTCAGAATAAAACAACGGAAACATAAAAACAGAACTAGAAGTTATCCACCAAACCAGGAGTATCAAAATGACCTTAAGGCCTTACACAACATGAGTCCAGAACTGAATAACAATTCTAACAATGTGCAAAATCACTCCTAGGCTACCTCGGCATGCAAGTCAGATTACACCTCAAGGATCATATCATAACATCAAAACATAAGCAAATAAAGGTTCACTTCATGAGGCTTAGGCCTTTTTGGCCGGCGAGCTTGCTCCTGTTTGCGATTCTTGCCCTGTAAAAATTTGTGGTAACGTGGGTCAGCAAAGACTGACCTCAATTGTGTAACCAACACATCTCCTCCCAGCTGTCCCTAGCGGACCCCGAGGCACTCCATCACCCTGCAGGTCAGCGCTTCGTATGCAATATACATAAACATGTAAAACGGTTAAACAAGTTTGGATGTCTCACGCAACAAACATGTTTCTATGTTGAGCATATAGTAAAAGGGGCCTACAATGCAACATGTATGCAAACTTGGGTTTCACCCAAGACACCATAAAGCGTATGAATCTAACACATCATCACACATCATCAATCAGGTACTTCCATTTCCCCCTTCGGCATTCAAGCCGCAAACACATGGGTACTTCCAATTTCCCCAAACGACATTCAAGCCGCTATACAAAACTTTTGTCAAGTCCCCACCCGTTTGGGTCTCAAAACCTTGACTTACCTGCAAACTCTGACTTCTCACGTCAGGATTCTGTCTCAAACAAACAAACCGATACTAAGAACCCTCGCAGGACCCCACCCGCTCGTAGGCTTCATTGTCTGGGCTTGCCCAATGCTTGACATTCTTGTCAGTTTCACAGAATGAGACTTGTCTCGCCGGGACACTCTCCACACATGACTTGCACGTCATGGGCTAGCCAGCCGACCACGGAGACAAGTCAAGCCTTCGCACATCACAACACATAGCTTTGTCACCATAATCAACCTTTCGTATTGTAACATTTTCGTGCTCCAAGGAAACCATCTACCGTCATCACGGAGCTAACCTTATCCGGTACCGACTACACGTACTCGCGTGAAATAAGGGAGACATACATCACAAATGACATTTTTGCCGCAATGGATTTCTAGCAAAATCCTTAAGGCTCGCTATGCAACATCACCGAGTTGGACTAACGGTCGCGACTACGGCTTCACTCACCATGCCTAATCCACTAACAGAGTGGATTCCTAATGCATTATCATGTCGGGGATAGAGAAAATCGACCCGTTGGCTCCTCTTGAGCTATAGCAACCCGAATCCCTCTCACTTGAGAGATCCGGTGCCTAAAATGCTTGAAAGAAAGCAAGAAAATAGTAGATACCATGCACGCATCGTAAAACCGAGAGGAGAAGTGTTGTTACCTTACGACCCCTCTTCCTAGCCATGGAATCATTGCCTTTCATGGATGAAAATGAGCGCCTCAACGTCCTCTCCACAGATCTGGCCTCGGAACGATGATCGGAGCTCTGAAGCTCCGTCAATGGCAGAGAAAGCTTCCTTCCTCCTCCTCCGCTCTCCAACTCTCAAACCCTAAGTCAACTCCCAAAATGAGAACAAAAGAGGGAGAGAACCGTTCAACCCTACTAAAGCCCTTTGGGCAGATGATCCTGGGGTCTAGGATCAACTTTGATGTTAAATCAAACGGCTAAGGAATCGATCTATGAAACCCCGCATTTCAGTAATTTAGTCGAACTGCTCAAAATTCGTCGAACGGCCTGAGTTCAATGAATGGCCCTGAGTTCGACGAATGGCCCTCAACTCGACGAATGGCCGAATGACCCTGAGTTCGACGAATGACCCTCAGCTCGACGAATGGCCCTGAGCTCGACGAATGGCCCTCAACTCGACGAAAGGCCCTCAGCTCGACGAATGGCCCTGAGTTCGACTTTCGTCGAACGGCCAGAGTTCGACTTTCGTCGAACGGCCAGAGTTCGACTTTCGTCGAACGGCCAGAGTTCGACTTTCGTCGAACGGCCAGAGTTCGACTTTCGTCGAACGGCCAGAGTTCGACTTTCGTCGAACGGCCAGAGTTCCACTTTCGTCGAACGGCCTTCGACGATCCCAGAATTTTGTTGAACTGCTCTGATTCCTCAAATATGGGGTGTTACAACAAGTGCCTCTAATGGTCTCTTTTGTACTTGTCCAAACCATCTTAGTCGAGCTTCTTGCATCTTATCTGTAATTGGTGCTACTCCTGTCTTATCCCTGACACATTTATTCCTAATTTTATTCAGTCTCATGCGTTCACAAATCCACCTAAGCATTTTCATCTCCGCAACTCTCAATTTTTGCTCTTGCACACAATCCACTCATTGATAGCAAAAAATATAAACTTTAAATTGGTATTAACCTTTTAGACAGTCTACTTTCTCTTTCACTATAGGCTATTAAAATAGTGTTTTCCATGTTCTCACCTTCATTCTGCCCAGCTCTAAATGAGATTAAGGTTTCTGAGCTATGAGGCTTTGTAGGAGATGAGGGCTCCATTTGGCACGGTGGTGGCGGTCATGAACGCAACGGTTATGAACCATCGTTCGTGATCGCCCGATCGACCTAATCTATGAAATTTCATTCACTTTTATGTTCAAAACTAGTTTTCTTTTCTTGGTAATGGTCATAACCGTTGTCGTGCCAAAAATAAACGTTATGACAAAGAATAAGATAAGAGACTAACAACCTAGAGAATCAATTTGGATTCATGTTGGGGGTGATCGGTCATGGAAGCTATACATCTCTTGAGGAGACTCATTGACAACTTAGAAAACAAATTTGCATATGTTGTTTATCGATCTTGAGAAGGTTTATGATAAGGTTCCAAGAAATATCTTATGAAGAATCTAAAAAAAAGATGCAAATGTATCGTGCATTGACATAATCAAAAATATGTATATAAATTTAGTGAAGAGGGTGAGGATATCTAGAGGATTAACACATAAATTCTCTATCACTATTGCCTTACATTAAGGCTCAACTTTATGCCCTTATCTTAGTGAGCTTATCAGACGTATCCAATAAGCAATACCTTGGTGTTTATTGTTTGCGGATGACATTATTTCAGTCGATGACATGCACAAGGGAGTTAACGCAAAACTTAAATCTTGACGAGACACTTTAGAAAAGAAGGGATTTAGGTTGAGCAAGGAAAAGACCAGATATATGGAGCCTAAATTTAGCAGTACAAGAAGGTCGGATGACTAATTCGTTATTAAGTTGGGCGATCAAAATATTTCCCGCGGTGAGTGATTTAAATATCTTGGATCGATAGTTCAAAAAGATGGATGTGTTGATAAAGATGTGAAACATTGAATCCATGCAGGTTGGTAGAAGTGGAGAGGCGTGTTAGAAATCTTATGTGGTAAAAGTATCATTAAAACATAAAGGCAAGTTTTATCATACTGAAATTAGACCAGTGATGTTCTATAGTTCCGAGTGTTGGTAAGTGAAATGTATACATGAGCAAAAAATAGGAGTTGCGGAGATGAAAATGATTAGGTTGATGTGTGGACATAGGAGACCGGATAAAATTAGAAATGAATGTATCAAGAATAAGACATGAGTGACACCAATTGCAGAGAAGATGTGAGAAGCTCGACTAAGATGGTTTGGAAACGTACAAAGGAGGTCATTAGAGGCACCTATTATGCGTTGTGAGAGTTTAGTCACTATAGGCATGTTAAACGAGGGAGGGCCGGGTAGATCAATAGAAACTTGGAATGAAATTTTAAGGAAAGACATGATGTACTTTAGACATTAGTGAGATTATGACTAAAAATTTGACACAATGGAAACAAAGGATCCGTATAGCCGACTCCACTATGGTGGGATAAAGTCTTGAGTGTTATTATCAAGGCATTTTTGTCCAAACTCACCGGATCAAAAAACATCATGCCAATCGAAGCAGAGGTTTCACCTCGAGCAGGAGAACTCTTTTATATCTACTTAGTTTATAGTCGCACACAGTTTAAAATAATGTCACAATACTATATGGGGGGTAGGATAAATTAATAAGCATTCATAGTGTACGTTACAGTTGTTGCTAATAGAAAGACAGTTGTCAGAAATGAAATTTAGTCGGCGTGGCGTGGTGGGGGTGACTGGAGAAACAGTGGTGGGAAGCATGAAAAAATTTGATAGTCGCAGAAAACGAAAAAACAGGCGCAAGAACACTCAACCCTCTTGAGTCAAATAAACCAAATGTATAAAGCAGAGCAAGAATCTTGTAATATCAAGAATCTCCTTTACAAAGCAAGACATACATAGAGAGACATGCTTCACCGATGTACCCAAGAACAACAAGGAAAGCAAGAAGAAACAAGCCGCGCGGACTAAAAGAGAAGCCGTTGACTTTGCTACTAGCCGCTATGGAGTCCGCTCAAACCGACAGGTCGCCAGACCGCAACCTTGCTGCGCGGACTGCCCGTTATTCCAAGCCTGAACTCTGTTCGCTGATCTGCTGTTGTCGAACTGAAACAAGCCGCTAGAACGGACACCTTATTGAACTGGGAAAAATTGCAGAAGAGAAACCGCCTGGTCGCAAGCGACCTGCTGTAAACCGTCGATTGCAATCCGCAGAGTCCGCACTACATTAGAACCAAATCCCTGGCTCTTCAGCGCTATCTGCACAACTTGCACAGCAGAAGCCGGTTAATCTCTTCAACCCGCGCGGATAGAAAATCCAGGTCGCAGCAACTAATCGCGAGTAGACTTACTGTTCATTTAGTTACTGTAGATGTGTCAGGGGGTCCTATTTATAGGCACAAAGAGGAGTGTGGTCACTTCCCTAATGATAGGAACACCACCTGAGCTCGCGGCGAGAATATAGTGTATCTGCAAGCCCCGCGAATACAGACCAGTCCGCCGCAACAAGCAGGACAAACAGCGCCACAAAGCAACATGGGCAGATATAGAAGTCTATCTGCCTTGTCGGCAAACCAAAGCCAGGAGGTCGCAATCAACAAACCCTGTGGATACTACCACAGTCCACACAACTATGCGGACACAGCTCCAGTCCGTACAACTGAGGACAGCACGATGCACACGGAGTCCGCAGTCAAGGCACCAAGGTGACAGCTGCCGGACTCGATGGACAAGGAGGGCAGTCTGGAAGCACTGCACCACAAGACTGAACTCGCCTAGACTTGGAATCAACACCAAGTTCACCAAGACTGCTGGAACAAGTGGACTCCAACACCAGTCCATCAATCATGGCAAACTCCATCAGAGCACCAATCACGGATACAAGGCCTATCCGCCTGAACTGCATGTGAACTTACAGAACGCTGGCCGATCTGGCTAGTCGCCAGCTCTGTTCGCACAGACCGCACAGTCTTACCCAAACTACCAATACTGTCTGCATAGACCGCGTAGACAGTCCGCCCAGGCTACCACTTTCACTTCAAAAAATTCAACACTCCCCCTTGAAGTGAGAAGTAGAAACCAACCCTAGCAATCCCCGTAACCGTAAGAACGGCCCCTTTGACAACAGCTTCGTGAAGATGTACGCGATGTTGTCCTCACTCCGCACATGTCCAACTACCAGAGATCCCTCCAACACCTTCTCTCGAATGAAGTGGTGCTCAATCTCAATGTGCTTAGTCCGCGCATGACAAACTAGATTATTAACTAGTTTAAGGGCACTTTCATTATCACCGCGTAGCAGAGTAGGACCGCGCACTTCTTCATGGATGTCCTTTACAAGCCTCCTAAGCCAGATGGCTTTCCGAGCTGCCAAAGCCGAAGCTTTGTACTCAGCTTTTGTAGTAGAGACAGACACCGAGTCTTGCTTTTTGCTATACTGTGAGATACTAGCTGATCCACATGTGAAGACATAACCGGATGTTGAATTCCAGTCGTCTGAATCTCCCCCATAATCAGCGTTCGAGCATTCGTGTAGATTAAAACTCGTGTATCTCCCATAGAGGAGACCCATATCAGAGGTGGACTTGACATACTTCAGAATGCTCCTTGCCGCCATCAGATGAGATTTTTGTGGTTCTGCCATATACCGACTTACTCGGCCTAAAACATAAGCTATGTCTGGCCTTGTAATCGTCAAGTAAATAAGACTCCGAACCAGAGCACGAAACCCAAGAGGATTCGGAAGAATCCTCCCCTCATCTCGCCGAAGTTTGATGCCAACGTAAAGTGGAGTAGAGCTACTTTTCCCTTCCCTCATGCCGAATCGCTGAATGATCCGTTCCGCATAGCCTTTTTGGGAAACAAGTATACCGCTCTCTTTCCTCTCCACCTCGAGTCCAAGAAAGTGGTGTAGCTCACCCAAGTCCTTCATCTCGAACCTTATAGCTAGCTCTGCCCTGAGCCTAGCTACCTCCTCTTCAGAGTTACCCGTGATGATCATATCATCCACATACAACAACACCAAGACTAGAAGCTCCCCCTTCTTCTTAATAAACAAGCTCGAGTCTGAGTTAAAAGTAAGATAACTGTAGAAGTGGAGGTATTCTAGAATCTTACCATACCAAGCTCGAGGAGCCCGCTTCAAACCATAAAGGGTCTTCCGGAGCTTGCAGACATAGCCTGGATGATCTTCAGACACGTATCTATGTGGCTGATCCATGAAAATGTCTTTGTTGATTTCCCTATAAAGAAAAGCATTCTTTACGTCTAGCTGCCACATCTTCCAACATTGGCAAGTTGCCAAGGCCATTACCACATGAACTAAAGTCCTTTTAGCAATAGGTCTAAACATCTCCTCGCAATCTTTGTTGTACTTCTGAGAAAAACCTCGAGCTACAAGGCGAGTTTTGTACCGCTCGATGCTCCCATCTGCCTTATTCTTCAGCTTATATACCCACTTGCAAGTCATAGGAGTAACGCCATCAACCTTGAGCACAAGGTCCCATGTCTCATTTTTCTTGAGAGTAGCCATCTCCTCATCCATGACATCTTCCCACTCCTTAACTCTAGTGGCTTCATTAAAGCTAGAAGCCTCTTGCTCGTCTAGAAGGCCTACAAAGAAACAAGAGACAAAGCTAACCGTGTTTCCTTTGTAGTATCGAGCTGGTGGCTTAATGGTTCTCTTTGATCTCCGAAGAGTCTGACCCTTGCTAACCACATCCACTGCTTCTTCTAAATTAGCTCCATTCTCATGTAAACCTGGAGCATCACTCTCCCTTCTTCCTAAACCAGAAGCTTCTGCCTCATAACTAGAAACACCTGGAGCTCCTAGTGATACACGCAACTCCACCATAAGATCTTCAACAGCCTCCTTCCGTCCTTCATCAGACCTGCTCTCCTGTAGCTCCACAGATGAGCTACCTCCATATGATGTCAATTCATCGAAGATCACGTCCCTGGAGACGACGGACTTCTTTTTCACTGGATCCATACACTTCCATCCCTTCTTCCGCTCGTCATAGCCCACAAAGACAAGCTTCCTTGTCTTCGCATCCAGCTTAGTCCTCAGAGCATCCGGGACATGTACGTAGCAGGTTGATCCAAACACCCGAAGGTGTCCAACGCTAGGCTTCTCCTTAAACATCATATCAAAGGGAGACTTAATATTGATCGGACTCAGAGGCATCTGATTGATGACATAAGATGCGCAAGACATTCTCTCTGCCCAAAAGGCCTTAGGAATGCCTTTTGCATGAAGCCAGCACTTGCAGGTTTCCGTTAGATGACGGATCTTCCGCTATGCTACTACATTTTTTTGTGGAGTATGAGCACAAGTGAGCTCTCTTTTGATTACATGCTTCCTGCAGAAGTTAGAGAACACTGAAGAAACGAATTCACCTCCGTTGTCCGTTCTCAACTTCTTGATCCGCGGGCCAAACCGGCCCTCCACCAGCTCCTTGAACTCCACAAACAAACGAAAAGTATCTGACTTCTCCTTTATAAAGTACAACCAAGTGTACCTGGAATAGTCATCAATCAGGACCAACATATATCTGCTGCCACCAAGTCTTGTTGTGATGGTCGGCCCCATCAGATTACCATGGACACACTCCAATGGTGCTTTACACATGGTCAATGACTTATCAAATGGAAGGCGATGAGCCTTTCCATATTGACATCCTGCGCAAACATGACCATCGCTGAAGGATGACAACTTAGGAAAGCCTTTCACAAGGCTCTTCACTGCCATGGCTTTCAGCTTGTCCATCCCAACATGTCCCAACCGCTCATGCCAGATAGCAGCACTATCGTTGGCTCCCATCCGATCAACATAGAAGCTTGTTGATAACACAAACAAGTCCCTCACCCTTCTCCCAACATGAGCAACATCATCCTTCACCGTTGATATGTTGCGGAGAAACTTCACTTCTGTCGGACCGAACAGAATGTGATAGCCCTTGTCAACTGTATTGGTCACAGAGAAGAGATTCTTCTTCATGCCTGGTACGTGATAGACACTCCTTAACAGGAGTGGACCCTTATTACTACCCAAAGAAACTACACCCTCCTTCTCAACTGTATGAACAGTATCAACAGCGGTTATAATAGCTTCGTTACCTGAGAATATTTGCAGCGATGAGAACTTTGACTCGTCTCCAATAAAGGTGGTGACCACACCCCGAGTCAATAATCCAGTCATCTTGGTAGTCGACGGTGGAAAGAACACGGACACACACGCCTATAAGAAAAGCACTTCCCCACCCGGCTTCCTCAGCACTGGGACCAGCACCCTCCTTGTTTGCAACATGCCCAGGTTGCAGCTTGACCTTTCAGTCTTTCTTGAAGTGACCCGATTGATTGCACTTGTAATACTTCAACTCCTTCCAGCTCTTCTTAGGAGCAGTGCTCCTCTCTTGCTGATAAGAAGTTGAAAGCTCATCCTCAACAACAGTTTTCTTCTTCTTCTCCCATCTCTTCTTCTTTCCCATGAAGAGCGCCTCACTACCTCCTTCAGAGATAGTAATTCCTGCCATCTGTCTAACCAAGCTTTCCTATGAAGCAAGCAGGTTCTCCAGCTCAAGCAAGGACAGTTGAGTGGCCCAACCTTGAATAGAAGTAACAAATGCCACATATTCCTTCTGCAAATCGTGGATTATGTGTCTCTTCATCTTGGCTTCAGAAATGGGCTCATCAGGATCTAATGTTGAAATCTCAGTGCACAGGTTCTTCAATTTTATAAAGAAGGTAGAGATGGGCAGATCTCCTTGAGTTGCCCTAGCCAACTCATGTTCCAGAAATTGTAGTCTTGCTACGTTCTTCCTGTTGAACAACCCATAAAAAAAGTTCATATCTCAGCAGCAGACCGACATCCTAAGATATGGTCCCGCTTGAGGTTAAACTCAGCTTTCGCGGTAATCTTCCTCCAAGCTCTCAAGGACTCAGCACCAGCAGCAGTAGCAGCCTATTGCGTATCGTCACCACAGACGACATCCCATAAGTCCTCCCCCAGAAGATAGCTCCTCATACACGACTTCCACTTCTTGAAGTTAGTCGGTGTAAGAAGCTTGATACCAAGACCCCTTGCATACCCAGCTTCCATTGCACTACCCTTGGTTTACTTAGACTCACAGAAGCAAAAAAGCAAGCTGGCGGATGAACACTGCTCAGGCCTCTGTTCCCTTTGATACCATGAAAAAATTTGATAGTTGCAGAAAACGGAAAAGCAGGCGCAGGAACACTCAACCCTCTTGAGTCAAATAAATCAAATGTATAAAGCAGAGCAAGAATCTTGTAATATCAATAATCTCCTTTTACAAAGCAAGACATACATGACGAGACATGCTTTGCCGATGTACCCGAGAACAACAAGGAAAACAAGAAGAAACAAGCTGAGTAGACTAAGAGAGAAGCCGTCGACTTTGCTACTAGCTGCTATGGAGTCCGCTCAAACCGATAGTTCGCCAGACCGCAACCTTGCTGCACGGACTGCCCGTTATTCCAAGGCTGAACTTTGTTCACTGATCTGATGCTGCCGAGCTGAAACAAGCCGCCAGAGCGGATAGCTTATTGAACTGGGAAAAGTTGCAGAAGAGAAACCTCCTGGTCGCAAGCGACCAGCTGTAAACCGCCGATTGCAATCCGCAGAGTCCACACTGCCTTAGAACCAAAACCTTGTCTCTTCAGTGCTATCCACACAACTTGCATAGCAAAAATCGGTTAGTCTCTTCAACCCGCACAGATAGAAAATCCAGGCCGCAACATCTAATCGCGAGTAGACTTTCTGTTCATTCAGTTACTGTAGATGTGGCAGGGGGTCCTATTTATAGGCACGGAGAGGAGTGTGGTCACCGCCCTAACGATAGGAACACCACATGAGCTCGCGGCGAGAACATAGTGTATTTGCAAGCCCCGTGAATACAGACCAGTCCGCCGCAACAAGCAGGACAAACAACGCCACAAAGCAACATGGGCGGATATAGAAGTCTATCCGCCTTGTCGACAAACCAAAGCCAGGGAGATCACAACCAACAAACCCTGCGGATAATACCACAGTCCGCAAACTATGAGGACACAGCTCCAGTCCGCACAACTGAGGACACCACAGCGCACACTGAGTCTGTAGTCAAGGCACAAAGGTGACAACTGCCGGACTCAGTGGACAAGGAGGGCAGTCCGCAAGCACTGCGTCACAAGACCGAACTCGCCTAGACTTGGAACCAACACCAAGTTCACCAAGACTGCTGGAACAAGCAGACTCCAACACCAGTCCGCCCAACATGGCGAACTTTACCAGAGCACCAATCGCAGATACAAGGCCTATCCGCCCGAACTGCGTGTGAACTTGCAGAATGCTGGCCGATCTGGCTAGTCGCCAGCTCTGTCCGCACAGACCGCGCGGTCTGACCAAAACCATCAATACTGTCCGCACAGACCACGCGAACAGTCCGCCCTGGTTGCCACTTTCACTTCAAAAAATTCAACAAAACAGCGAGAGAATAATTAACTATTTTGCAAAGTGGTGATAGAATCTGTGAAAACTGTTTGGAAGAACAGTGTTCGTAGTGCTGTTTCAACTTGTATTAATATAACTTATATTAATATAATTTTTTTTAATATTATAATATATATTAGATTATAATACAATATTAATATAATATTAATAATAATAATATATATAAAGTAATATTAATTAATAATATACAACTTATAAAATTAACATAATAATATATAACTTATATAACTTTTAATATTAATAATACTGTATATAACGCTACTGTTGTTTTTTTAATTGCGCAAAAATTCCGCGACTCAAAAATAACGGGTTGCCGTTGGTTTTCACGGTGGCTCATGCTATCGTGACGCCTCAAAAAAAAAATTGACACAACTTTGTAAAAAGTGACGGTCCGCTACTCCTAAAACGTCGCGCCATACAAAATCAAATTTGTTGAACAAACTACCAAAAAAACAATATCTAGTAAAATAATCATTGTTGGCCAACAAAGTTTGCCAAAAAAACAATATCTAGTAAAATAACAACTTGATGACAAAAAAAAGACCATCATGTTATGCTTAGTTTGGCAAGGCTGAACATTGCAGCATGGTTCAGATATAAATTAATTAAGTCGGTGTGGTGTGTGATGTCTGTCCAGTTGAAATTATTGAAGTAAAAGTGACCGACTGATCGGACAGATCGCGCGGTTAGCAGTTGGCGAACTAGCATGTTTGCCTAGTGTTCTGCGGTCTGTCTCAGCAAGTTCCCAGGTTTGTAACCGGATGGTTAAGAATGTCTAACCGCGGGTGTGGCAGACTTATCTGGAGTTCGTCGAGTCAAACATGTTTCTGTGTTTGCGGACTCATCTGGAGCTCGCCGAGACCGACATGATTCAATGTCTTTGGTCTTGTTCTTTGGTGGCTCGGTTTGTTTTGGAGACCAGCGTGTTCTGTTTCTGAAGTCTGCGGTATCTGTTGTCTGACTGGTGTTGAGTTTGCCTGTGTTATCGCGGATTGCGGAGTCGGCCGGGTGTTGTGTTCGCGGATTGCAGAGTCCGTCTGTGTTGAGTTCGCACCAGGTTCAACCAGAGACCGCTGAAGGTTTGGACTTGGTCACAGTGATGTCCCAAGTCCGGTTGTTGCCTAGATCGCCGGGTCCACATGTTTTGCGCAGACTGGATATGGAGTTGTGGCGACTTGCAGATTTTCTTGCGCGATCTGTCTTTGTGTCCGCACACTTGTGCGATCTGGTGCGGCTAGCCACACGCTAATGAGCGGTTACCCTATCGCATGGGCGGTGGCTTCACTCTCTTCGCTTGCCTATAAATATGGGCCCCGGGCTGGTCATTTACAATGTGAACAGTAAGCCTTGAAGCTTGGGTTAAAACTCACGGTCTGGTTTTCTTAACCGTGCGGCTTCGAGATTAACAGGTTTTGTTATATTGCAGATTGTGCGGCTATCACTGGGCAATCAGGGACTTGGTTCTGACAACAGTTAGAGTTCAGTGCGGCTTAGAGGATAACATACAACAGATTGCAGCAGGTCGTGACTTGCGGCCAGACGGTTTTCTCTTTGGCAAAGTTTTCCCAGTTCAATAAGTTAGTCCGCCTCTAGCGATTTGACTCTGTTCAGTTCGGCAGCATCTCTGTTCGCTATTCTGGTAGTTAGGCGACTTTGCGGTCAGACGGCTTGCAGAAGCGGACAAGTTTCTTCAACATTCAATAATGGGGAGTGCGCGATTAAGTTGCAGGTTGGCGACTTGGCGGATTCAGCGGACAACTTTTGCGAATAAGTAGTTTTGACAGTTATTATTTTTTGTCTGCCCGTTTTACTCGTGCTCGTATGTTTTTGTTTCCATCGGGTGCATTGACGAATCATGTCTCGCAATGTATATCTCGTGCTGTAAAAAAGTTTGATAATACAAGTTTCCCGTTTCTTATATTGTGCTGGTTTATTTGATTTTGGAATGGTTGAGTGTTCCTGCGATCTTTCCCGCTTCTAGAAATTTTTTACATAGTATCAGAGGGACAGAGGTTTGAGCAGTGATCAACCAGAGCTTTCTTTTGCTTCTAGAAGTCAACTAACCAGTATTATAGCAATGGAAGGAGGTTTCGCAAGAAAACTTGGTATTGAGCTCCTGACGCAGACTAACTTTAAAAAGTTGAAGTTTTGCATGGAGGGTTATCTTTTAGGCGAGGATCTTTGGGAGGCCGTCGGTGGAGACGACATGCAAGAAGGGGCAGTTGCCGCTCTGAATGTTAAAGCGATGAGAGCATGAAGGAGAACAAATGTTAAGGCAAAGTTCACTCTAAAGCGAGCGATCTCACCAGAACTTTTAGACCACATCATTGGATGTCAGTCGACTGTAGAGATTTGGACTTCCCTTGATGGGTTGTTCAACAAGAAGAATGTAGCGCGGCTATAATTCTTGGGGAATGAGTTATCAAAAGCCACCTAGGGTGAACTGTCCATGTCATCTTTCTTCTTGAAGATGAAGAACTTTTGCGCTGAGAATTCGGCGTTGGATCTGGAGGAGCCTATCTTAGAGGCAAAGCTGAAGAGGCACATCATCCTCGGTCTGTGGAAGGAGTATGTGGCCTTGTCACTTATGTGCAAGGCTAGGCCAATCAGTCATCTTTGCTCGAGCTGGAAAATCTACCGACTTCACAGGAGAGCGTGGCAAGGCAAATGGATGGGGTGTCGATCTCAGGGGGAGAAGATGAGGTTCTCATCTTAGGGAAGAAGCCATCTGCTAGTGATGGTACTTCAACCTCATATCAGCAAGAGAGGAGTTATGTTGTTAAGTGGTATGGAAGGAAGAATAACGTGCCAAGGTGTTACAGGTGCAACATGTCTGGTCACTTCAAGAAGGACTGCAGGGTCAACCATCAGCTAGTGCATGCTATAGGAAAGGAAGGAGCTGAATCCAAAGCTGAGGAAGGTGGATGGGGGAATACTTTCAAGACAGGCACCTGTGTTTGTGATTTGTCCACCATCAACTATTAGGAGGACTTGATCGTGGACTCAGGATGTGATCATCACCTCATCGGGGTCGAGTCAAAGTTCTCTTCTTTGCAGGCATACTTAGGTAATGACGCTATCATTATTATTGATGACATTGTTCATACAATCGAGAAAGAGGTGTGGTTTCTTTAGGCAGTGATAAGGTTCCACTCACTTTGAGGAGTGTTTATCACGTGCCGGAAATGAAGAAGAACCTATTCTCGGTGACCAAAGCTATAAATGCTAGATATCACGTTCTGTTCAGCCAGACAGAAGTGAAGTTTCTCTGAAATGTGTCAGTGGTGAAGGCTGACGTCACTCATGTTAGGATAAGGGTGAAGGACTTGTTCGTGCTATCGACAAGTTCCTATATTGATCGGATGAGGGCAAATGACAGCGCTGCTTGTTGGAACCAAAAACTAGCCCCAATGAGAGTTCAGACAATGAGGTGTAGCTAACACCTAGTTCTCCCAAACTCAGTCCCTTGACCAGTTGCTAAGAACTAAAGAACCGACCCTGGGCTACAGTACGGAGGTCCCTCCACTAACCCGGAAGATCTCAGAGCGCTTCCCCTCCTTAGTCAAGTGCTGAGCTAAGGATACCTCAGAAAGCGCTATAAGACTTAAGAAAATGAGAAAGCTTGTCTTCTGAGGTACACAGTGGGTCTTTTTATAGAGTCCAGAAATATGGCCTGCCAACAGCGTAGCTCCGCTATTCCAAAAGGCTATCTATAGCCCAAAGCGGTCTGCCAACAGCCAAACTCTACTGTTATGAGTAGCTAAATACAGACCTCTAGGGGCAGACAGGTAAATTTACCTCTATACCAAACTGGGCGGAAGGCTTCTCGCACACCTAGGCGGAATCCCTTCCGCATGCCATGCCGAAAGGCCAATACCCGGCCGAGTGTGGGTTTACCTACCTCACTCGCCTGCTCTTATAATAGATGTGGCCAAGTTCAAAAGCGTTCAGAGCGTTGAGTGGAAAGGCTTCACTCAATGCTAGAGGACAAAAGGCGTTGAGAGCGTTGATTGAAAGAGCTATACTCAACGCCTTGGGTCCAAAGAGATTTGCCCGCCCTGGGGGCTTTTCACCTACCTAGGCGGAAGCCTTCTCGCCTACCTAGGCGGAAGCCTTCTCGCCTACCCTGGCGAAAGGATCTTGAATCACCTCCCCCGGGGAAAAAAACCCACTCAGCGAATATGGAGTTGTACACAATCCCCGCTCTTTGCGAGCGAGTCCAACGCTCGGAAAGAAAAGTCCAACCCCTAATATTCGGTGAGTGCATGCTGACCTGAAAGAGAATCTTTAGTAGGTCCCACTTCGACCCTATATATATGTCAGGGCATGTCCCCAAGGCTTCATCCCTTCTGCTAGCAATCAGGTAAACATTACTCTTTTTCGCGCTTTGATTATTCTTCCCGCCCCTGGATTGATCCTGTCACGGTCCTTTTACCAGATCATCAGGAGCCTACAGAAGATCTCGACGCAGACGAGGAGGTGATCTCGCCACCACCTTCCCCGAGCGAGATGTTGAGCTTTCTTGAGGCCTCCGGAAATGCCGAGAGGCAGAGGGAGAGGATAGCGAATGCCCTGTCAAAACCTATATGGATGCGATGAGAGGACTCTCTGCGGGAACCTACCCTACTGAGATCGATTGAGCGGCGCTTAAGCGTGATCGAGCGAGACTACACGCATCTTCTAGGCGAGACGGATCGTATGAGAGGCCGAAGCGTGGAGACTTCTCCCAGGAGGCATATCGCTAGGCTCGGGACCAACTGCGTCTGGTCCACCAGGAGCTCATCGCTGTAACAGCTTATCATTACCCGCGAGTGCCCCTGAGGACAGGGAGGTGAGGTTGGGGCCGCTGGCGGTGGGAACAGTACTAAGCCCTATGAGCTCTCGCACCCTCTCGCCCCAATCTCTCGGCCGGCCCTTCTCGCGTGTACCCTTTTTATTTGTTGCTGAATCATTTGGACATTTATTATATTTTAACATGGCTCTCGCCCAACGAGAGGCCTATTGTATATAACCTCCTATTTTTTCAAGACATTCGATCTTGTCGAATGATTAGTTCTCACGCCATGTTTTCTTTTACTTGTCACTACTTTTGTTCTTACCCGAGATCCCTCCCGGAGGCTTTCGCCATCTGCATGTATAGGAAGTGCTAGTGAGACTGATAGGAATACGAAGCGTCGAATTATTAAAAATTGTTTATCTGCACTTCCGCTTTTAGAAAAAAACATCATGATTGTCATACTCTTCTATAAATAGGCCGGCTTACCAATCACATTTACTTTCACTTGCTTCCGGACCTTCGTTTTCTTTCTTCTCTTACGCTCTCGTCATTCTCTGCTATCTCGAACCTCTCGCCCACCCTTTTTCCCTCCCTTTATGCCTTCATTCACGATGTCGGGCGAGACTGAAGGTCATACTAAGTGTGCACAAAACTTTATTGAACACAACCTCCCACCTTGCCGCTTAACCGAGATGGAGTTTGCTTCCATAACCGGGAACTACATCCCCCCTGAATTCGCCACGCGCAATCCCAGGAACGACGAAAGAGTCAACTTCTTACCGGAAGGGGAGATGGCCATACCACCAGAGCATTTCGAGGTAGGGTTCCGCCTCCCCATCTGGTCGGAAGTGCGACGGGCCCTCCGGTACTATTTAGTGGTCCCGACCTAGCTCAATCCCAACTCCGTCATGCTGCTAGTGGCTTTCGCCTGCTACATGCGCGCGGAAAGGATCGAGTTCAACCTTTCCATATTCCGGAAACTATTCAACTTTTGGGCAAAGAACGGGATCGTCTGCTTCTCGGGGCAGACGATCAATACCATCGGTCTCGCAAACAAGAACCACAACTGGGCCCAGAAGTTCTTCTTCGTGTCCGGGAACTTTGGCAATGTCCCCCTCTCGCAAGTCCAGTATGATGAGGTGACCTACCAGCCTCCGGCGCTTGGGGGACATGAGACGGCCCTCCTATCCTTCTTCGGGACCAAGAAATTCGATGTCAAGTTCTTGCGGCGAGATGTCGACTCTCTTCCGCCAGTTCCCGCCGGTGAAGGCACCCTTCCGCCTTGCTCATTTAACTCTTTCCTTTAAATTTCAAGACTAACCTTTATGGCTTTCATAAGTGAGCGGGAGATCCCCCTCCACCAACCCTTCGACAAGGCTAGGGGTTCTACCGCCACCCTGGCTCTTGCCCAGTCCGCAGCTCTCGCTTGCCGAAATGAGCCGGGCTCCTACCAGCTGAGCGCCCGGAAGTGGAAGACTGACACTCCCTCTTCTGCCTCTTCCAAGAAGTCCAATCCATCTACGACGGACAAGGGCAAGTCCCTCACTGAGACCACGGTCGAAGCCCCGCCCACCGTGGGTGAAAAATATATCACTGTGCAGGTCACTACTGCCTCGAAGGTGGTTCCCGCCAAACTGGTGCCGAGAGGGCATCAGAATTTTGGCCTGGGCGGGTAGCACCTGGATAAATAGGGTCAACCCCTCCTGCAATGGGAACCGGAGGCAAATCGGGTTTCCATCTCCTCGCTCCTTCCCTCAAGGATGAAGCAGGAAACAAGCAGAGGTGAAGCATTTGCTCTCAGCTTCGGGCTCTATAGCCGAATGGACGCGAGTGTATACGACAAGGAGTCTACAAAGGCTCTCGCCCATGAAGCAGTACGAGCCCAGCTGCGCGCGTTCGAGCTTGCGCACATGTTTGTGCGTCGCAGCCTCAGCGTCGAGTGCAACCAAATAGAGGCGAACAAGAGGCGGGATCTCGCAGCCATTCGAGCCCAGCTGTGCGCGTTCGAGCTTGTGCACATGTCTGTGCGCCGCAGCCTCAACGTCGAGTGCAACCTAGTCGAGGCGCACAAGAGGAGATAGCTAGCGCAGGAGGACAAAGCACCAATTCCTCCGCCGACGGTCGAGAAGGTCACCCGCCACCAATACTCAAATTATGAAATAGAGATGATGATACAGGAGAATGCATGGGCGGAGGACAAATGCGTGATCCAGGTGTTGTGGGAATCTGGATTCATGAACGAGGGTGGCGAGACGCTCACGCCTCATGGGATTCTCCCCCGACTGTTTGATCCCATCCCCAGGCCCGCGGGAGAGGATGACTCCCCGGGTGAGGATGACAAAATAATCCTCGACGAGAGCGACAGGTCCACTGATGAATCTTCCAGTGAGACGTCCGACGATTCTTCCTGAGGACCTTCCGCCCTTTTGGTTTTTAACTTGTAATTTTTTTCTTTTGTGAATTTCTGTAAGGGGCAAGATCCCCCCAAGCAAATGTAACAACTTTGATATTATATGAAATATCTTACTTTTTGCCAAAATGGCTATTGTTTTCATACTTTTCTCTGTATCTCGTATTTTATTATCCGCGAATGAATCTGTACGTTTGCGCAAGCCTTAGGCTCTTAGGTGATGACCGCCACCCATTTGATGAACAAACCAAGTAAATTATTCCAAGAGGGTCATGCCGAAAGGGACATGACGAGACCCCCCTGCCGAGAGTAGTGCACCGAGAGGACGGTGCCGAGATGGGTCTAGACTACCTCATCCCTACTCAGGATAGGTGTTAGCTATCTGAAAACCTATTATCGAAGTGCTCCGTAATACTTATCATGAGTCCAGCGGCCCTGTCAGCTGGGTGAGAGCCTTACAGTGGAAGCGGCTCTAGATCTAATTATTCCAAGCATTTCACGTCTTGCCACCGAGCGAGCCGTCAGCACTGCCAGCTTTATGGGAGTCTGGTCAGTGGGTCTACTCGGGGTTGTTCAAACTAAGAACCTCTTTCCCTTACCCCTCAAGCGAGCCTATGACCCTGCCAGCTAGTGAGATCCTAACAGCGGGTCTACTCGGGGCCGAGTGCGCCTTCTAGCCCTGCTAGCTGATGGGATCCTGGACACCGGGATCAACTCGGGATCTTTCATTCCACAATCTCTTTCCCATACCCCCCAAGCGACCCTACGGCCCTGCCAGCTAGTGAGAGGCTGACAGTGGGTCTACTCGGGGTCGAGTGTGCCTTCCAGCCCTGCCAGCTGATTGGATCCTGGACAACGGGATCTACTCGGGGTCTTTCATTCCACAATCTCTTTCCCTTACCCCTCAAGCGATCCTACGGACCTGCCAACTAGTGAGAGCCTGACAGCGGGTCTACTCGAGGCCAAGTGCGCCTTCCAGCCTGCCAGCTGATGAGAGCCTGGACAGCGGGATCTACTCAGGGTCTTTCATTCCACAATCTCTTTCCCTTACCCCCCAAGCGAGCCTACGGCCCTGTCAGCTAGTGAGAGCCTGACAGCGAGTCTACTCAGGGCCGAGTGCGCCTTCCAGCCCTGCCAGCTTATGGAATCCTGGACAGCGTGATCTACTCGGGGTCTTTCATTCCACAATCTCTTTCCCTCACCCCCAAGCGAGTCTACGACCATGCCAGCTAGTGAGAGCCTGACAACGGGTCTACTTGAGTCCGGGTGTGCCTTCCAGCCTTGCCAGCTGATGGGAGCCTGGACAGCGGAATCTACTCGAGGTCTTTCATTCCACAATCTCTTTCCCTTACCCCCAAGCGAGCCTACAGCCCTGCCAACTAGTGAGAGCCTGACAACGGGTCTACTCAAGGCCGAGTGCGCCTTCTAGGCCTGCCAGCTTATGAGAGCCTGGACAGCGAGATCTACTCGGGGTCTTTCATTCAATAATCTCTCACAATCTTCAAATGGAACAAACCTGAAACAATTCAATAAATTCATTATAATAGGATTTACAATCTTACCCTAACTAAGGCTAGAAATGCTTCAGGTCGTCTCCACTCTAAGTGTGGTCAATGGACACCCCTCCACATTCTGGAGGTGATATCCCCCCAACCTTCGGGCATTCTCAACTATGTAGGGATCCTCCTAGTTAGGATTGAGCTTTCCAATGGCCGTTGATTTTCCGACGGCATCGACCTTCTTCAAGACCAGATCTCCCTCTTTGAACTGCTTTATTTTGACATGCTTATAAAAGTACTTGGTCATCCTTCATTTAATCTCCTCCTGCCTGATGGAGACCACGTCGAGAAGTTCCTCCATCATATATAGCGAGAGTCGTAGCTCCCCTTCATTTTCTTCCCTCCATTCCTCGTCTCCTCTGCTAGCGGTCGCGACTCGCGGCAGCTGGACCTCGAACTCCACAGGCAAGACCGCCTCACACCCTAGAGAAAGTTTGAAGGGGGTCTCTTTGGTGGCCGTGTTGGGGTTGTCCGCATAGCCCATAATACCGAGGGGAGTTGCTCCACCCAACTCCCTCTTAAGTTCTCTACCTTCTTCTTAAGCAGTTTCATGATGATTTTGTTTGCCGCCTCCACATGAATGTTGCTTCTTGGGTGGTGGATGGAGGCAAACCTGAGTTCAATCCCCAACTGGGTACAAAAGCTGATGAATTCTTCGCTGGCAATCTAGGGCCCATATTTCATGACTATGGCTTGAGGCAACCCATGTCGACAGATGATCTCCCCCATATGAAATTTCCCTTACCCCTCCAGCTCGCTACTGCGAAGGAAACACCGTGAGCTATGTCTCATGTTTCTTTGCAGGTCCTCTTGATGAGCGGGAGCCTGCTAGCTTCAATAAGGACACTGGAGTCAAGGAGTGAGAAGATGTCATGAGAGAGGAGATGGATGCTCTCAAGAAGAATGAAACTTGGGATCTTGTGCCCAAAGTTGATGGCATTACTCCGGTGACTTGCAAGTGGGTGTTTAAGTTGAAGAAGAAGGCTGATGGGAGCATTGAGAGATACAAGGCTCGCCTGGTGGCTCGGGTATTTTCTTAACAGTATGGAGAAGACTATGAGGAGACGTTCAGTCCAGTTGCAAAGATGACTTCAGTTCAGATGGTGATTGCATCGGCTGCTTGCCAAGGATGAAGGATGTGGCAGCTTGATGTAAAGAATGTCTTTCTTTACGGAGAGATTGACAAGGACATCTTCATGGATCAGCCTCTTGGTTTCGTTTCTGAAGTTCATCCGGATTACGTCTGCAAGCTCAGGAAGACTCTCTACGGGTTGAAGCAAGCTCCTAGAGCTTGGTATGGGAAGATAGCAGAATATATGCAATTTTGCGGATACCTGGCTTCAAACTCGGACTCTAGCTTGTTTATCAAGAAGAAAGGGGAGCTTCGAGTCTTGGCCCTGCTGTATGTTGATGATATGATCATCACGGGGAATTCTGAGGAGGAGGTAGCTAGGCTCGGAGCTGAGCTAGCTATTCGCTTTGAGATGAAAGACCTGGGAGAGCTTCATCACTTTCTTGGTCTCGAAGTGGAGAGGAAGGAGAGTGGGTTACTCATCTGCCAGAAGGGATATGCTGAACGCATAGTGAACCGGTTTGGTTTGATTGAAGGAAATACTTGCTCTACTCCTCTGGATCAAGGTCTAAAACTTCGTCGAGATGAAGGAAGGTTCAGGATTCTTCCTGATCCCTTGGTGTTTAGAGCTCTTGTTGGGAGCTTGATCTACCTGACGATAACTAGACCTGATATAGCTTATGTTGTTGGTCGAGTAAGTCGGTTTATGGCAGAGCCAATGAAATCTCATCTTGTAGCGGCAAAGAACATTCTGAAGTATGTCAAGGCAACTTCTGACATGAGACTTCTTTACAGAAGGAATGCGAGGTTCTCTTTGCTAGGGTACACAGATGCTGATTATGGTGGTGACTCGGATGACTGAAGGTCAACTTGTGGTTATGTGTTCACTTGTGGATCAGCAGGCATTTCGTGGTGCAGCAAGAAGCAGGACTCGGTATCCGTCTCTACTACAGAAGCAGAGTACAAGGCTTCGGCCTTGGCTGCTCGGGAAGCCATTTGGCTAAGGAGGCTAGTAGATGACGTCCATGAGGAAGTGCAAGGTCCTACCTTACTCCGAGGGGATAATGAAAGTACTTTCAAGCTGGTAAACAATCTAGTTTGTCATGCCAGGACCAAGCATATTGAGATCGATCACCACATCATAAGGGAGAAGGTGCTGGAAGGATCTCTTGTGGTCGGTCATGTTCGGAGTGAAGATAACCTTGCTGACATCTTCACCAAGTCGCTGTCGAAGGGGCCTTTTCAGCGACTACGAGGTCTACTCTGCCTGATCACCACTTCTCACTTCAAGGGGGAGTGTTGAAATTGGTGAAGTGAAAGTGGGTGGTCGGACAGTCCGGGCGGCTTAGGCGGACTGACCGCGCTGACTGGTTCCCAGTCCGACGGGTTGGTGGTTGGCGACCTGCGTAGTGTGCTGCGGTCTGGCTTTGCGGACTGCGCGGACTGGTTTTGTCCGGCAGTGAGGAGCTCTGCAAGGTGGTGTGCGCGGCCTGTGTGGACTGAGCTTGGAGTCCGCACTTCTTCTTTGAAGTTGCGGTAAGCCGCAGTCTGGGCTTGGAGCTGGCAGACTGGTTTGGTATCCGCCGAGCTCGCGCTATCTTTTCTGGACTTGCTCTTCTGTGGAGTTCAGGGTTTCCGCAGTATCCGCTGTGACCGGGCCTTTGTGCCTGTGGTCGCGGACTGCGCGAGGTGGAGTTGTTTTCCGCAGTGTCCGCTGTGACCGGGCTTTTGTGCCTGTGGTCACGGACTGTGCGAGGTGGAGTTGTTTTCCACAGTGTCCGCTGTGACCGGGCGGTGTGCCTGTAGTCGTGGACATTGCGAGCTGAGTTGGTTTCCGCAGAGTCCGCTGTGACAAGGCGGGTTTCCTGTGGTCGCGGACTGGTGCTTGCGGACAGGTGTGTTGTCGTGCCTTCGGCGGACTGGCATTGTACTCAGCTAGTGGCTCTTGTGTCCCGGCTAGTCCTGCAGTGTTCTGCGGACTGAGCGGACTGCCCTGAGCAGCTCGCCATCTCGCCTGGACTTGGCGTTTTGGTTTGCCTTGTGCATGCGGACTGTGCGGATTGTCATTGTTAGCTGCGTCCAAGGGGAGGTGTCTCTATCTCATAGGGTGACGACCACACTCCTCACCTGGCCTATAAATAGGACCCAACGGGCAAGCCATTGATAATAAGAGAATTGGTTTGCTGTGTGCAGGTGGCGCGGCTAGTGCTGTGAAACCAGGTGTTTGGTTTTAACCTTCAGCCAGGCTCAGTGAGTTTGCGGACTGCAGTATCAGCGGTTTACCAGTTCTCTCTGCATCAACTTTCCAAGTTCAATAACCTGTCCGCGCGACCTTGGTGGTTCGGCGGTTAGGCGGTTTGCTCCTCTGTTCAGCAGCAGTTCAGTGAATAACGGGTTGTTCGCGCGACCTCGCGGTCTTCGCGGACTCCGTGTTGTGTTCGGCTTCAGCAGCTTGGCGGTCTGTGTGGTCTCGGCGAGCTCGGCAATCTTGGCGGACTCGGCGGTCTCACAGTTCTATTCGCTCGGCTTGTTTGTTATTTCTGTTTTTTTCATTGTACTGGCGAAATCATGTCTCGCCATGTATGTCTCACCCTGTAAAGAAGATTAATGAAATTTTGATCTGCTTGCTTCTGTCTATGTTTTTGGCTATCTGAGTTGCTTCCTGCTTTCCGCGGTTCAAGTTGTGATCTGAGTAGTGCCGAAGATATTGATTTGGTGTTTGGGCTACCTTGCTGATCAACTTGAGAAAATTCAACAGCCACCACCTCCGACGCCTCTCTTCGCCGCCGCCAACGTCGCCGCCGCCACTGCCGTCGACACCGCCGCCAACACCTACCGCAAGCCATACGCGATGACGTCTATCACACATTCTCGCTTCTGATCACTGCGGGAGCTCCAGATTTATTTGCGTCGGACATTCTCGCTCATCTTCAGCTCCTTTGATCTGAAACAAGTCGTATATTTAAACAACTAATTCTTTTCGTGTTTCTCATTTTCATAATTTGTTTTCGTATTTCTCCAGCGAAGAAAAAAACGTCGAAAAGTTGCAATCATCATTAAAAGAAAATTTGTACAATGAATTTGAAACTTTTGTAATACGTTAAATTTTATAATATTGTTGCAAAGCTATTTGTTTATATTTTACTAAAGAAATTTTAAAAAAAATTATATGGGTTTGCACATATAAATTTTTGATTTGTCCGTTAATTTAGTTTGCACCTATTCAAAATTGATTTGCCCGTAACAATCACCTAAAGAATTTGAAAAATTCAGCACACTTTTAGTTATTTCTTAATTTATTACTATAAAATACAGTTCAATTCAATTTCTGTGCCTAAATACCAAGGTTTTAAGAACCGGACCGGAGATTGAACCGGTGAGATCAAAGGTTTAAGGTCCGACCGGTTGGACCGGTTCAACCGGGGTTGAACCGTAATATAATAATAAATAATAAAAACATATAAAAAAAATATTTATAACTATATAAGAATAATAAATTGTATACTTTTATACATAAATATTGGATTCAATTTTACCTAAATATTAAATACATGTTATAATATTTTTAAACTAAATAATATGAATAGAAATATAATATATAAATTATATTTTGAAAGTATTCAACAAAATTAAGTTAGTCTAGTGGAGTGAGCCTTAGGCCTCCACCCAGGTGGTCTGGGATCGAATCCCACCCAAAGCAAAATTTAAAAATTTTTGCGTGGGTCCGCTATTTAGCAGACCCGCCCGGTTATGGGGAACCGGTCACGGTTCCCGGTTTTCCGGTTAACCCGCCCGGTTCCCCGGTTTTCGGGCGGTTCTTGGGTGGGGCGGTCCTCATACCGTGACCGAACCGGCCAGGGGCCCGATCCGCGGTCGGACCGGTCGGACCGGCCGGTCCGATCCGGTTTTCAAAAGCCTGCTAAATACCATCTTGCAAAAGAACGCAATAACTAACAGACTCAGAAGAATTGTTCAGCGTGTGTGTTTAATAAAATATTGACAATGTTAAAATGAAAGCTAATCTCTGCACTTTGTCTCACTAAAATGAATCCTACAAGCATATTAATAAAAAACCATATATTATTGATGATTGATCTTAAGCATACATTAACCTTATTGATCTTAAGCATACATCAAAGTTTTAGGTTGAATATAAGCTATGACTATAGGCTTTGTTTGTGACAGTTCTGGCGGATTGAAAAGCTGTTGTTCGATAGAGCTGTTTTAAAATAGATCTCTGCGGAGCGGTTTTGAAAAGCTACAGAGTGTTTGGGTGTTCTGTGCAGAAGTGCGCTCGGAATCGCCGGAGGAAGGACGTCGGGGGTTTGGAATCGCCGGAGGAAGGCCGTCCGGGGCTCGGAATCGCCGGAGGAAGGCCGTCCGGCCTCTGAGCATGTTCCAACTGAAGAAACTATTAGATTTCCAAAATCTGTGAGAGAGAAAGCTATTTTGCGGGAGCTGAAGCTGGGGTGAGGGATTTCTGAAAAGCTGCAAAACAGCTCCAGATTTTTGAAAAGCTCTTCATAAGGAGCTGTCCCAAACACATATAAAACAGCTCTGGCGGCTGGAATAGAGATTTTCCAGCCTCCAGAGCTGCGCCAAACACACCCTATAGTGTTGGAAAAAGGGAGCAAGCCGAGGCACTATTTGAGCAATCAAAAAAATGATGACTAAAATAAGTAGAGATTATAATTTTTGGTCCCCAAATAAACCTTATTGAAATGATTTCCTTCTCCTTTTCTCCATGTAACTCTTTTCTCACTTCTTTCACTCAACCAGTCCACCCTACTCAGTCAACCCAACACCAACTCGCTACCGTCAAGTGTGCGAAAATACCCCCCATGAGTTTGATCAAAACCAGCAGGCCTGAAAAGCATCCAATTCTCGTGCATGAACGATATCTATAGCATTAACACAATTTCGTGCATTTATGTTGTCTCAGACTCTCAACACACATGTGGATGTGATAAACAATAGAATGTGCAAGAAAACAGGCAAGGTGCTCTACAATTCTATGTGCTTTAGGAAATGAGACATCTTATACAGATTTTAGGCTAAAATTTCATCAAGCCTGTTAATAAAAGCAACAATTTAATAGGGCTTAGATCAAAATGCTTCAGATTTCTGAAGCAATTTAGACTATCTAGTAGTGGGCGCATAGATAAAAATGCTTCAAATCAAAATGCACCAGAAAAGAAATAGAACGAAAAAGAGAAACACGTCAATTCAGAATGCATACCTGCTGGTTACTGTTACACGTGTCACCTCTCCCGTCAATTATGGCTCCACCATTAGCGTATATTTTGGCGCTGCTATTTTTGGAGACCACTCTAAATATATAACTCCCCAAATTCTGATAATTATGGAGGAGCATTGGTGGCAGAATATATTTTCCTTCCGCTGATGGAGGAGATTTTTTGGAGGAAATGTTTTCTCCTTCCTTGATTGGATACAACCGGCCTCACCTCTCTACCCGATTTTAGGGCTCTTCTCACCTATAAAAGGTGTGGTCGATCGGCCATCCATGTGAGTCCTGAGCATCAGTTTTCTGACAGAGAGATTTTTGGCTTCTTCGACTCGGCCGGCTTCTTCCTCTCGGCCGGCCTCTTCCTCTCAGTCGGCGAGTTCCTCTCGTCGCCAAATTCTCTTCTCGCTGCCGGAACTATTTTCTCGTCGCAACGTGTACAACCGGATCTTGGAGGATTCAAGATTTTCATCATTTTCTCGGCCTATTCTTCTCTTCCATTTTAGTCGTATTGTATGTTTGAGAAATTAATAGTAAATTTACCTCTGCCGGCACAGTGGTACGTACCCATTTTTGGGGAATCACTTTAAATTTGGTGTTCTTCATTTTGTGGTACTTTTTTTATTTTATTTTTTATTTTTTTTCCTTAATTTTTTGTGTTTATCGCTCTTCGTCGTTTGGCCGTTATAAAAAAAAGAAAAATTACTATTTGAAACATGTTTTTGCATCTGCACTCGGATCCGGGTTTTCATAACAAGGGGTATCAGAGCGAGGCTCGATCGACTATTTGGACGTTCCGTTTCGTGTTGGGTCAACGGTAGGTGACGACATCGGTTCGCTCCCTATCTTCTCAATCGTGATTCGTGAATTTATCTGGTCGCCTCGGTCTCAGTGCAGATATCCTCAGTTTGATTTCTATGGCATCTTCTGAACCCAGTGAGAAGTTGGAAGTTGCGAAGTTCGATGGAAAGCATAATTTTGGCCTGTGGCAGGTCAAGGTCCGAGCACTACTGATCAAGGAAGGTTTACACCATGTCCTATTGGGAAAGACCCATAAGGATGCTGAGGTTACCGATCGCATGTGGGAGGACTTGGATCTCAAATCTTTGTCCACCATACAACTTTGCCTTTACAATGATGTGTGGTATGTAGTTCTTTTAGAGACGACTGCCTCTGATCTTTGGGCAAAGTTGGAGAGTACGTATATGACGAAGTCTCTCTCCAACCGCATCTACCTCAAGCAGCAGTTGTACGTATAAGTTCAACATGAATGAGGATTCCTCTCTACATTACCACCTGAACAGTTTCAATAAACCGTTATCTGAGTGTCTCAGCATAGATATTCAGGTGGAGGAAGAGGACATGACAGTTATTATTCGGAACTCTCTTCCAAAGTCCTACGAAGGCATGATCACTACCCTCACCTACAGTACGGATATTCAGGATATGAAAGAGGTTACTGCATCCTTACTCTCAGATGACATCCGAAAGAAGTCGTTCAGCTCAGGTGTTGCTGAATGTTCAGCTTTATTCTCTCGAGATCAGTATGGTTCAGTCAGAGGAGGTAAGTCTAAGAAAAGTTTAGATAGCCACTGCAACTACTACAAAAAGAAGGATCATTGAATCAAGGATTGTTGGAAGCTTCAAAACAAGGAGAAAGAGAAGAATTCGGGTGATGATTTCTAGTGTTTTTCTGATATGCCTTGAGGATGACGATGAGGATTGTTGGAAGCTTCAAA
Source organism: Platanthera zijinensis (assembly GCA_039513925.1). Taxonomy (NCBI): domain Eukaryota; kingdom Viridiplantae; phylum Streptophyta; class Magnoliopsida; order Asparagales; family Orchidaceae; genus Platanthera; species Platanthera zijinensis. The sequence goes on along the minus strand of CM077092.1, from coordinate 35,407,256 downwards.
TCTATGCCTTGAGGATGTCAATGTAGATATTTCTTAGTATTTTTCTCACATATCTTTCTCTTATATTTTTCCTTTTGGGCTTCCTGCATTTTTTTATCTTTTTTTGTTTTGTTTCTATGGTTTTTATCCCTTCATTTGCTTACTTTATTTCTCTTTATTTTAGTCATGATATCTCTATGCTTGTTTTCATATAACTCGTATTTTTGAGTTATTTCTCCTGATCAAGAACTTCGTTTTGTGAATGCAGTTTTGTCATCCTCTATTACCTAAGCTCTTTTATTATTACTCATTCGTTTTTCATGAGCTTAGAGTGTGTCTAATCAATATTTGATTAGTTCTCATAGGGGTTCATTTTTCCATGCTGAGATCAGTTGTTTGCATTTTTTGTTGATGCGTATGCATTTATCTTTTTTTCTCCCTCGCGCAAATCAAAGGTCATAAGTCTTGACAGATTCAGTTTTTGCTACCGTAGATCACCGCTGGAGGTGGAGCAGTTGATATTGCTTCAAATTAGAGCGTTTCTGAGACAGTCATGTAAGTCCAGTTTGTGTGCTACCCAGGATTGAATGAGTTTTTCTTATGATCCGTTCTTGGCCGAAGCTCACTCAGACAGTTCCTTTAGCTTTTGGATCTTGGTGACCGTTGGGCCATTTTGGAGTTATCTCAATCAGGTGGAGTTTGTCATGATAGTGGCGTCAAGGTGAACATTATTACGCGTGACACCTCTCTCGCCAATTATGGCTCCACCATTAGCGCCTATTTTAGCGCTACAATTTTTGGAGACCACTCTAAATATGTAACTTCCCAAATTTCGGCAATTATGGAAGAGCATTGGTGGTATAGTATATTTTCCTTCCGCTGATGGAGGAGATTTTTTGGAAGGGAATTTTTTCTCCTTCTTTGATTGGATCCAGCCAGCCCCACCTCTCTACCCAATTTTAGGGCTCTTCTCACCTATAAAAGGAGTGGTCGGTCATCCATGTGAGTGCAGAGCATCAGTTTTTTAACAGAGAGATATTAAGCTTCTTCGACTCAGACAGCCTCTTCCTCTCGGCCGGCGAGTTCTTCTCGCCGCCGGAATTATTTTTTCGTCGCAACGTGTACGACCGGACCTTGGAGGATTCGATATTTTCATCAATTTCTCGGTCTATTCTTCTCCTCAATTTTAGTCGTATTGTATGTTGGAGAAATTAATAGTAAATTTATCACTGCCGGCACAGTGGACATACCAATTTTGGGGAACCACTTTAAATTTGGTGTTCTTCATTTTGCGATTCTTTGTTTTATTTTATTTTTTTATTTTTTTCCTTAATTTTCTGTGTTTATCGTTGTTCGTCGTTTAGCCGTTAGAAAAATAAAGAAATTTTATTATTTGAAACAGGTTTTTGCATCTGCACTCGGATCCGATTTTTCATAACAGGTTACTGCTCGGGTCGTGGAAAAGGAAATCGAGTTAGGTCGAGTGTGACAAGTACGGAATGGAAATTGAAGAAGAAGAGAAATGGCGTAGTAGTGGCGGAAGGCAGCCATCTCGTGTTTGGCGTCGAGCACAAAAATGGCGAAGTCAGTAAATGGCGGAAGGCGGAAGCGGAGGACTAGGCCAAGCGCGAAACAGCGAAAGGAAAATCGTAGAAAGGAAAGGAGCGGAACCCTATAGCGGGAGAAGGAAGGAAGACGGGTAGGCGTGATTCGTGATTTATCCAGTGTGGGTGGCCGCCCACACTCACCCTACCGTAGGTCCGCCCGTGATAACTGAGTTTGGCTCAAAACTAAAACTTTTGAAGTTTTGGTTTTGGACAAAAACCAATTCTTTTCAATGAAAACCCACGAAATTAAAACAGTCTTAAAAAGACAATAACCCTGCTCCAACAACTCTTCAAGTTGAACATTTAGCTCTGTCATTTCCTTAGGCGCCAACCTATAAGGAGAGCGTGACATAGGTTTGGCACCTGGCATTAGCTCACTCGTGAAATCGATCTCCCGCTGGGGTGGGGCTCCTGGAAGATTGTCCGGGAACACGTCAGGGTACTCGCACACTACGATTGCAATCTATGTATTCCTTCTGCTCCAAAAGCTAGTCCATACCAAAAAAAGACGTCGAACTCTACTAGCGGCAATAATGACGCTAGCAAGTCGAACTCTTGACTCCCAATACGAATCTTTACGGCACAAACACTGTCCACGCGCATAGAACACCCATTCGGCAACAACACATCCAATTTGTCCTTCGCCATCGAAGAAGGGACTCCGATGCGCGATATGAAACCTTCAGACAAAAAGGAGTGCAAAGCTCCCGTATCGAAGAGTGCTCTCGCCGGATTATCACAAATCAAAACAAAATCTATACAAACAGTAATAAGCTAACAAGCACAAGGTAACAGTATTTAAAGCTAAATTGCTATAAATTTAAACTGTACCCGACACCACTTCCGCTTGCTTGATGACCTCCTGCTGGCCAAGATTGTAGACTCTTGGTTGAGTCGGAGCATAATGGGATGCGGTTGACTCCACCGCCTTGCCCATTTTCCTCGTAAGTTGCTCTCAGCTTCCTCTCGGACTTCGGACGTCCGCTCCAATAGTCACGGGCAAAATGCCCAGGCTTCTCACAAGTGAAGCAAGCGCCCGGTGCACGACTTGTAGTCGCCCCCGAAGCACCAGAAGAAGGGGCTGGACTTAAGCCCTAGCCTTCTTATTCCACCTTCGGAAACAGGACTTTGAAGTCGGCACCTTGAACTCTGACATCTTAGCACCAGAGTCTCCAACTGCTGCTGACATAGCTTTCTTTGTCGTCTGAGCACCCTCCTGACAATCTCGGGCAAAGTGCCCTTTCTTTCCACAAGTATGACAAGTGCAAATAGCTTTTCGAGTATATGCTTTAGCCTTATTTCTCAGCGTTATGCGGTAGGCAGCCCTTAAAGGATCTGCAGGGTTCAGTATCCTACTCACTGGTATCTGGTGAGTTCTCCCCAACTCTACTTCTAAAGATCTGGCCAACTCCACAGAGGCTCGAAATCCCAATAACTTTGGTTCTAGCAGTAGGATTCAACTCGCTACGCAAACCATCATAAAATCTATCGACTATAGACTGCTCGCTTTAAAACTCAAATCCTGGGTAGCGCCTTAACATAAGGAATGCTTGCAAATATTCGCTGACTGAGTGCACTCTCTGCACTAAAAGCATGTTCACCTGTTGCCCCAATGGTCCTCTAAATGTCATATGCTCCATCACACCACCCGGTGTCAAGGCCACCTCAGGGACAGAAGGTTGCACATTCCTTCCATGTTGTGTGTCTGTCACCGCAAACACCGCCTCAACTACCCTTCTTATGGTTTCCATAGAAGGAGGGGTCTCAGGCACGTCGCTGGTTGCAATACTTTTCTCATAAAACATGCGTTCAGACTGTCACGCGTCACTCCCGGACACCTATAGTCGTACAAAACACCAATAAATGACCGAACAAAATTGCAAAAAGCAATTATAGGAACACACATGTTCCTCAAACATGTGTAATTCATTCCTAAGTGGACATTCATGGGTTCTTTTCATGTTAAAACGATGACGCGCACACATGTGCTCACCACCCCTTAAAGTGAATTCGTCCACGAATTCATTTAAGCCTGACCGAAACCGGTAGTCTGATACCAAATTGTAACACCCCTATCCGTCACATAGCATATAACAGTAGGTCCGGCTGGGGCCCGACGTCATATACCACAAACAAACTGAAGGGTTACTCATTGAAACCATTCATCCAATCGTAACGTCCTACACAGAGCATCTAGCGGAAGCAATGCAAAATAAGAACCCAGCCACAAGCATGAATGTCCACTATCGAACCAAAATAGGAATGAAATACAAAGTACATAAAGTACCGGTCTTATGGCCTTACAAGAGTTCACTTAATTTATAATAGAGTCTTCCATACTTCGGCTCGCAGGCCGGTCACACATGAATTAAAAAAGTAAACAAAACAAGGCCTTCAAGGGCCGGCTCAGCAACAAGGGCTTTGGTCCGCTATTTGCCACTCGGCTTCGCAGTACTTGCAAGCACAAATCACCGCAACGGTGGCAAACAAAAGTAACGCTCAGCTAAAACTGACCAAATTATAACGATCCCGCCCCCAAACTCGGGGCGGCGATGCTCCTTCCCTGCACTTATTAGCATAATAAGCATTATAGTGAATAATCACAACATCACAGGTGCAGGCACATATGGCCGCACACCCCGTGCTCTCAGGGCACTTACACGATGAACCCTGTCAAAACCGCGGTCTCACCACCGCCCCTGGGACGACAATACTCGTGAGCATTTTAGTCTTTCTGGCCTAAGCCTAAGGCCCTCCATCTATGCCAACGGTAAGTACCACATACCTTAGGTCGCTTTAACCGAACGATACAGAGCGGGTACGGTTCTGCCTAACCCGTTGCTCACACCGCAACGTCAATTTAAGCCATATACGCTGGTCAAGCTTCCCCGAGTCCCAAAACGATCAAACATTCACATAACCCAGTTATGTTCAAGGCTAGCTCCCAGGCCACCAAGTTGGCAAAAATGCATTTCCGCCCAGTTTTCTTGGTGCACCTTGGAGTTAATCCCCAAGACTCCCTGTTGCAATCTACCGCGTAGAAAACCCGAAAACAACCAAAGGCACGGAGTCTTCTTCGGCTAATCATGCACAATGAAACATCACCGATCCAGATCAACTTGTCCGGGTAGGCTTCACACACCATGTCTATGTCCGTATCTCAATTTCGGACTCTACATGCAAACAAGGGGGACTATTCACATCTACCCCAAGGAACACCGCACACTCACCACACACTCGCGAGAGCGGGTTTCCTTATGCAAAAGAAGGAGAGCTTCACATGCTCAAGAAGAGAATCGTTACCCTAGCATTCCTCTTTGGCGCCATCAAAATCTATACGGATGGAAAGCACCGCGATGATCTCGCCTCCGTAGATCTGGACTCGTCTTACGATTTGGCGCTCCGAATCTCCTCCGGCGACCGAATCTCTCTTCCTTCTTCCTCCTTGCTCTCCCCTTTCTATAAAACTTAGAAAGAGATTGAACCCAAAAGAAATGAGGGTTTCTAAGCCCTATTCTGGGGTATATCCCAGCAAGAACAACCCTGAGCCGTTGGATCCCAAAATAAGTAAACGGACGGCCACGATTCATTCTTAAAATGAACTTCCTGGGCCGAACAAGGCTTGCGATACGGCCGTATCCACGGCTGTGTTCCTCATTCGCCGTCAATCAGGAAACACCCGACCATGACACGGCCTGTGGCACGGCTTGGAACACGCCCGTGTCCCAAGTGACACGCTCGTGTCACGGACCGTGTGCCTCAAATGACACAGGACCAAACGCGTCTCGAGCACGACACGGCCATGTGATACGCCCGTGTCACATGCTGTATGCTAGACACGCACTGGAACACGCCCGTGTCCTAGGCCGTGTAACTCCCTCAGCACAAACCAACAAACTGCCCGAGTAGGACACGACCTCTAACACGCTCGTGTCTAGAGCTGTGTTCCCTGTCTCGACACTCGACGCCTACATTTTCGTCGACCACTCAGTGAGTCATTGATCCCGAGCACGACACGTCCCTGGGACACGCCCGTGTCCTAGGTCGTGCGACCCTTACCAAGGTCCAAATTTGCCTCAAAGTGTTGCCCGTTGCTCTTTTTAGTTTTGAGGCGTTACACCGAGCACTACTGATCAAGGAAGGTTTACACCATGTCCTATTGGGAAAGACTCATAAGGATGCTGAGGTTACCGATCGCATGTGGGAGGACTTGGATTTCAAATCTTTGTCCACCATACAACTTTGCCTTTACAATGATGTGTGGTATGTAGGTCTTTTAGAGACGACTGCCTCTGATCTTTGGGCAAAGTTGGATAGTACGTATATGACGAAGTCCCTCCCCAACCGCATCTACCTCAAGCAGCAGTTGTATGTATAAGTTCAACATGAATGAGGATTCCTCTCTACATTACCACCTGAACAGTTTCAATAAACCGTTATCTGAGTGTCTCAGCATAGATATTCAGGTGGAGGAAGAGGACATGACAGTTATTATTCGGAACTCTCTTCCAAAGTCCTACGAAGGCATGATCACTACCCTCACCTACAGTACGGATATTCAGGATATGAAAGAGGTTACTGCATCCTTACTCTCAGATGACATCCGAAAGAAGTCGTCCAGCTCAGGTGTCGCTGAATGTTCAGCTTTATTCTCTCGAGGTCAGTCTGGTTCAGTCAGAGGAGGTAAGTCTAAGAAAAGTTCAGATAGCCACTGCAACTACTATAAAAAGAAGGGTCATGGAATCAAGGATTGTTGGAAGCTTCAAAACAAGGAGAAAAAGAAGAATTCGGGTGATGATTTCTAGTGTTTTTCTTATATGCCTTGAGGATGATGATGAGGATTGTTGGAAGCTTCAAATCTATGCCTTGAGGATGTCAATGTAGATGTTTTTTAGTGTTTTTCTCACATATCTTTCTCTTATATTTTTCCTTTTGGGCTTCCTGCATTTTTTTATCTTTTTTTGTTTTGTTTCTATGGTCTTTATCCCTTCATTTGCTTACTTTATTTCTCTTTATTTTAGTCATGATATCTCTATGCTTGTTTTCATATAACTCGTATTTTTGAGTTATTTCTCCTGATCAAGAACTTCGTTTTGTGAATGCAGTTTTGTCATTCTCTATTACCTAAGCTCTTTTATTATTACTCATTCGTTTTTCATGAGCTTAGAGTGTGTCTAATCAACATTTGATTAGTTCTCATAGGGGTTCATTTTTCCATGCTGAGGTCAGTTGTTTGCATTTTTTGTTGATGCGTATGCGTTTATCTTTTTTTCTCCCCCGCGCAAATCAAAGGTCATAAGTCTTGACAGATTCAGTTTTTGCTACCGTAGATCACCGCTGGAGGTGGAGCAGTTGATATTGCTTCAAAGTAGAGCGTTTCTGAGACAGTCATGTAAGTCCAGTTTGTGTGCTACTCAGGATTGAAGGAGTTTTTTTTATGATCCGTTCTTGGCCGAAGCTCACTCAGACAGTTCCTTTAGCTTTTGGATCTTAGTGACCGTTGGGCCATTTTGAAGTTATCTCAACCAGGTGGAGTTTGTCATGATAATGGCGTCAAGTTGAACATTGTTACGCGTGACACCTCTCTCGCCAATTATGGCTCCACCATTAGCGCCTATTTTAGCGCTACAATTTTTGGAGACCACTCTAAATATGTAACTTCTCAAATTTCGGCAATTATGGAAGAGCATTGGTGGTATAGTATATTTTTCTTCCGCTGATGGAGGAGATTTTTTGGAAGGGAATTTTTTCTCCTTCCTTGATGGGATCCAGCCGGCCCCACCTCTCTATCCAATTTTAGGGCTCTTCCCACCTATAAAAGGAGTGGTCTGTCATCCATGTGAGTGCAGAGCAGTAGTTTTCTGGCAGAGAAAAATTCGGCTTCTTCGACTCGGTCGGCCTCTTCCTCTCGGTCGGCGAGTTCTTCTCGCCGCCAAGTTCTTCTCTCGCCTCCGGAACTATTTTCTCATCACAACATGTACGACGGGAGCCTGGATGATTCGAGATTTTCATCATTTTCTCGGTCTATTTTTCGCCTCCATTTTAGTCGTATTGTATGTTTGAGAAATTAATAGTAAATTTACCTCTTTCGGCACAGTGGCGTACCAAATTTTGGAGATCCACTTTAAATTTGGTGTTTTTCATTTTGTGGTGCTTGTTTTATTTTATTTTTTTCCTTAATTTTCTGTGTTTATCGATCTTCGTCGTTTAGTCGTTAGAAATTTTTTTATTATTATTTGAAACAGGTCTTTGCATCTGCACTCGGATCCGATTTTTCGTAACAGGTTATTGCTCGGGTCGTGGAAAAGGAAATCGAGCTAGGTCGAGTGTGACACAGACGGAATGGAGATTGAAGAAGAGAAATTACGTAGTAGTGGCGGAAGGCGGCCGTCTCCCGTTTGGCTCCGAGCACAAAAATAGTGGAGTCTAGCGTCGAGCAAGGAAATGGCGGAAGGTGGAAGCGGAGGACTAGGCCAAGCGCGAAACGGCGAAAGGAAAATCGTAGAAGGAAAGGAGCGGAACCCTATAGCGGGAGAAGGAAGGAAGACGGGCAGGTGTGATTCATGATTTATCCAGTGTGGGGCGGCCCGTGATAACTGAGTTTGACTCAAAACTAAAACTTTTGAAGTTTTGATTTTGGACAAAAATCAATTCTTTTCGATCAAAACCCACGAAATTAAAACAGTCTTCGAGAAGACAATATTTGTAATTAAGCTGTTAATATTACCGAGACATGCATATTATTACTAATATTATTCTGGGGATCTTAATAAATAAAAATGTAGATATTCAGATTATTGAGTAATAAAATGAAGGCCTGGAAATTAATAAATCCGGATATCATGAGGCAGGATGCATGCGTAAGCATGCAGAAGAGTAGGGTGGGGGTGGTGTGGTCACCACCCCATGCTGCCATGCATGCATCCTTCTCAGTCATAAATTTATAACCCTCTCTCTCTCTCTTCTCTCTCTCACTAACTCTCTCTCTCTCTCACTAACTCTCTCTCTCTCTCTCTATATATATGAATATAAGATATGATGACAGTGCTTCCAGCTGGGATCAGAAGAAGCCATTAATCTGAACCATGCTGCTGCTGCTGCCTTTCCTCTGTCGTTTCTATCAAATCATATATCGTCCTGCCTGCCAAGGGTGCGCTTCTCCTCAATTTCTTCCACACGACTCTATGCCACCCCTCTCTCTCTAGACCTCTCTCTCTCTCTCTATCGCTCTTTCTCTCTCCCTCTCTATCGCTCTTTCTCTCTCCCTCTCTAATTCTCTCTCTCATGTGTGGATTGCATGCTCTTCGTTCTGGCGTTGGGGACAAAAAAATATGCAGCAAGTAGTGCTGTGGAGAGATTTGGTCGTTCCGCGCACCCTAAGCAGTGTTGCGGTTCTGAACGAGCTCCTTTTCAAAACTCTAGGTCAAACTAGCTCTTTTTTTCAAACTCTGGGTCAAACGAGCCCTTCTCGCCTATAAATATGGGTCTCTGACTCATCATATGTATGTTAAAATGAAATCAGAAATAGTAAGCTCAAGCAATGCCTCAGCTCAAAGCAAAGGAGCACAACGACATGGCGTGGATAAGAAGCAACCACGAGCGGTGAAGAAGAACTTGCACCTGCACGAAGAGAAAGACTAAATCAGAAAAGTTACATCGTTTCAGAATAGATGCTGTAAAACAGTGTTTTGTTATAATATATATAATGAATTGTAGAGTCCCAACGTACAACATTAAATCTTGTCATTTTCTTGGTGAGACTTCTGTGTTCGGTGTTGTCATTTTCAACATATTATAATAGTGGTATCAGAGCAATGACAACAAGATCTGATTTTGCATATTCGTCTTCCACTATGCCAATATGCAATGGAGAGTTCTAAGAATATTGGGCTGTACAGATGAAGACGCTTTTTCTGTCTCAAGGCTTATGGGAGATTGTTGAACAAGGACTACAAGAAACAACAATTGCAGCAACACCGCTCACTGGGCGGCGTTGAAAGCACATGTAGAAATGCAACAGAAAGATGCAAAAGCACTGGTGTACATACAACAAGGTGTTACAAATGCAATTTTTCCCGGGATAGTGGCTGTTGCTTCTGCCAATGCAGCATGGACGATCCTTCAAACTGAATACAAAGGTTCTCCACAGGTAATATCCGTTAAACTGCAGACCTCCTGGAAAGCATTTGTTGACACTCTTATGATGAAAGAAGGTGAAAAAGTGCAAGAGTTCTTGGCTAGAGCCACATCTGTCATAAATCAAATTAGACATCTAGGGGATACTATAGACGATAAATGCATAGTTCCCAAATTATTAAGAAGTTTAACACCACAATTTAATCACATTGTAGCATCCATAGAGGAGTCAAAAGACATCAACATTTTAAGTATATCAGAGTTGCTTGGATCTCTTCAATCACATGAAGACAGACTGCATATACAGTCTCCTCATATAGATCAAGCCTTGAACACAAGAACTACACAAAGTAGAACTCACATAGACAAATTTAACACTCCAAGCAGAGGAAGATTTATGAATTAGAGTAATAGAGGCAGAGGGAGAGGTATGTATAATTCCCTAGAAAGGCCTTTTACCAAAAAGAAAAATGGTCTATCATGCACCTTATGTAAGAGAACAAATCACGACATAAATAATTGTTTTTATAAATATAAAAGGTGTAAAAGACCCACGCATATGGAGAAAGACTGCTGGTTCAAAGAGAAACCTGAAACAAAAGTAAGTGAGATAGAAAGTAAAGAAGCTATGTTCTACATAAATGATCAAGACTATCATCACCCCACCAAATGGTATATTGATAGTGGGTGTTCAAGTCATATGACTGGAAATAAGAATCTATTTGTATATTTAAATGAAACTGTAACCTCAGATGTGGTCTTAAGAAACGATAATATTCAGCAAATCAAAGGCACTGGAACTATAAAAGTTTTAACTGACTCTCAGCAAACAAGATATATTTATGATGTTAGTTATGTGCCTTCACTCGCAACTAACCTACTAAGTGTAGGCCAACTAATGCAAAAGGGATATCAAGTGTTATTTACACAGAATTCCTGTGACATAATTAACAGACAGGGCTATGCTGAAATTTCTGCTCAGATGACCTACAATAGGGTATTTACTATAACCCTACATCCATTCCCTAAACTTGCACTTGCAAGCTCAGAACAAACTCACCTCACAACCTTATTATGACACCAAAGATATGGGCATCTTAATCTTAATGATTTAAGAGACTTAAGAACCCATAACATAGTTGAAGGTCTGCCCAATATTACATTAGTTTTCCAATCATGTGAAGCCTGTGCAAAATGAAAGAATTATAGGTTACCATTCCCTAAATCCTCTTATAAAAGACAACTCCAACCATTAGACTTAATACATGTAGATTTGTGGGGGTCATCTACCTCACCGTCTTTTAGCAACAAAAGATACTATTTACTATTGGTAGATGACTGCAACCGATTTATGTGGACATACTTCCTTTCAGCCAAGTCTGAAACTTTTCAAGCATTCTTAAAATTTAAAGCACTGGTAGAGAAACAATTGGAAAGGGATATTAAAGTATTGAGGTCAGATAGAGGAGGAGAGTTTACCTCATATGAATTTAATAATTTTTGTGCACAACATGGAATAAGAAGAGAGCTTACTGCCAGTGGAACTCCCCAGCAAAATGGGATGGTTGAGAGAAGAAATCAAACTATTGGTGAAATGATGAGAGTAATGCTAATAAGCAAAAATCCTCCCCAAGGAGTTCTGGCTGAGGCTGCAAATACATCCACTTATATCTTGAACAGATCTCCTACTAAAGCACTAATCAAACAAACATCTTATGAAATCATACACACAAAAAAAGCAAAAGTGAATCACTTTTAAATTTTTGGAAGAATAACCTATGCACTTATCCAGAAAGGAGGTAAATTAGACAAGAAAAGTGAAAAGTGTATTTTTGTTGGCTACAGTGAGGAATCAAAAGCATATAGATTATATGAACCAATTCAAGATAAACTTTTTATATCCATAGATGTATTATTCTTTTAAGATAAATGTTGGATTTGGGGCTCAAGTCAAGGGGATAGATCTCAACCATCTAATATAGAGTTAAATGATTCCTTCCAAATCAGTGATCATCCTCTGATGGTTGAATCTTCCAACCCTACATCAATTAGTTCAGAAAGCTATCATCCACATACTCTTTTATTTTATTCGACACACTCATCCAATGACCCTAATTCTTCATCACCCCCAAAGAAGTATAAAAGACTACATGATATCTATTTGCAAAGTGATATGGCATTTAAGGTATCAACACTAGTCACTTATGAAGAAGACAACAAATTACCTTGGAAACAAGCAATGGATGAGGAAATCAGAATAGTAGAAAAGAACAATACTTGGTCACTAGTATCCAAACCATTATATGCTGATGTTACTGGCTTAAAATGGATATATAAATTAAAAGAAAATGAAGATGGGTCAATATCCAAATATAAGGCAAGAATAATTGTTAAGGGCTATTCTCAAATACCAGGAATCGACTTTAACGAAACTTATGCTCCTGTTGCTCGCATGGAAACCATTCGAGCATTATTAGCCTTTGCAGCATAGTGTAGCTTCCCTGTTTTTCAGCTTGATGTAAAATCAGCTTTTCACAATGGAACAATTGAGGAGGATATTTTTGTTGAGCAGCCACAAGGATATGTAAGAGAAGAGTCAGAACAGAAAGTTTATAAGTTACATAAGGCTTTGTATGGCTTAAAACAAGCCCCGAGAGCTTGGAATGCAATCCTAACAAGCATCTAACTACATCAAAGTTTAACAGAAGTTGCAATGATTCATCTCTATATATTAAGGGGGATAAGCAAAGAATAATGTATGTTTGTATCTATGTAGATGACCTAATACTTACCGAGAATGACATTTAGCTCATTGAAGAATTTAAAAGGGAAATGAAAAAGAAATATGAAATGACAGACTTAGGTCACTTGAAATTCTTCTTGGGACTTCAAGTCAACCAAAGTCCTGACTTCATATTTTTATCTCAAGAAAAATATGCACGAGATTTGTTAAAGAAATTCAGAATGGAAACATGTAACCCAACAGTAATCCCTATGGATCCAAATGAAGTACTAACATCCGCAATAGATATTGATGTCATGGTAGATGAAAAATAGTTTAGAAGTCTAGTAGGATCATTACTATATCTGACTAATACACGACCTGATATAGAATTTGCAGTAAACTCTGTTTCCAGATTCATGAGCAAACCCACCCAGGCAAACTATGAAGCATCTAAACGGATCTTAAGGTATATTCAAGGCACCAAGTCTTACGGGCTCTACTATAGTAAGCATAACAGAGGACAGTTAGTAGGTTATACTGATTCAGATTGGGGAAAAAGTATAGATGATCGCAAAAGTTTTATTGGTTATATCTTTTTCTTAGGGCAAATTACAGTTAGTTGGACCTCTCAAAAACAGCAGTCAGTTGCACTTAGCTCAGTAGAAGCAGAATATATGGCACTAAGCAAAGCAACAAGCGAAAGCATTTGGTTACGAAGACTCACTGAAGAAATCCTTTTGAAGAAGAAAGAAGCAACAATAATTTTTTGTGATAGCTCTTCCGCTATTACGATGGCCAAAAATTCTTATTTTTCACAGTCGAAGCAGGCACATAGAAATAAAATATCACCATATCAGAGAAAACTTAGAGAAGGGAGAGGTAAAGCTTGAGTACTTATCTACCGAGCAACAGCTGTCCGATCTACTTACAAAACCCCTTCCTCGACCTCGTTTTGAAGCTCTAAGGAAGATGATCGGTGATGTAGATCTCTTGAGCTTAAAGGGGGTGTTAAAATGAAATCAGAAGTAGTAAGCTCAAGCGATGCCTCAGCTCAAAGCAAAGGAGCACAATGACATTGCATGGATAAGAAGCAACCATGAGCTGTGAAGAAGAACTTGCACATGCACAGAGAGAAAGACTAAATCAGAAAAGTTGCATCGTTTCAGAATAGATGCTGTGAAACAGTGTTTTTTATAATATATATAATGAATTGTAGAGTCCCCACATACAACACTGTTTTGTCTTGTTTCAAAAATATTGTTATTTTATTTCTCAATTCCTGAGAATTAAATCTTGTCATTTTCTTGGTGAGAACTCTGTATTTAGTGTTGTCATTTTCAACATAATATAATAATGTAATGAAAATAGTGAGAACTTGGTTCACGTTTTTTAACTTGCGGATAGATTTTTCTAACCGGCGACTAAGTAAAGTTGAGTTGTGCTATGCAGACTGTGCGGCTAACACATGATGACTAGACAACTAGTTGGGAAGCTCTGTGTGGAACAGTTCGCGGATAGCAGTCTGTGGTATACAGCATTTCGCGGTTAGTGCGGACAACAGTCTTCTTTCTCAGGGTCGTGGATAGTTCAATAAGCAGTTCACCCGGTCTCAGCGGGTAAGCTGTTTCCCAGTTCAACAGTTCTGTTTGCGGCAAGCTTCAGCGGACAAGCGACTAGAAACAGTAGACAGGGGTGTATTTCAGCATTCAATAACAGGAAGTACGCGTAACTTGAGTTGTGTTTTGGAGACTTGGAGGTTTCGACGGACAGGCTTGGCAGTTAGCGGCTTGGGCGTTTACTATTGTCAGTCCGCCAGTTTTTCTCTTACTTGTATTTTTGTTTCCATCAGGTGCATTGTAAATCATGTCTCGCAATGTATACCTCGCCCTATAAATAAGTTTATTAATTTTGTAGTTTCTCTTGTGCTTCTGTTATTATTTGTTATTATTTGGTTTTGGTTTGATTGAGTGTTCCTACGACCTTACTCAGCTTCTGAGAAATTTTTACATGGTATCAGAGGAGTGTTGAGTAGTTAGCAATTGATTAACCTCAGAGGTGTGCTATCTTTGGAAAGTTCAAGTGAATCGGGGTTTAACAATGAAAGCCAGTTATGCAAGAGGTCTTGGGATTGAGCTTTTAACGCAGACAAACTTTAAGAAGTAGAGGCATTGCATGAGGAGCTATCTTCTTGGCGAGGACCTTTGAGAGGTCATTGGTGGAGAAGACATACAAGAGGTGGTTGCTGCTACAGGGAATGTTGAGGCGGTGGGAGCTTGGAGGAGGATGAATGCTAAGGCAGAGTTCACTCTAAAGCAGGCTATCTCACCAGAGTTCTTTGACCATATCATTGGATGTTGGTCAGCTGCTAAGATTTGGACGACCTTTGATGACCTGTTTAACAAGAAGAATGTAGCCCAACTATAGTTTTTTTTAGAATGAGTTGGCAAAGCCACTTAGGGTGATCTATCCATATCATCCTTCTTTCTGAAGATAAAGAACCCATGCGCTGAGATATCGACATTGGACCCGTAAGAGCCTATCTCAGATGCAAAGCTGAAGAGGCACGTCATCTGCAGGCTGCGGAAGGAGTATGTTGAATTTGTGACTTTTGTGCAAGGCAGGGCCAATCAGTCATTGTTGCTCGAGCTGGAGAACTTGTTAGCTTCGCAGGAGAGCTTGACATTGTAAATGGCCAGAGTATCTATTTTAGGGGGGAGAGCGAGGTTCTTTACTATGGCAAGAAGAAAAGATGAGACAAAAAGAAGAAGTCACATGTCGGCGATAGTCCATATACTTCATTTCAGTAGGAGAAGAGCAAGACTCTTAAGCAGGATGAAGGAAAAAAGAGAGGAGGATCATGATACTACAAGTGCAATAAGTTTAGTCACATCCGGAAGGACTACATGGTTAATATTCCGCCGGTGCATGCTGTAGGAAAAGAAGAGGTTGAATCCAGGAATAAAGGTGGAAGTGGGAGTGCTTTCATGATGGTCTCTTGTGTTTGTGTGCTGGCCTCCATCAATTATCAGGAGGACTGGATTGTAGGCTCGAGGTGTGATCATCACCTCATCGGGGATGAGTCAAAGTTCTCTTCTCTGCAAACCTACAAAGCTAATAATGTTATTATTACTACTGAAGATACTGCGCATGCATTCAAGAAGGATGAGATGATTTCTATAGGAAGTGATAAGTGTCTACTCACATTGAGGAGTGTGTATCACGTGCCGAGAATAAAGAAAATTTGCTTCTTAGTGATCAATGCGGTAGATGTTGGGTATCACATTTTGTTCTACTTGACATAAGCAAAATTTCTCCAGAATATATCAACGGTGAAGGCTGATGTCATTCATGTTGGAAGACATGCTAAGTACTTGTTTGTCTTGACAACAAACTCCTACGTTGAGAAGATGAGGGGAAATAACAGCACTGCTATGTGACATGAGAGGGTGAGGCATGTTGGGATGAACAAGCTGAAGGCTATAACGACAATAGGCTTGGTGCATGGCCTGCCTAGTCTTTCATCCTTGGGAGACGGTCATGTATGTGCGGGATTTCAGTATGGAAAGGTTCATCGTCTTCCATTTTACAAGTCACAGAGCAGATGCAAAGCACCATTAGAGTGCATCCACAGTGATCTGATGGGACCCATCGTCACGCCCGATCTTGGAGGTAACAAGTATATGCTGGTATTGGTTGATGATTTCATCATATAAACTTAGGTATATTTTTTGAAGGAGAAGTCAGAGTCGTTCCTGAAGTTTGTGGAGTTCAAGGAGCTCATAGAAGAATGGCTCGTTCTGCGGATCAAGAAGTTGAGAACTGACAATAGAGGAGAGTTCAACTCAAATGAGTTCTTCAACTTTTGCAGAAAGCACGAAATTCGGAGGGAGCTTTCTTGTTTGTATACTCCACAATAGAACGAGTTGCAGAGCAGAAGATTCGTTATCTCACGAAGACTTGCAAGTATTGGCTTCATACCAAAGGAATTCCTTGGGCCTTCTGTAACATCCTGATTCGCGCTAGGCCCCTCGTGTGCATTTGTAAGTCAGGGGAGCTGGCTTGGGCTCATGAAGTGCTGGAAACTAGGCTTACACTTAGGTAAGGGAGGTGAAATGACGTCCAGAGTAGGACACGGGTAGTGACACGTGCGTGTCCATACCCGTGTGGTAATCTGGTGTCAGGATTGGAAATTCGTGGAATTACCAGAGAAGGATACGGGTAGTGACACGGGCGTGTCCCTACCCGTGTGTATGTGGACACGGGTAGGGGCACAGGCGTGTCCTACCCGTGTGTGTACCTGACATCGTCGATGGTGTTTCTCGAGCAGGACATGGGTAGAGACACGGGCGTGTCCCTACCCGTGTACATGTGTCTAAGTGTTTCCCGAGCAGGAAACGGGTAGAGACACGGGCATGTACCTACCCGTGTGAATGTCTCCAGAAAGCCGTCCGTGTTTCCTGAGCATGACACTGGTAGGAAACGGGCACGAACACGGCCGTGTCACGTGGACACGGGTAGAGACACGAGTGTATCCCGACCTGTGTTTGTGTGTCCAACCGACAAACGAACTGTCGGCGATGCTTCCCCCGAGCAGGACATGGGTAGGGACATGGGCGTGTCCCTACCGTGTTGGTTCCATATATATAGGATTTCTGAAATCCTAGCCGTTTTTCATCCTCTTTCCAACCCATTTCTATGGAGAGACTGATGTTGGAGCCAACCTTCATCCGTGAAGAACCACTGTCGCCGAGGAGAAGAAAATATCGTCGAGAAGGGTGACGAGTTCCTTTGCCAGAAATGGTGGAAATGCCGGAAACGAGGTGAGCTTCCTCCCCTCTCCTTTGGTGCTAGATCTGTAGGTATATCTAGGTGAGATGTCGACTCAAAAGAGTCTAAACTTGCGAGATGATAATTTCCCTAGGAAGAGGCCTTTCTAGGGCTTGTGCTCTATGGATAGTGGTATCTTCAACCTCTCCTTCCTTCTATGTGAAGATGAGGGACGATTTCGTGAAGAGAAATGGCCATTTGAGGGTGAATAAGGGAGGAGGAATTTCTGAGGTGAATTGGGAAGATTGGCTAGAAAAGGAAGGCGAACCAATGTCGTTCATTCTGCCTTAAGATGCGTGCAGAAATCTGTATTCTACACGCAGCAATCTTCGTGGCCATTTTCAGATATGATATGGCCAGATCTGGACTTTCAATTAAACACAAAAGCCGTAGCCCTTGGAAAAACCTTTCCAACGAGTGGTTACACGTCTTCAGGCGAAGTATGTTGCCACAGGAAAGTCTAATCGAAATTGGTGGTTGCCAAGCTAAGTGTGCATAAACTGTATTCTGTACGCAGCGGACTTTGAAGCCGATTTCAAGTGTGTTACGGTCTGATCTGGGTGAGGGACCAAATACAAAAGTCGTATCCCTTGGAAATACCTTTCTAACAAGGGGTTAAACGTTTTCACTAGATTCCTGTAGCATTAGGAATCCCCGTTTAAAGTTCTGTACTTTACTCATTTCTTGCATGTGTTGTTCTCAGGTTTAAGTAAATCCATGATATGAGGTGGTAGAGGGATTGTTGTGAGTTGTTGGATAGATCCTTTGTCATCAAATGACGAAGTGAAACGTACATGAACGAAATGATTTGGTTGATATATCCTTATGTGAACTAGTGGGTTGATGAGTTGGATTGTATAACAAACAAGTTATGTGAACCGGTAAGGATGAGCTTTATACTAGCAAAGCGATGAATATTATGTGGAAAAGGATTGAATAAGGTTAGTGCATACTCGCGGGATACATATGTTCAATGGAACATGTATAGTAGTCCACTGCGTAGGGTCGTGTCTCTCTACGGGTAGCAATGAGTGATGATATGTTGTACTAAGTGGCTTGCCACCTAAGGTTTACAAGGAACCCTTGAATGCTTGGGATGCAAGGAAATGTGGAAGGGTTGATAGTGCGTGAGTGTTTGTCGCACTTGATCGATTGTGTTGATAAGGGATTCAGTGAGGAACCCTTGTGTGCTGTTGAGCTCGAGATGTGAAATTGCATGCAGTATGAGTCAATACGTGGTGTCGTAATCCTGGGTTAAGGATAGCGTGGTAGGTCTACGGGCTCGCCAGTCATCACACCGACGAAAGTTGACGGTTAGACCTTGGGCGGTTGGGCTTGGTCCCCGGTGCTCATTCCCGAGGCTCCTTCCGTACCAAGTGAACAGTTAGGCTTGATCCTCGTGCTTCTTCTGAGGCTCCTTCCGGGTCACAACATAGGCCAGTTCGGGGCTTGGTTCTCGGTGCACATCTACACGAGACTCCCGCTGAGCCGTAGTATGCATGTAAGCTCCGTTGTTGTGTTCTTAGCGTTGAGGCATACGGAGGCCTAGGCTAGGTAGTGTAGATGTCAGCCTAGTAGTGGAGATGCTCGCTCTATTGTCACCGTCTGGCTACGACGGATGTGCCTGAGAGGTTAGCTACCTGCTCGAAAAGTGGGAACTACAAGTCTGTGTCGACATAGCAATTACTTGTACGTAATCATAGTGAGTTATTGCATAGTATTCATGGCAATGCATTACATTGCATACACAAGATTCTCATCGTATAAGTTTGTTTGAGCACTCTTATATGATGAGTTACTTTACCGTTGAGCCGATCTTCAACTTATATGTTTGTATGTGTATTTATATAAGTTGAGTTACTTTCTATTGTAGCTTCACACTTTCATAATCTGCTATAGATGATAGAACTACTAGAGTAAATAGTTTGCTCATTTATTGTGCTGCTTTATATACATTGATATTGTTCACCTTTTACCACATGTTTGTACTACTGCTTATATAAATATATTGTACCATATTCCTTTCTCCTCCAGGTGTCGAGGAGTCGCCGGGGGAGCGGATGTGATAACCACTCAGTCTTTATGACTAACGGTTGCTACGTCTTCCTTTTTAGGAGGAAACCCCGCAGACGGAGAAATAGTAAGTTTTGCAGCAGGACAGCCAGGCCAGGACAACAGGGCCTGAAGGGACGGTGTCGTTGCTACCGTCAGTGACTGATGTGAGTCTTTGAGTGACTTTTATTATAACCCTTATGAGCAAGATTTACTCGTACTTTGATAGTGTAGAAGCTTGTTGTAGCTTCTTTTATATATTGTACTTATGTGTGGATTTGGCTTCTTATTATATGTTTGGTTGGGTTGACAATGTTTGATATTGGTTATAGCCGGCAGGATAGGCATCTTGTGGTACAGGTTAGCCCGAGTGCTAGCGCTACCGAAAGGCGACTGTTCTGGGCATAAGACTCCCCTCGTGCCGTGTTTTGTGTTTCGAAAGGGGGAGTCTTACACCTTCTAGGCAAAGGGAATAGCCTACGCAACATATGTCATCAACTGGATGCCCGTCAATCCCAACAACATGAAGTCTCCACATGAGCTGATGTTTAAGGAGAAGCCTAGTGTGTAACATCTTCGGGTGTTCGGTTCTACCTGATACATGCATATTCTAGATGCTCTCAGAACGAAGCTAAATGCGAAAGCAAGGAAGTTAGTCTTCGTTGGTTATGATGAGAGGAAGAAATGCTGGAAATACATTGATCCCAAAACACAAAAGTTTATAGTCTCCAGGGATGCGATATTTGATGAGTTGATGTTATACAAAGGTAGTTCCTTTGTGAAAATATAGGAGAGCAGGGGAGACTAAGGACAAGATGAAGCTGCTTAGGATCTTCTAGTGGAGTTTCCTGTATCACTAGGTGCTCCGATTACGTCTAACTCTGGTGCAGTGCTTTTGGATCTGGAAGCAGGGAGAGTGATACTCCAAGTGTGCCTGGGAGGAAAGCTAGTTCAGAAGAAGCAGCGAAAGTTGTGGATCAGGGTCAAGCCTTGCGGAAGTCTAAAAGGACCATTATTCCACCAACTCAGTATTGGGACGGGAACATGGTGAGTTTTGTCTCATGTTTCTTGGCAGGTCCCTTAGATAAGGGAGAGCCGTCATGTTTTGAGAACGTCACTGGAATTAATAAGTGGGAAGATGCTATGAGGAGTTGGCCTCCCTCAGGAAGAACGAGACTTGAGATCTTGTGCCTAAGGTCGATAAAATCACTCTTGTGACATGCAAGTGGGTTTATAAGCTCAAGATGAATATCGACGGCAGCATCGAGCGGTATAAGGCTCGCCTTGTAGCTCGAGAGTTCTCAAAATAGTACAGAGAAAACTATGAAGAGACATTCAGTCCTGTAGCCAAGATGTCTTCAGTGCAGGTGGTGATTATCTTGTCAGCTTGCCAAGGGTGGAGGATTTGGCAACTAGACGTGAAAAATGCATTCCTTTATAACAAGATTGACAAGGACATCTTTATGGTATATCCACAAGGTTATGTATCTGAAGAACATCCAGGACATATCTAGAAGCTCAAGAAGGCCCTCTATGGATTGAAGTTGGCGTCTCGATCGTGGTATATAAAGATCGCAGATTACCTCCAATTATGCGGATACCTTGCCTCAAACTTGAACCTGTTTGTCAAAAAGATGTGAGAGCTTGAAGTCTTGGTGTTGTTGTACGTTTACGACATGATCGTCATGGGTAACTCGGTGGAAGAGATAGCTAGGCTCATAGCATAGCTAGCTATCCGGTTCGAGATGAAGGATCTTGGGGAGCTCCACCATTTCCTTGGTCTCGAGGTGGAGAGGAAGAAGAGCGGTGTGCTCATTTCCCATAAAGGCTATGTAGAGAGAATCATTAAGCGGTTCGTCATGCGGGAAGGGAAGAACAACTTTACTCCTCTAGAGGTCAGCCTCAAGCTTCGACATGTGTAGGGAAGGGTCCTTCCAGATCCCTTGGTGTTCCGGGCTCTCGTTAGGAGTCTCATATATCTGACAATTATGAGTCCAGATATTTCTTATGTTGTTGGCCGAGTAAGTCAGTATATGGCAGAGCCGCGAAAGCCTCATCTAGCGGCGGCTAAGAGCATCTTAAAGTACGTGAAGTCCACCTTGGATATGGACCTCTTGTATGAGAGGGACACGAGCTTCAATATGCATGTGTACAACCCATATTCGACGAGGGTGGGCCCTACCACCGCCAGGTCATCAGAGGTCAAAGTCAACAAAGCAGGGTGGGGATCCAGACCAGCATCCCGGGCCGCGGAAGGTTTGGGCGAGTAGGGCGAGCTCCCCAGGTCAACTCGCCAGGTGGCGACTATGGCCAGATGCTCGCCTCTCCCAGGCGAGTTCCTTAAGGAGGTCGCCAACTCGCCAGGGGGGGGTATAAGTAAGACCCCCCCCCTCTCTTTGGTTTTGCCTATAAATAGGACCCCAGGGGTACGAAGGACAGACAAGCAATTCTCGGCCTGAACCCTCGCGAGTTCCAGCAACTACCCTTGACTCACTATCGTTCAGCTCGCCTCCTTCGTACCTAGCTCGGCCAATCTGGTTGAGAAGGGGTTGCTTCTCCTAAGCAACTGGGTACGTGGTGGGACCTTCCTGTCGCAGCGACCTGGGGTCTTGTTCGTACAATTCGTCCTTGTTTCCTAACCAGAGATCGTCTTCCTGACCGGTCGACCAGTAGCTTCAGGTCGCCTAATCCGATTTCTGAGGTTGAGAATTTCTCGGCTTCAACACTTGGTGCGGTGAGCGTGGATAGCGACCGAAGAAGAAAGTCGTGGTTGGAAGATGGCCGATGATGGAGACCGGGGCGAGTTGGGAGGTAACTCGGCGGGAGCTGGAATCCCGGGGCAAGGTGGCGAGTATGTGACGGTGACGGCTTTTGCAGAGTTCGCAAGGAGAATGGAGAAGGCGATACTCGTCGGGTTGTCAAATCCGCCTGAGGTGACGGCGACTTCCCCCCGTCGCCAGACACCCCCGGGCGAGGAGATACCAACTCGGCGAGCAGGGAAGGAGCCCGCTTGGGCGAGTGGAGAGCAGGTGATCCCCCCGCGACATCACCCGACGAGTAGTCAGGGGATCCGGTTCCGAGAACCAGAACTCTCGGCGAGGCATGGAGATACTCGCCGATGGAGCGAGTATGACTGCTCGAGCGGAGAGGATACTCGCCGCCGCCAGGAAGGGAGGAGCCCCTTCTGCGACGAGATCCTCGCAGCCCTTGTCCCCGACAACTTCAGAGAGCCAGTCCTCTCGTACTACTCCGGCAAGGACGACCCGGTGGGGCATCTTCAGTGGTTTGAGGATGTGGTCTCCATTCGCAACATGTCCGATGCTCTCAAGTGCCGGCTCTTCTCCATTACCTTCAAAGGTAGCGCGAGAGATTGGTTCCACCAGCTGCCGGCCGGGTCCGTTTACTGCTTCTCGGATCTGCGAAGGGGCCTGCTAGCAAGGTTCGCGACGTCCAAGCGGAGGAAGAAGGAGGCGACCGCTCTCTTCAAGATCGTGCAGGGGCAGCACGAGAGTTTGGGCCGGTACATCGATCGATTCCAGGAGGAGGTGCTGGAGGTGGAAGAGGTAGACGGGTTCACCTTGATGGTGGCCCTCAAGTTCGGGCTGAAGCAGGGTCTGTTCAACATGGAGTTGGGGCACAGGCCACCCAAGTCGTTCGAGGAGATGGTGGAGAGAGCCAATGTGTTCATCCAGGGAGAGGAGAGGAACAAGGAGTTCCTGGCACGGCTCGACGGAGATCGACCGCTTGGGCAAGACAAAGGGAGGCTGCTGGAGAGGGAGAGGGCGTCGGAAGGGCGCAGTGACAGGAAGCAGGAAAGGCCGCGGGAGAAAGAGGAGAAGAAAGAGAGAGGAAGGGAGATCAGAAAGGCGGAGAAGCAGGAGTGGCGGGAGAGGCCTCGAAGGCAGGAGGACAGGAGGCCTGTC
Source organism: Platanthera zijinensis (assembly GCA_039513925.1). Lineage (NCBI taxonomy): Eukaryota > Viridiplantae > Streptophyta > Magnoliopsida > Asparagales > Orchidaceae > Platanthera > Platanthera zijinensis. The sequence goes on along the minus strand of CM077092.1, from coordinate 35,384,007 downwards.
GGAGGGCGAGAAGCGAGGAGCGAGGAAAGAAGGTTCCAGTACCCGAGGGATCGCCCTCAGTGGAGGCAGCCCACCCGTCAGGAGGAAAGGAGGGCTTACAACCCTCGGGAGCAGGGAGGAGGAAGAAGGGAGACCATGTCCATCACGCAGCGAGCCGCCAAGCGCCGGCGGAAGGAGAGGCAACAGGAGAGGAGGCAGGAAAGGCAGCAGGAAGCGGCGATTCCCCTCTACTGCGATATCCATCGAGTGGAGGGGCACGGGACCTTGGCTTGCCCAGAGTTCTGGGAAACAAGGAGGAGGATGGAAGCGACGGCGGCCGAGAGGGAGCAGCCGCAGCAGGAGGCCCAGGTTGGGCAGGTGGCTTACCAGGCACCGCAGAGGAGGAGGAACGAAGACAGGATCGATCAGGGAGGAAGGGGAAATGTCATTCCCGGTCCGGGAGGCGGGCACGTTGGAGTGATCAACGGAGGGGCGGGGCTAGGAGCTTCCCGCAAGGGAAGTCTCCACCAAATCTACAAAAGGAGCGTCGCTTCGACGTCTCAGACCCCCCCCTCCCTTGAACGAGATCACCTTCTCGGAGGAAGACATGCTCTGGAACGAGAACCCCTTCCATGACGCCCTGGTGATTCAAGCAGCAATCGAGGACTTCACCGTCGACCGAATACTCGCGGATAACGGGAGCTCGGTGAATGTCATCTTCAAGAGAACCTTCGTCGGCCTTCAGGTGGAAGCGTCCCGGGTTCAGGCAGCGGATGGGCCTCTCTTCGGCTTCTCCGGGGAGAAGAAAGAGGTGGAAGGAGGAGTGGAGTTGCTGGTTACTCTCGGGGGGACTTCGATCCGATGCCGCTTCGTCATCGTCGACGCACCGAGCGGCTACAACGCCATCTTCGGACGGCCCCTCATCAACTACTTCAAGGCCGTCCCTTCATCTTATCACCAATGCCTGAAGTACTGCAGGGATGACGTCCAAGTCAGGATCAGGGGAGATCCCAAGGCCTCCAGGGAATGCTACCTGAATGCGGTCAGCACCATCAGCTGGATGGGCGACGCAGAAAGGTTGGAAAGGATGATGGAGCAAGAAGAGGGCCTGCAAGCTGCCGAGGAGCTGGAGGAAGTGGAGGTGATCTCCCTGAGAGGAAAGCCGGAGCTGCTGAAGATCGGAGGAGCCTTGCCCCCGGAAGGGAAGGTGGAGATAGCGGCCTGCCTACAGGAAAACGCGGACGTCTTCGCATGGAGCGCCGCCGAGATGCCAGGGATCGATGCTGATGTTGCCTGTCATCGCCTCAACCTGGATCCGGCGACGGCCCCCGTCCGTCAAAAGCAAAGGAAGAGCGCCGCCATTCTAGCGGGACCCATCCGGGAGGAAGTAGGGAAGCTGCTGGAAGCAGGTTTTGTTTCGGAGATCCAGTATCCAGGCTGGGTCTCCAATGTTGTAATGGTGAAGAAGTCTGGAGGGGGCTGGAGGTTATGTATCGACTTTTCATTATTGAATAAAGCCTGCCCGAAGGATTGTTATCCCCTGCCTCAGATCGACGCGCTGGTTGATTCCGCCGTCGGATTTCCTGTGATGAGTTTCCTTGATGCCTTTTCAGGATACCATCAGATCCGGATGCATCCCCCCGATTGCCGCGACGTTTCCTTCATCACCAGCGACGGGTGCTATAGCTACAAGATGATGCCCTTTGGGCTCAAGAACGCCGGCGCGACATATCAAAGAATGATGGATCACGTCTTCAGAGAGCAGAAGGGGCGGAATCTGGAAGTCTACGTCGATGACTTGCTCGTTAAGAGTAGGAGCGCCGCAGAGCACGTAGCGGATCTGACGGAGACTTTCGCCACCCTGAGGAGGTACAAGATGCGGCTCAACCCGGCCAAGAGTGTTTTCGGCGCAGGAAGGGGGAAGTTTCTAGGGCACCTCCTTACTCCCCTAGGGGTGGAGCCCAACCCCGACAAGGTGAAAGCCATCGTGGAGATGGCGTCCCCGAGGGACTCCAAGGAAGTTCAAAGGTTGACCGGAAGGCTGGCAGGCCTTAGCCGGTTTCTCTCCAAGGCCGGAGAAAAGTGCTCCCCTTTCTTCAAAGCCCTTCGGGGAAATCAGAAATTCGAGTGGACCCCGGAGTGCGAGGAGGCCTTCATGAAGCTCAAGCAACAGCTGACTCGAGCTCCCCTCCTTCAGGGTCCGCAGGGCGGCGAAGACCTCTTGCTCTACCTAGGGGTAGGGGCCGAAGCAGTCAGCTCGGTGTTGGTCCGAGAGGAGGGAAAGAAGCAGCTTCCGATCTATTACGTAAGCCGGGTGCTAAGGCAAGCCGAGACGCGGTACCCCATCCTGGAGAAGTTGGTCTTTGCCCTGGTAGTTTCGGCCAGGCGACTCCGTCCATATTTCCAAGCCCACTCTATCAAAGTAGTCTCAGACCATCCCTTGAGGAGTATCTTGGACGGAGTGGAGCACTCCGGCAGGCTCGCCAAATGGGCTGTGGAGCTGAGCGAGTTCGACATCTCCTATCCCCCAAGGGTCGCGATCAAAGCACAAGCCGTGGCGGATTTCCTGGCCGACTTCTCGGCCGAGGTCGAGGCGGACACGGATGTCTCTCGGCCGGTCCCTTGGAAGATGTTCGTGGATGGCGCGTCAGGGAGACACTCCGAGGGAGCCGGGGTGGTGCTGGTTAGTCCTCAGGGGACCAGGATTGAGCAAGCTGTCAAGATCAATTTTCCGGTTACTAACAACCAGGCGGAGTACGAAGCCATGGTGGCTGGCTTGCGACTCGCCAAGGAACTGGCAATCAGAGATATCAGGGCCTTTTCCGATTCCATGGTGGCGGCATCCCAGATTCGGGGAGAGTTCGAAGTCCGAGATCCCATCTTGCAGCAATATCTGGTCAAGGTCAAAGGCCTTATCGGGGGGTTCCGATCCTTTCACGTTGAGCATGTGCCCCGAAAGCGCAACTCCGAGGCAGACAATCTTGCGAAACACGGCCCTCGGGCCGGGGGAACCGCCATCGAGTTATTTCGACCATCCATCGAAGAAGGCGAATTGATGGAGATCGATCAGCGGGCCTCGTGGAGAGATCCGTTCATCACATTCCTGGCGACAGGCCGACCACCATCTGACGGGCAAGACCAAAGAAAGTTTCGGTACAAGGCCGCGTACTACTTGCTGCAGGGCGGCGAACTCTATCGCAAGACCATTTCAGGCCCTCTGGCCCGGTGCTTGTCAGAGCTCGAGATTCCCCGGGTCCTCGAAGAGATACACTCAGGAGAGTGCGGCAGTCACTCCGGGACCCGCACCCTGGAGCAAAGGATTCTGAGGCACGGTTACTTCTGGCCGACCATCCGAAAGGACGCAGAGGCCTATTCCAGAAAATGCTCCCAATGTCAACTCTTTGCGCCCCTTGCGCTCCAGCCTGCTCAGCAACTTCGCTCGATTACCGCTCCATGGCCCTTCGCAATTTGGGGGATGGATTTGATCGGCCCATTCCCTCAAGCTAGAGGGCAAAGGAAGTTTGTTCTGGTAATGGTTGACTACTTCACGAAGTGGATCGAGGCTAAGGCTCTGGCCAGGACCACGTCCCAAATCGTCAAGAACTTCATTTGGGGGGAGATCGCATGCAGATTCGGGATCCCTCTGGCCATCATCACCGACAATGGGCCGCAGTTCGCCAGCCAGGAACTGGGAGACTTTTGTAAACAATTGGGAACCGACCTTCGGTTCGCCTCGGTACATCATCCTCGTAGCAACGGGCAAGTAGAAGCCGCAAACAAGCTCATCATCAACTTGCTGAAGAAGAAGATCACCAATCTCAAGGGGAATTGGGCCGAACAACTCCCCTCTGTCCTGTGGGCTCTCAGGACCACCCCGAACTCGGCTACAGGGGAAACACCCTTCAAGCTATCACACGGGTCCGAGACGCTCATCCCGGTCGAATTTGAGGTGCATAGTCCGAGGGTCATCGCGGCCGAAGACGGAAGCGAGGAATGGCGGTTAGAGAATGAAGAGGCTCAGAGGCTCTCCCTAGATTATGTGGAGGAGCTTCGGGACTTAGCCTCCATGCGCCAGGAGGAAACCAAGAGGCGCGTGGCGAGACATTTCGACAAAAACGTCCGCTTGAAGAACTTCCTCGCAGGGGACTTGGTCATGAAGAAAGTGGACGCTGCCGGGCGGGGAGCCGCCATAGGCAAGCTCCATCCCAACTGGGAAGGACCTTTCATCATCCAAGAGGCTTTGGCCACAGGAGGCTATTACCTACAAGACCAAGCGGGAGAGCAGCTGTCTGGAACCTGGAGCGGAGATGATTTGAAAAGATTTTACCCATAGCGGTAACCCATGTATCTATTTCTGTAAAACTTTCTTAAATGAACAAAGGATGCGGATTTTCATCCCTTTTGTGTTGAAGGTGCCTCGAGGCTTCTGAGTGTTTCCATGGCCCGCCTCGTAGTCGACTTCGGAAGGCAGTGGTCGGTTTGTTCCTCATACATAGCCCAGTACGGATGATGGGACGATGCTTCGGGATCTTAAGCGCTCTTGTAAGACCGAACCTCTGCATTGTCGGCCGAGATCAGCTCCCCCCTTGCATGTCGGCCTAGGTCTCCCCGAGTGCATCTCTCTTCCGTCTGGAGGAACTACGAGGAACAGATCCGCACCCTGATCCCCCGGACTCGAGGAGAGGCCGGCCTCGTAAAGCACCCAGAAGAAAAAAACCTCAAACGAGCAGCAAGGCAGGATAACCTGCTGAAAAGGGCAAGAATGAGCCCAGGGGTGTGTGTTGATTCCGAGTGCGTCCGGAGAGGACCCTCGATGAACACCACCCCCATTCGAATCGTAACTGGAAGCGATCTTCACTATCAAATCGAGATACGTGCCTTCAACCCGTTCTCACTGAATAGCCTAGTTCGGACGATGGGACGAGGCTTCGGGACTTTAAGCGCTCTTGTAAGACCGAACCTCTGCATTGTCGGTCGAGATCAGCTCCCCCCTTGCATGTCGGCCTCGGTCTCCCCGAGTGCATCTCTCTTCCGACTAGAGGAATTCTTAGGAACGGGTCTGGACGCCGACCCCCCGATTTGGCAGGGTCAAGAGCGCCTCTCCGGAGAGAGTTTTTGTCAAAGATGCCTTGGATTTTGACCCAAGACTTCGAGTTGAGCAGCGTCGTAAGACCGGTATCCCCACGAGCTCCTCTCCTCGGGAATCGACCGATCTCCTCGATTGTAATCCAAGACTTCGAGTTGAGCAGCGTCGTAAGACCGGTATCCCCACGAGCTCCTCTCCTCGGGAATCGGCCGATCTCCTCGATTGTAATCCAAGACTTCGAGTTGAGCAGTGTCGTAAGACCGGTATCCCCACGAGCTCCTCTCCTCGGGAATCGGCCGATCTCCTCGATTGTAATCCAAGACTTCGAGTTGAGCAGCGTCGTAAGACCGGTATCCCCACGAGCTCCTCTCCTCGGGAATCGGCCGATCTCCTCGATTGTAATCCAAGACTTCGAGTTGAGCAGCGTCGTAAGACCGGTATCCCCACGAGCTCCTCTCCTCGGGAATCGGCCGATCTCCTCGATTGTAATCCAAGACTTCGAGTTGAGCAGCGTCGTAAGACCGGTATCCCCACGAGCTCCTCTCCTCGGGAATCGGCCGATCTCCTCGATTGTAATCCAAGACTTCGAGTTGAGCAGCGTCGTAAGACCGGTATCCCCACGAGCTCCTCTCCTCGGGAATCGGCCGATCTCCTCGATTGTAATCCAAGACTTCGAGTTGAGCAGCGTCGTAAGACCGGTATCCCCACGAGCTCCTCTCCTCGGGAATCGGCCGATCTCCTCGATTGATTGTAACCCAAGACTTCGAGTTGAGCAGCGTCGTAAGACCGGTATCCCCACGAGCTCCTCTCCTCGGGAATCGGCCGATCTCCTCGATTGTAATCCAAGACTTCGAGTTGAGCAGCGTCGTAAGACCGGTATCCCCACGAGCTCCTCTCCTCGGGAATCGGCCGATCTCCTCGATTGTGATCCGACTTCGAGTTGAAGCGTCGTAAGACCATCCCCAGAGCTCCTCTCCTCGGGAATCGGCCGATCTCCTCGTTGTAATCCAAGACTTCGAGTTGAGCAGGGTCGTAAGACCGGTATCCCCACGAGCTCCTCTCCTCGGGAATCGGCCGATCTCCTCGATTGTAATCCAAGACTTCGAGTTGAGCAGCGTCGTAAGACCGGTATCCCCCGAGCTCCTCTCCGGGAATCGGCCGATCTCCTGATTGAAATCCAAGACTTCGAGTTGAGCAGCGTCGTAAGACCGGTATCCCCACGAGCTCCTCTCCTCGGGAATCGGCCGATCTCCTCGATTGTAATCCAAGACTTCGAGTTGAGCAGCGTCGTAAGACCGGTATCCCCACGAGCTCCTCTCCTCGGGAATCGGCCGATCTCCTCGATTGTGATCCAAGACTTCGAGTTGAGCAGCGTCGTAAGACCGGTATCCCCACGAGCTCCTCTCCTCGGGAATCGGCCGATCTCCTCGATTGTAATCCAAGACTTCGAGTTGAGCAGCGTCGTAAGACCGGTATCCCCACGAGCTCCTCTCCTCGGGAATCGGCCGATCTCCTCGATTGTAATCCAAGACTTCGAGTTGAGCAGCGTCGTAAGACCGGTATCCCCACGAGCTCCTCTCCTCGGGAATCGGCCGATCTCCTCGATTATAATCCAAGACTTCGAGTTGAGCAGCGTCGTAAGACCGGTATCCCCACGAGCTCCTCTCCTCGGGAATCGGCCGATCTCCTCGATTGTAATCCAAGACTTCGAGTTGAGCAGCGTCGTAAGACCGGTATCCCCACGAGCTCCTCTCCTCGGGAATCGGCCGATCTCCTCGATTGTAATCCAAGACTTCGAGTTGAGCAGCGTCGTAAGACCGGTATCCCCACGAGCTCCTCTCCTCGGGAATCGGCCGATCTCCTCTCCTCGATTGTAATCCAAGACTTCGAGTTGAGCAGCGTCGTAAGACCGGTATCCCCACGAGCTCCTCTCCTCGGGAATCGGCCGATCTCCTCGATTGTAATCCAAGACTTCGAGTTGAGCAGCGTCGTAAGACCGGTATCCCCACGAGCTCCTCTCCTCGGGAATCGGCCGATCTCCTCGATTGTAATCCAAGACTTCGAGTTGAGCAGCGTCGTAAGACCGGTATCCCCACGAGCTCCTCTCCTCGGGAATCGGCCGATCTCCTCGATTGATCCAAGACTTCGAGTTGAGCAGCGTCGTAAGACCGGTATCCCCACGAGCTCCTCTCCTCGGGAATCGGCCGATCTCCTCGATTGTAATCCAAGACTTCGAGTTGAGCAGCGTCGTAAGACCGGTATCCCCACGAGCTCCTCTCCTCGGGAATCGGCCGATCTCCTCGATTGTAATCCAAGACTTCGAGTTGAGCAGCGTCGTAAGACCGGTATCCCCACGAGCTCCTCTCCTCGAGGAATCGGCCGATCTCCTCGATTGAAATCCAAGACTTCGAGTTGAGCAGCGTCGTAAGACCGGTATCCCCACGAGCTCCTCTCCTCGGGAATCGGCCGATCTCCTCGATTGTAATCCAAGACTTCGAGTTGAGCAGCGTCGTAAGACCGGTATCCCCACGAGCTCCTCTCCTCGGGAATCGGCCGATCTCCTCGATTGTAATCCAAGACTTCGAGTTGAGCAGCGTCGTAAGACCGGTATCCCCACGAGCTCCTCTCCTCGGGAATCGGCCGATCTCCTCGATTGTGATCCAAGACTTCGAGTTGAGCAGCGTCGTAAGACCGGTATCCCCACGAGCTCCTCTCCTCGGGAATCGGCCGATCTCCTCGATTGTAATCCAAGACTTCGAGTTGAGCAGCGTCGTAAGACCGGTATCCCCACGAGCTCCTCTCCTCGGGAATCGGCCGATCTCCTCGATTGTAATCCAAGATTTCGAGTTGAGCAGCGTCGTAAGACCGGTATCCCCACGAGCTCCTCTCCTCGGGAATCGGCCGATCTCCTCGATTGAAATCCAAGACTTCGAGTTGAGCAGCGTCGTAAGACCGGTATCCCCACGAGCTCCTCTCCTCGGGAATCGGCCGATCTCCTCGATTGTAATCCAAGACTTCGAGTTGAGCAGCGTCGTAAGACCGGTATCCCCACGAGCTCCTCTCCTCGGGAATCGGCCGATCTCCTCGATTATAATCCAAGACTTCGAGTTGAGCAGCGTCGTAAGACCGGTATCCCCACGAGCTCCTCTCCTCGGGAATCGGCCGATCTCCTCGATTGTGATCCAAGACTTCGAGTTGAGCAGCGTCGTAAGACCGGTATCCCCACGAGCTCCTCTCCTCGGGAATCGGCCGATCTCCTCGATTGTAATCCAAGACTTCGAGTTGAGCAGCGTCGTAAGACCGGTATCCCCACGAGCTCCTCTCCTCGGGAATCGGCCGATCTCCTCGATTGTAATCCAAGACTTCGAGTTGAGCAGCGTCGTAAGACCGGTATCCCCACGAGCTCCTCTCCTCGGGAATCGGCCGATCTCCTCGATTGTAATCCAAGACTTCGAGTTGAGCAGCGTCGTAAGACCGGTATCCCCACGAGCTCCTCTCCTCGGGAATCGGCCGATCTCCTCGATTGTAATCCAAGACTTCGAGTTGAGCAGCGTCGTAAGACCGGTATCCCCACGAGCTCCTCTCCTCGGGAATCGGCCGATCTCCTCGATTGTAATCCAAGACTTCGAGTTGAGCAGCGTCGTAAGACCGGTATCCCCACGAGCTCCTCTCCTCGGGAATCGGCCGATCTCCTCGATTGTGATCCAAGACTTCGAGTTGAGCAGCGTCGTAAGACCGGTATCCCCACGAGCTCCTCTCCTCGGGAATCGGCCGATCTCCTCGATTGTAATCCAAGACTTCGAGTTGAGCAGCGTCGTAAGACCGGTATCCCCACGAGCTCCTCTCCTCGGGAATCGGCCGATCTCCTCGATTGTAATCCAAGACTTCGAGTTGAGCAGCGTCGTAAGACCGGTATCCCCACGAGCTCCTCTCCTCGGGAATCGGCCGATCTCCTCGATTGTGATCCAAGACTTCGAGTTGAGCAGCGTCGTAAGACCGGTATCCCCACGAGCTCCTCTCCTCGGGAATCGGCCGATCTCCTCGATTGTAATCCAAGACTTCGAGTTGAGCAGCGTCGTAAGACCGGTATCCCCACGAGCTCCTCTCCTCGGGAATCGGCCGATCTCCTCGATTGTGATCCAAGACTTCGAGTTGAGCAGCGTCGTAAGACCGGTATCCCCACGAGCTCCTCTCCTCGGGAATCGGCCGATCTCCTCGATTGTAATCCAAGACTTCGAGTTGAGCAGCGTCGTAAGACCGGTATCCCCACGAGCTCCTCTCCTCGGGAATCGGCCGATCTCCTCGATTGTGATCCAAGACTTCGAGTTGAGCAGCGTCGTAAGACCGGTATCCCCACGAGCTCCTCTCCTCGGGAATCAGCCGATCTCCTCGATTGTAATCCAAGACTTCGAGTTGAGCAGCGTCGTAAGACCGGTATCCCCACGAGCTCCTCTCCTCGGGAATCGGCCGATCTCCTCGATTGTGATCCAAGACTTCGAGTTGAGCAGCGTCGTAAGACCGGTATCCCCACGAGCTCCTCTCCTCGGGAATCGGCCGATCTCCTCGATTGTGATCCAAGACTTCGAGTTGAGCAGCGTCGTAAGACCGGTATCCCCACGAGCTCCTCTCCTCGGGAATCGGCCGATCTCCTCGATTGTAATCCAAGACTTCGAGTTGAGCAGCGTCGTAAGACCGGTATCCCCACGAGCTCCTCTCCTCGGGAATCGGCCGATCTCCTCGATTGTGATCCAAGACTTCGAGTTGAGCAGCGTCGTAAGACCGGTATCCCCACGAGCTCCTCTCCTCGGGAATCGGCCGATCTCCTCGATTGTAATCCAAGACTTCGAGTTGAGCAGCGTCGTAAGACCGGTATCCCCACGAGCTCCTCTCCTCGGGAATCGGCCGATCTCCTCGATTGTGATCCAAGACTTCGAGTTGAGCAGCGTCGTAAGACCGGTATCCCCACGAGCTCCTCTCCTCGGGAATCGGCCGATCTCCTCGATTGTAATCCAAGACTTCGAGTTGAGCAGCGTCGTAAGACCAGTATCCCCACGAGCTCCTCTCCTCGGGAATCGGCCGATCTCCTCGATAACAAGGAGGGGCCCACGGGCTATGTTCGACGACTAAGCCCGGCCCAATTTTCGTCACGCGCAAGCAGGCCTCGCGCGAGTAGGAAAGCAAAACTCACGCGAGCAGGCGAGCTGATCTCGCGCGAGTAGGCGAGCTGATTCCATGCGGGGAAGCGAGCTGAAACCGCGCGAGTAAGCGAGCCCCGGGGGACATGCGAGTACGTCCCACACGCCACCCGCGCGGTTATCACAGCAGGTTCACGAGTATCCGGGCGCAGGGGCGAGTAGGTCCCGGCGAGCGGATGGTCGACGTTGGGGCCATCCCCTGCGACCTAGCGAGCATCCCTCTCCGAGCCTATGAGCCTAGCGAGTAACATCCAGTCAGAGGAAAAGACAACTTTGTATAAATCACTAAGTCAAAATGTGGTTTACAAAAGGAACAAAAAGAATATCGGCGAGCAACTAGGACTCGTCGTCGCCAGTATCAGGCCGATATTCATCATCCCCAACATCGCCGATATCCGCAAAGTCGTCGCTCTCTGCGGTCTCGCCGCTGCTGCTTCCGCTGCCGCTGCTGCTTCCGCTGCCGCTGCTGCTTCCGCTGCCGCTGCTGTCAGAATCACCGGAGCTGGTCGGCAACGACGCGTCGTACGGCGGGACAGTCCCCTCGGCGAGCAGCTCGGGGATGAGCTCGTCAACAGTGAGCGGCTTCTCCCCCTCGACGAGCTGGCCCCCGAGCCTAAGGCGCGCGAGAATGACATTCCCCGCCGCCCGCGCGATCTCGCGGCGAACGGAGGATCTCTCCTCCCAGAGGACGTGCGATTGCTTCACCACTCGCGCCGGGTCCTCGGGCAGCGAGGTTGAGGAGCTCGGCCGCCCTTCAGCAGCGATCAGCCTGGTCTCCATCACCGCAGCGCGAGTTTGAGCAGCCTCCAACTCGGCCTGGGAGGCGGCGAGCTTCTCCTCGCACTCGGAAAGCTTCTTCGCCGCTTCTATCTCGGCAGCCTGCGAGATGACCAATGTCAGAGCCTGGCAGCGATACAAGTCAAGCAACCTACCCAAGGATAACTCACCTCGAAGTCCCTCCAGCGGGCGGACTGCATGCCAAGGTCAATGGCCTTCTTGGAGACGATTTTGAGGGCGTCGGTCATTTCCAGCATTTTCCTCGCCGAGTAATGCCCCAGCTCGGCAGACCGCGCGAGCGCGCAGGCCGACTGATGGGCAAGCTCCGTCGGGGTCAGCTCCATGACGGACTCCGCGTCGGCCCGACCATAGATGGCATGAAGGACGGCGAACGCCTCCCCCTTATCCTCCCAGTCAGTCGACCAGGACGGGAGGTTGGTGCTCAGCGACACCGAGTTCTCCCCCGCCGACCAGGTCACGAGCGGGCGACCGAAGGCGTCCACCACCCCCTGTCCAAGGCCGTAGTTGGGGTGGAAATGGGGTGACCGCGCGGGCGTCGGCGACCGGCAATCGACGGATCGCGGCGACGAGGTCTTCACCTTCTTCCTCGCGGGACCCTGCGAGCTGGCCCGCGACTTCCCCTTAGCCGTCTTCTTCTCCCCGACGTCGGCAGGAGGGGCGCCGAGTTGAGGGGGACGACATCAAGTGCCGCGTCCGCGACAATCGGAGAATCTGCATAAGGAAAGAAGTCAGCAAAGTGGCGGCGACAACCCAGCAGAGAAGAGTTCGAGGTAGCGACCTGACAGGGTGACGACGTCGGCCTGGGACACCGCAGGTTCCTTCACGACCGCGGGCTCCTCGGTCGCTCCTGCGTTCTCCGGCGGGCTGCCCCGGGTCGAGTCAGGGAGGTCGTCAAGCCCTAGGTCGTTCAACACCCTCTGGGTGGTGGATGACACTACGGGATTGTCGGTCGCCGCGGCGACCTGGTGCGCCAGTGGAGGCGAGCCGACCACCGTAGTGGCGGGCTGCTTGTCCTTCTTCGTCTTCTTCTTCTTCTTCGACGGGGGCAAGGCAGTGGGATCATCCTCGCGCGGTCTTTTCGACCTAGCTATGCCGAGGAGGCCCGACAGAGCAGCGAGATTGTCCTTCAAAAACTGTTCGGCATCCGACATCTTCGGCGAGCTCCAGGGATTGTCTCAAAAAACGAAGCCCCCCCCCCTATTTATAGACTACTCAACCAGCAGGCGATGATGCGAGCGGTCCAGATACTCGGCAGAGGTCCTCGCCGAATAAGCGTTGGATGAATCTTTCCGGGTTCCTACGTCGCCCAAAAAGAGCGGGGATTGTGTACAACCCATATTCGACGAGGGTGGGCCCTACCACCGCCAGGTCATCAGAGGTCAAAGTCAACAAAGCAGGGTGGGGATCCAGACCAGCATCCCGGGCCGCGGAAGGTTTGGGCGAGTAGGGCGAGCTCCCCAGGTCAACTCGCCAGGTGGCGACTATGGCCAGATGCTCGCCTCTCCCAGGCGAGTTCCTTAAGGAGGTCGCCAACTCGCCAGGGGGGGGTATAAGTAAGACCCCCCCCCTCTCTTTGGTTTTGCCTATAAATAGGACCCCAGGGGTACGAAGGACAGACAAGCAATTCTCGGCCTGAACCCTCGCGAGTTCCAGCAACTACCCTTGACTCACTATCGTTCAGCTCGCCTCCTTCGTACCTAGCTCGGCCAATCTGGTTGAGAAGGGGTTGCTTCTCCTAAGCAACTGGGTACGTGGTGGGACCTTCCTGTCGCAGCGACCTGGGGTCTTGTTCGTACAATTCGTCCTTGTTTCCTAACCAGAGATCGTCTTCCTGACCGGTCGACCAGTAGCTTCAGGTCGCCTAATCCGATTTCTGAGGTTGAGAATTTCTCGGCTTCAACAGCATGGCTACACAAATGCTGATTATGGGGGAGATACTGATGATCAGAAATCGGTGTCAGGTTATGTCTTCATGTGCAGATCAACAGCTATCTCATGGTGCATTAAGAAGCAAGATTCTGTTCCTGTATCCGCTACAGAAGAGGAATACAAGGCTTCGGTCTTGACACCTCAAGAAAACATCTGTCTTAGGAGGTTAGTGGAGGACATCCATAAGAAGGTGTGGGGTCCTAATCTGCTTCACGGTGACAATGAGAGTGCTCTCAAACTAGTTAATAATCTAGTTTGTCATGCGCGATTAAAGCACATCGAGATCGAGCATCACTTCGTTCGGGAGAAGGTGTTGGATGGGTCTTTAATGGTTTAGTATGTGTAGAGTCAGGACAATGACACAGACACCTTCATGAAGCGCTGTCGAAGGGACTGTTTGTTCGGTTATGGGGGTTGCTCGGGCTGGTTTCCATTTCCCACTTCAGGGGGGTGTTGAAATTGTTGAGGTGGAAGTGGATGGTCTGATTGGAAAGAATGCACAGACCACACAGATAGAGTTGACCGCTTGCCAGTTCTGGTTCTCTGTTCTTGAGGTCTATTTCAGCAAGCATCCTGGGATGTAACCGGGCGGTTAACATTAGCTAACCGCGACTGGTACGGTCTGGATTGTGAGACCGCGGAGTTTGCTGGAGTAGGTGGGTTCTCTGGCTCGCATGGGGCATGCAGTTAAGCGTGGATAATGGTGGTTTACCATAGAAGCTTATGGTGGCTATTCGTGTGGTCTGAAGCTAGAGTCCGCTAGAGTTGTGGACTTAGTCATGGTGATGTGCCAATTCTGGTTGTTGCCTAGTTGCGAAGACCACATGGGTTGCGCGATCTGGTTGTGGAGTTTGCGGAGACCGGTAGATCGTCTGGTGTGATTTTGGCTCAGGACGCGCAGTTGTCAGCTTGATTTCCCAAGTCCACGTGAGCTGTGGATTGTTGTCTGCTTATCTATGCAGACTGGTTATTCTTACTGCGTGAGCGGTTAGACATATTACTGTGCACGGTCTAGTTCTGGTATCCACACTCCATACAGATAGTTGGTGCTAGCCGCATGTTGTTGGACGTTAACCCTATCGCTATGGGCGGTGACCGCACTCCCCTTGTCCCCTATAAATAGGGGTCCCCGACTCGTCATATATAACGGGAACAGTGAGAACTCATCTCACCATTTTGAATTTGCTGTTAGATTTTTCTAACCGGACAACTAAGTGAATTTGAATTGTGTAGGTTGTGCGACTAGCACTAAGCGATTAGGCAACTAGTTGGGAAGCTCAGTGTGAAATAGTTTGCAGATAACAGTCTGTGCTATACAATAGGTCTCGGTTAGTGCGGCCAATAGTCTTCTTTCTCGGAGTCGTGGATAGTTCAATAAGCAGTCTGCCTGGTCTCAGCGGGTAAGTTGTTTCCCAGTTTAGCAGTTCTTTTTGCAGCAAGCTTCAACGACCAGTCGACCTAGCGGTCAGACGACTAAATGCAGCGGACAGAGCTATCTTTCATCATTCAATAACAGGAAATATACACTGTTTGAGTTGCGGTTTGACGAATTGGCGGTTTCGACAGACAGGTTTGGCGGTTAACGATTTGGATGGTTACTGTTGTCAGTCAACCGGTTTTTCTCTACTTGTATTTTTGTTTCCATCAGGTGCATTGTGAATCATGTATCGCAATGTATACATCGCCCTATAAAAAAGTTTATTAATTTCATAGTGGCTCTTGTGCTTCTGTTGTTACTAGTTATTACTTGGCTTTGATTTGGTTGAGTGTTCCTGCGACATTACTCAGCTTCTGAGAAATTTTCATAGTTATGAGCTATTAGATCGTCGTATATAGAAGTCCCTCTGCCTATATTGTGATTGTTAAACCACCGCACCTATTTTCCATTCTAAAGCCCGGGTCAAAGATAGGAGAGGTTAGACCTATTATAAGCACGAGTGGACCGTCTGGGTATCAACACTAGGTTATTAACATTGGAATATATAGCCATGCGAAAAAAGTTCTCGTGTGAATTAACGTTGGTATTAACGCTAGGTTATTACCATCAGTGAGAGTGGGTTAGCGGGGGTGTTGTACTGCACCGTGCAGTGCATCATCCAACGGCTTACAGTGCATCAGAACTCGCGCACACATCACAACGTGAGTGTTGATGCACTCGCAGCCGTTGGATGTGCTGCATTGCAGCACACCCCCGCCTTCCAATGAGAGTGGTGTCTCTACTTATTTTCATTGATAATAATCTATTTGTCATATGTTCCCATATTTGATGGTGAGAGTTGCAATCAATGGCAAATTCAAATAAAGATATTATTTTTGTGACAAGACATATGAACTATAGTCACAAATGATTTTGAATAGCCCACTGTCAAACATCCATTAAATACTTGGGAAGCTTCGGCTGCAAATGATTATATAGAAATCATCAAGAGAGATGCCAAACCATTACTCTATATCCAATAGGGAGTAAGCCGAGTTATATTCCCAAGTATAATTACTGCTGAAACATCTCAAGATGCATGGATCACTCTACAAAGTTAATTCAAATGATCTCATAGAATAGTACGTCAATGTATATTCGGATATATAACGGGGTTGGAAGCTTATCGGGTTGTTTCGGATACCGAGATATCTGATAGCTGTATTAAACCTAGGATTTTCCTATAAAACTAAAGCTAGGGGCAACGGAGAGGCAGTTCCACTTTGACCACCACCCGAAATGCTTCGAGCGACATAACAACCTCGAAACGTCTGCAACATTAAAAGTATATTTAAACTTTCGGCATGAACAGCTTTTGATAATCTCGAAATGAGAGAAAATGAAACAATTACAATCTTTTCAAATTTTGGGTGACAAAATTTGTTGGAGTTGGGGAACACTTCCGGCTCTCTTGTTTCTCACACCGGGTTAGTCTACGTGAGCTTAGAGACGTCAGAGCGTGACCCTATCTGATGACTGAAGTACCAGTAAACGCAGGGGTCCGGGGGCGGCGAGCCCCAGGCGGCGCCCCCGAACCAAATTTCGGATATATGATATCCGGGTGTGCGGATATCCGGTTTCCAGTTCCGTGGCCTATTTATAGGCGTGTAACCCGATTTTAGGGTTGAGTTTTTTCCTGAGCGGTTTCGGCTGAGGAAGTTGCTGGAAGCACCTTTTGGAGATCCGAAAAAGGAGGTGTTTTTCTGGCGGTGGTTCTTCTTCTCGTTTCTTGTCCAAAGAGAGAGGTGCGGGGTAGGATCGGTTTGATCCTTGTAACTTTGTAATCTGTATTTTTGCTTTGGTGAATACAAGAAGGATGGGGAGAAGGGGAGAAGGGGAGAAGGGGAGAAGGGGAGAGAGGACGTAGCCCGATTTTGAGTGAACCTCTGTAAATCTTGTTGTTGTTGTTGTTTGTGTTTTGTTTGTTTTTTTTTTTTCATTCTAATCTCTCTTCTCGACATCCCGTCTCTTTTTTGCAAAATTGATGATAAGAAAATTCTCTAAAAGGTGTTGCGCAACTTATTACCAAAGTATAATTAAGGGTTATTTGTTTAGGCGTGAGGAGCCGCGGCGGGAGGAGATGGGGTGGCCGATCGAAAAGGAGGGCTTGACCCGGGGTTCGAAACGGGGCTTTTTGCCCCGTTTCTCATGGCGCGGCGGGTCCAGCCGGAACAAACGCCGCCTGAGGGCGTTTGTTTATCCACCGTCCGGCGGCGTTTGCCCCAAACGACCGGCCAAAATGCCGCGCCAAACGACCCTAAATTATCATGGCCATATAGGAAGCAAAGGATTTTAACAGATACTATACTTGAACTTAGAAGCTTAGTCAAATACTTCAAGCTAATGAAGAATGCTTGAATAGATTCAATCCTCTTCTTGAACATGCCTTACAAATAAAGCTTACTAAAAGTAAAGCCTCAGTCATGGGGATATACTCATCCAGAGGCACTTCTAGAGGTATAAATGGAGGCACTTGGAGAGGTACTAACAGAGGAAGAAGGAAGGGGAAGAGAAGGGGTCCGGGGTGGTGCAGTGCAGCGAATGCAGTGCATCGGACGGTTGAGCTGAAATCTCGCGCGAGTTCAGCTTTGCGCTGCGAATTGTGCATTCTTTGAGATGAGTGCGCTGAGATGTGCACGCATTTCAGCACACTCGCATCTCATCGCAACCGTCGGATCGCACTTTACGGTGCAGTGCATTCGCTGCACTGCACCACCCCCGGACCCAGAAGAGAAAGTAGAGGAGGAATAAATGTCCTTTCAGGATGACTTTGGAACCTTCGAGCGGGCACAACTTGCTTTTTCAGATCATTTTGCTTGTTTTGGTCGAAATCCTTAAAAATTTGGCTCGGAAAAATTCAGGGAACTCCATCAACTATAAATATGTCACAAAAAAAATAGGTGACTGTTATTAGCACTGCATTTTTGGATATTCGCACTTTATTTACTCTTAATTTTCCGCGCCTTTTGAAAATACTCCTTGTACATGCATTTTTAGGAAAAGTGTTCAACACGAAAGTTGTAGATCTCAACGAGATCTACAACTTTCGTGTTGAACACTTTTCCTAAAAATGCATGTATAAAGCGTATTTCTAAAAATACGCTCAGATTTCGCGCCTTTTGAAATTACTCCTTGTACATGCATTTTTAGGAAAAGTGTTCAACAGGAAAGTTGTAGATCTCGTCGAGATCTACAACTTTCGTGTTGAACACTTTTCCTAAAAATACATGTACAAGGAGTAATTCCAAAAAGCGCGAAAAATTAAGAGTAAATAAAGTGCGAATATCCAAAAGTGCAGTGCTAATAACAATCACCAAAAAATATCACTATGTAAAATTCATTATTTTCAGAGTAATTCAGAAAAAATCTTTAAAATAAATATTTTAATATTATTTTGTACTAAATAAGATATATTTGACATAAATTTGGAATAAAGGAAAATTTTGATACTAAAATTAGTGACTTTATTACTTTAAACTTTAAAAGTATAAAGTTAAATTTAATAATTTGGCGAGGGAACATGTTGCACAGGAAAGCTGATTTTGAGAAAGCTGAGAAACGGAAGCAAACAAATCTGCGTTTCGAGAATCAGGAGCTATGCGTAAACTTAAAAAAAAGCATCTACTGACCTATTATTGTAGAGTCTAAAGGCTAGACTCTTTGCTCTATTCTCTACAGTGATCGCAGCATCAGAAAGCGCCCAATATTTATTTAATATCAGCAAAAAGCTAAAACAAACGCAATTATTGAAGCACCAAGCCACCAACCCTTCTCCCCCATTAAAACCATTTTCCTTTCTCCACCCTAGGTGGTCCACAGGTAAGTTATGCGGGGCAATAACTATATGCAGACCGACTTCGATTATGTGCAGGCCGCGTAATTTTAAAACGGAAATGTTATGACGGATAGGTTCACGATTTCCTATGATTTTTTAGATTGGCATGCATTTATTTTTGGACTGCCAAACTAAAAAATCATAGGATATCTCGCCACATACGCGACTAACCGTCCGCGGCCTGCCTAAATTGTCGGCCGCCGTCACCCACCCGGCGACAGGCCCTCCCAAGTCGAGACGCTCCCTGCTGGCCTCGCGACCGGTTGTGGCTGCGCCTCGCGGCAGACAGACGCAGTCAGTGCCGCCACCGGCCTCCCCAGCCGATCGCGTGGTCCATCTCGTTGCTGTAAGTAGTAGCTCCAAAGCGAGATCGGCACCACGCCTGACCTCCCTGGCCAGCGCAAGGGGCCGACCGCGGCCGCTCCCCGCGGCCGAAGGCAGTGGCCACATGGAGCAGTCGACGCCATAGGGTGTAGCTGGCCGCACGCACCCTCCCCGGTCGGGCGCATTTGGCTGACCGCGGCTGCCAGGTGCGGCCGACACTGTGTCCTGCCGCCCCACCTTGCAGTCCGCGGCCGCAAGGCGTGACCGACGCTAAGGTTGGCCGCTCCGCCTTTCTCGCTCACAACCGGCCGCTCCGTCGGCCGCGACCCTTCTTCGTCCCCCGGCGGCGCCTGCCGTCGCGGACTCGCCACTCGTGATCCCTTGAGGGTGACCCCCTCACCACCGTTTGATCGTCCTGTCGTGATCGCAGTCGTCCGTTACGTGGGTAACCACTCATATAACCACCAGAATAACCATCATCGTTAGTGGAAAAAAATATTTAATTGATAATGGTGTGCGTATATAAAATGTTATAAAATAATACACACTTATATTAGATATGGTCTGCTTCTAGTAATGTGAGTATCTACGGTTTGTGGATAGTCACATAACTACCGTACCCACTTCCTGGGGTCTATAAAATGGCACTCAGACTTCTCTCATTTTTAACTTTTCTCCTCTCAACTTTCTTCTTCCTCAGGTCAAAGTTCTGTCATAATCCTCCTACGAGTCTTCAACCTTCAAGAACTTCAAAAATTTGTATAAGTCCACAACGATTTGAAGAAGAAGAAGGGTTGTCGTCCTTTTCGAAAAAAATTCTACGTGCAAGTTCAGCACGCCCACACCAGCAATTCTTTTGTGTGCGCCGCTGCAGCACGTCGTGTCCAGGCCACGTTTAAGAGTGCTCTCCACCAAAGGAAAGAAATAGATTTATAGCTTAGCGAGTGGCGGCATGTAGCCCTCTGAGCGCTCTAGTGGTTTCTCTCATGTTCAAACTGTAACGAGGAGTGGTCCGTCGCTTTCGATTTATTTGACAACTTGTAAACTATCGTTGATAGTGAAGTTTGACCGACATCAAACCAGGCACATGGTTTTTTACCCAATTGAGGGTGTTTTCCGTGTTATAAACGTCCTGTGGACTTCTTTGCTTAGTTTGTGACTGTTTGCGCGCTTGGCAACTCCACGATCTAAGACGACCTAGTTTAATCTGATTTACCAGAAGCTTTGAGTTACCTACAACAAGTTACATTTTACATGGAATCAAAACCAAACAGAATAATATTAATTATTATACACCTAGACTCAAAATCGAACTTGATGAGGTTGACCCTAATTTATAGAAAAATGGGTTGCAAATAGTCAGACTTCCTTCTTCCCCCACTAGTGTTATGAGAAGTTATGCACGCAACCGCTGCACGCGTGATCCGCGCACGCAATCAGTGCGATAACAGCCGCGCACGGGATCGCAACCTCCGCGCGGGATCCTGTGTGATGGGCCTTTCATCGCCAACTGGCAGTACCGGCCGGCCCTGCATGGCTTGTCGACCGCCTCCCTCGGTTGCCCAGGCATGGGCGTCCTCAGCCGCGGCCAGCCCCGCATGGGCTGGCTACCCCCTCTGTAAGACCCCCCTGTTGGAATCAGGATTCGGCCCAACAAGGAGTTCAGACCCAAAAGAGGGGCAACCCGCACCTACTTCTCCTAAGAGAGGATGCTAAGCTGAAGACTCAAAACTTGACATAGACCTTATCTGTAACACGAAGAACCCGCCACACACCCGGAAGATCTTTGAGCGCTTCCCCTCCCAAACCAAAGCTGAGTTGGGCACCTTGGAGAGCCTTCGAAGCTAACCAAATAGAACCTGGGGAAGAGGAAGCCGAAAATGAAAAACCGGATCTCTTCAAAGGTTTCCTTCAAGGTCTATTTATAGTTTTTCTTAACGGGGCCTACCAATATCGCAATTCTACCTTTTTGGTTTTTCTAAGCGCACCTCGAATTGGCCTGCCAACAACCAAACTCCATTGCTTTGAATGACTATAAGCAGACAAATAAAATAAATATAAAATTGCACGACGACTGTTCCTGGATGGTGAGTGCTTTCGGGCAAGCTTTATTTAATACAAAAAAGTTGATACATAGCCGCCAGCCCCCTTCAGCTTCATTCACCATTACAACATTGAAGACCCACCTGGATACTGGATCTCCGAAACAAAACCTTTGTCTAGTAGTTTGCCCACTTCCTCCCTGATTAGCTCGGGCAGCACAGCTGCGCTTTTCCTTTGCTTCTGTCTAACGAGTGCGGCCTTGGGGTGCAGATTGAAATGATGATAGACAACCTCTGCGTCAATACCTGACATCACTGCGACGCTCCAGACAAAGATGTCTACGTTTTCTTGTAGACAGTACGCTATCTCCACCTTCCCTTCCAACATCAGATATCCTCCTATCTTTAGTAGCACGAGCTCTCCATCCTTGGAGATCACCCCCACTTCTTCAGCCTCCTCTACGGCTCTCAGTCGATCCTCTCCTTCCAAGATCTTCAGCCTCTCCGCATTCTCCATCCAGTTGATGGTACTGACGAAACTAAGGTAGCACTCCCTTGCAGCTTTGGTATCTCCCCAGATCCTTACTTGGACATCGCCCCAACAGTATTTCGGTCACAGATGGTAGGAAGATGAGATAACCTTAAAGTAGTTAATGAGCGACCTCCCGAATATTGCGTTGTGGAAGCTTGGAGCGTCTACGATGACGAACCTGCACCTTATCGATGAGCCGTCAAGTGTCACTAGAAGATTTACTCCTCCCTCTACCTCCTTCTTCTTTCAAGGGAAGCCAAAGAGGGGGTTCGCCAGCAGCTAGGATCCTGGACGCCTCCACCTGCAACCCGACGAATGTTCTTTTGAAGATGACATTTAACGAGCTCCTGTTGTCTGTCAGGATCTAGTCGACGGTGAAGTCCTCAATGGCGGCTGGATGACGAGGGCATCATGAAAGGGATTCTTATTTCCCAACATGTCTTCCCCGGAAAAGGCAATCTCCTCCAGCATCGGCGACGCTTTAGAGGTCGAAGCAACGTTTTTACGATAGATTTGATAGAGACTTTCCTTTCCAGAAGTTCCTAGCCCGACTTCTCCATAGATCACCCCTACTTGGCATCTTGCCTCTGCTGTTCCCTCTCCATCGCTCATGCTTCTAGCATTCTCCTTGCTTTCTAAAAATCTGGGCAAGCTAAGGTCCCATGCCCCACCACTTGATGCAGCTTATAGTAAAGGAAAATCTTCTCCACCTGATGCTTTGCGGGTTGGTTCCTCATGCGACGCATATTCCCTTGCCGGGTAATAGTCATTGCTTCCTATTGGGCTCTTCCTTGCCTCCTCTCCTACTAATTGTTATTCCTCCTCTCTTGATTTTGATTCTAGGGTATCCCTGTTGGTCTTTATTGAGGTCGGTTCATGGGATACTAGAACCTTTGTGCCTCTTCCCTTCTTTCTGAAGCTGCTAAGGGCCTCTTCTCTTCCTGCCTGCTAGGTATCTCCCGCCCTCTAGGCTCTTTATCACTCCTGGGCTCTTCCCTCCTCCTAGGCTCTTCTTTCCTTCTCTCTTCCTGCCTACCTTGGACCACCCTAGCTCTTACTTCGGAAGTTCCTCCCTTCTCCTCTCCTTGGGTCACCCTGTCCAGCTTGGCCAGAAAATCGGCATTCGTCTCCTACTCCTGCACAAATTTGTTGGACCTCTCGATCAAAACCTCATAGGATACTGGGGGCTTCGAGACAATCTCCAAGCTAAAGAGACATTGCTTCGGGCCGAATGTCAGGGCTAGTTGCAAGGTAAAACCACCCACCTCTTCGATGCCGAGCACCTCCTCCTGAAATCGACCAATGTTGAGACCAAGCCTCTCCTGCTTCCCTTGCTTGATGAGGAAGAGAGTGGTTGTAAAAGCCTCCTAGCTCCATGTAACACCCGTTACACCCCCCATCCGTAGCATATAACAGAAGGTCCGACCGGGGCCCGATGCCATATTCCACGGACAAACCAAGAAGTTACTAAATTGAAACCATAATCTAATATTGCGCATCCTAACACAGAGTACATTCTAACAGAAGTAATTTAGAGGTTATAAATAGAACCCAACTATAACATGAATGTCCACTACCAAAACTAGGAATGTAAAACAAATACGCAAATAAGGTCTTGGCCTTACGACATTACATTATTCAACTTGAATTAAAATGTGTTACATACTTCGGCACGCAGGTCGGCCACACATGAACAATAAAATAACACAAGTAATTCTTTTTGGCATTTAAGGGCCAACATAGTATTTCTGGGCTTCAGCCTGTTATTTCTCGCTTGGCTCAGCAACACCTGTACACAACATTCCACCGCAAGGATGACAAACAAAAGAAATGGTCAGCATTAACTTACCAAATTATAATGAGCCCGCCCCTCACTCAGGGTGGCGGTGCTCCTTCCCTGCAGACATTAGTTTAATCATAACTTGGCAATCAAAACGTGCAACTTAAGCACCGTTATCCACAGACGTTGGCGCAAAAGCCCAATTCCCTGTACTCTCAGGCACACTCTTGGTGCATATGACCTCAAGGGTCGCACTATCGTTCATCGATAGTCAACAATGTTTGAGATTTTAGTCTCACAGGGCCAAAGCCAGAGACAATGCCACAAGCCTTCGACAAAGTCATAACGATCTGCAGATCCACTATATGACTCACTCTAAGACGGACGACAGGGGTTGGGTACAGTTTAGCCATTTCCCGTGCTAAATTCATCAGGCGCATCAGCCACGACGCGGGTCGGCATCCCCTTTCCCATTTTCGTACAATTCATAACCTTGTTATGATCTTATGTTAGCTCTCATGGCTACCTTTGCTGAGCAATTTAAGCTCACACTCCACAAAATAGGCCCCCAGGTCTTCGAGAGATAGGCCTCAATAGCTGAGCAATTTAAGCTCGCGCACAATCTAATTATAGCCCTCAGGTCTCCCATAGACAGGCTTCACAAACAACACATAGCTTACTGGAAGCTATCGCTGGCGGTAGCACCACCGCCGTGCGGTAGGGGACAGACTATCGGTTCTTCCCCCCCTCTCAGGTGTTTTCCTGGAGACTACCCCCCAGTACTCTCAACGCAGTCATCTGCACACCCCGCGACTTCGAAATCCATGCATTTATGTGAGAAACGAACAGAAACAAACCGAAAGTAGTATAACTGAAACTTTATTATCAGAAAAAGGTATCTATTACAAAGGTATGCCCTCCCTTATATAGAATGGAGGAGAGGAGAGAGAATACAAATAAGAGATGTGGGACTAAAAATTTACAGGACAAGCGGACTATACAGATCAAACCGCACAGGCCGCGCGGTTAGACAGACGGGCTAACTGCACGGCTACCACCAGAGAGAGAGAGAGAGACCGCCAGGGGAGACCGCACAGGCCGCGCGGTTAGACAGAAGGGCTAACCGCACGGCTACCACCAGACAGCAACAGCACAGCAACCAAACCGCTGAGGGAGACCGCCAGACCGCGCGGTCTCCAACTCGCCAAGACAGACCGCCCGGTCACACTTCAACACTCCCCCTCAAGCTGGAGCATATATATCGATCATGCCCAGCTTGTCACAAATATGTAGGAACGAGGCGGATACTGGCTTGGTGAAGATGTCAGCCAGCTCTTCCTCAGATGTAACAAATGGAGTGCAAATTTGTTCCTTTAAAATCTCTTCACGAATGAAATGACAATCGACCTCAATGTGCTTGGTTCTTTCATGAAAGACTGGATTTTTGGAGATGTATATAGCAGCCTTATTGTCACAGAACATAGGTAGAGGATGGTTGTAGACCTCTCCTAAATCCAGCATGAGAGCCCGAAGCCACTTTAACTCACAAGTGGTCGATGCCATACTCCGATACTCTGCTTCAGCACTGGACCTGGAGACAACAGACTGCTTCTTGCTCTTCCAGCTTACCAGATTTCCCCCAACAAAAGTGCAGAAACCGGAGGTGGACTTGCGATCCCCTTTGTCATCAGCGTAACTCGCATCTGAGTATGCTTCAACCCTCAGATGACCATTCTTCTGAAAGAGCAATCCTTTCCCAGGGGCTGCTTTGACGTACTCCAAGATCCGCAAGGCGGACTGTAGATGGCACTCCCTGGGTGCTTGCATGAATTGACTCACCTTGCCCACAGCATAGGAAATATCGGGCCTGGTCACGGTGAGGTATATGAGCTTACCAACAAGTCGCCTGTACCGCGTAGTATCTGAAAGAAGAGGCGAATCATCTGTCCAGGTTTTGTCTTCTCCAACAGCCATGGGACACCGGGCAGGTTTAGCCCCAGTCAATCCTGCTTCTTTTAAAAGATCAAGGGCATACTTACGCTGAGAGAGGACTAAGGAGTTGGGCTTCCGAGAGATTTCGATCCCCAAAAAATACTTCGGAGAGCCCATGTCTTTTGTGACTAGATGTTGACGAAGGTGCCGCTTTGTCAAGGCTACCCCTTCCTGATCATCGCCAGTGAGAAGAATGTCATCAACATAAACTGCAAGAACCACCAGTCCCGAGGAGGTTTTGCGAACAAATAGAGAGTGATCAGCAGAGCTGCGCACAAAACCAACGGCCGCCACGATGCCGCTGAACTTGTCAAACCAAGCTCGAGGGCTCTGCTTGAGGCCATAAATTGCCTTCTTCAGCCGGCATACACGTGTCTCCCCCTGAGCAACATACCCAGGAGGTTGCTCCATGTAGACGGCCTCCTGAAGATCACCATAAAGGAAGGCATTCTTGACATCCAGCTGGGAAATCGGCCAATCCTTATTGACCGCCACAGAGAGAAGAACCCGTATAGTGCTGAGACGAGCCACGGGAGAGAAGGTGTCAAAGTAATCAACCCCATAGGTCTGAGTAAAGCCCTTAGCAACAAGGCGAGCTTTATAACGGTCCACCGTGCCATCCGGGGCAAATTTCACCACAAAGACCCAGCGACAGCCAACAACATCAGTGCTGAAGGGAGGAGGAACAAGAGTCCAGGTACCCCGCTCTGTTAGGGTGGCCATTTCCTCATCCATGGCCATCTTCCAGTGAGGAATAGCAAGGGCCTCCTGGTAGGAGCGGGGCGTGGCAGTGGCGGAGATAGCTAGAGCAAAGGCCCTGCGAGAAGGGGTAAGACGATCATATGAAACAACAGCAGTAAGAGGATGTTGGGTACACGTCCGCACCCCTTTGCGAAGAGCTATAGGAAGATCCAGGTCAGCAGGTTCCTCGGCATCCGGAGCATCCGTGGCAGAGAGAGCTGGCCCGGGAGTAGAGAGCGACGGCGGCGGAGATGCGGGAGATGGAGGTGGAGAAGAGGGAGAGAGAGGTGGAACAAGAGGAGTGGACGAGGGCGGAGTAGGGGTGAATATCGTAGTGGGAGTCGAGGAAATAAAGGGAACAGCAGGAGAATCAGAGGCTGGGAGAAGAGGAGGGGAGTCATCCGAGAAGTAGGAGGTATTCTCGAAGAAGGTGACGTCAGCAGAAACGAACTGCTTACGAAGGATGGGATCAAAGCAACAATAACCTTTCTGAGTGGTGGAGTACCCCAGAAAGATACATTTGGTGGAGCGAGGAGATAGCTTATCACGAGTGGCAGAAGGGGCATGCACAAAGGCAGTGCAGCCAAAGATTTGGAGAGGGAGATGAAACGGCTCCTTGCCCGGATACAAAATGGAGAAAGGGGTTTTTCCGTGGAGAACGGTGGAGGGAATGCGATTGATGAGGTAACAGGCAAGGAGAACAGCATAGCCCCAATAGGAGCGAGGAACATGCATCTGAGTCATCAAGGAGCGAGCGACATCAAGAAGGTGACGGTTTTTGCGTTCTGCCACACCATTTTGTTGTGAAGTATAGACACAACTCGTTTGATGAATAATCCCATTTTGCATGCAGAAGGCAGAAAGGTCATGACTGATATATTCTTTGGCATTATCAGAGCGAAGAACTTTAATGGAAACATCAAACTGAGTTTTGATCATGAGATAGAATGACGTCCATACAGAGAATAATTCGGAGCGATCTTTTAACAGATACACCCACGTACAACGAGAGAAATCATCAATGAATGTGACAAAATATGAACTACCCCGACCAACGGTAAGGGTAGGAGAAGGACCCCAAATATCGGAGTGGATGAGATCGAACGGACGGGTGGATCCACGAATGTGCTTTGGAGGGAAGGAGGAGCGGTGATGCTTGCCAAGCTGACAAGCTTCACAGTTGAGCGGTGGACTTTGTGGAGGAAGGTGGGGCAGAAGTTGACGAAGAAGATGAGGAGGAGCATGACCAAGGCGGAGATGCCATTGGAGAAGATCTGTGGAGGTGGAGGAGAAGGTGGAGAAAGCGGAAATGTTGTCCAGAAAGTATAGGCCGCCACTCTCAGTCCCAGTAGCAATCGTCCGTTGGGAGTCCGGATCCTGAAAAGAGCAAGTAGTAGAAGTAAAAGTAACAGAACATTGTAATTGCTTGCATAGAGAGGTAATAGATAATAAGTTGCACGGGAACTTGGGCACGTAGAGAGTATCCTCCAAGCGAAGGGACGGAGTGACATGAACTATCCCCGTCCCATGAACCGATGATGAAGAGCCGTCAGCGAGAGTAACAGGGGGAAACCGACCATGTGTTTCTAGGAGAGAAAAACACTGGGGATTGCCGGTCATATGATTAGTAGCACCGGTGTCGATCAACCATTTTCCTTGAGTAACAACGTGGGCACTACCAGAAGACGGGACCACCGAGGCGAACGGCTCTGAGGAGTATATGGAAGCCATGAAGGGAGGAACAAAAGAACTCGCCTTAGGCCGCCTAAACAAGCCGCGCGGTTAGGAAAGCACAAGCCGCGCGACTCAGCAGGAGGTCGCAGTGACAAGAGAGAGAGCGGCAAAGAAAGAAGGGCAAAGAGGCCGCCTAAACAAGGAAGAACTTGCGCGAACAGAGAGAAAACGCAGCGGTAAGAAGAAAGAGATCTGCTGCGCAAACAACAGGAAGCCACGCGGTTAGGAAACTATCCGCGCGGATAGGAAGAAGAAGTTCTGCAGCGGTCACGATGTCAGACACCAGCGGCCAGAAAAACCACGACCAAGCCGCAGAAGCAAACAGAGGGAGAGAAGTCGGGCGGCTAGCAGACAGACCGCGCGAACAGAAGGGGAGGATATCGGGAGGCAAAAGGCGAACAAGGCAAAAAGGGCCGCGGAGACAGGTCGCGGCGACTAGAAAGGAGAGGGAGGAAGCGGCGACTAGAACAGGTCGCAAGAAAGAAGCAAGCAACAGAAACAGGCCGCGCGAACAGGGCGCGAGAGGAAGGGGCAAGCCGTGCGGACAGGACGCAAGCCGCGAGAACAGGAGGAGAAGGTCGAGTCCTCTGATACCATGTGAGAAACGAACAGAAACAAACCGAAAGTAGTATAACTGAAACTTTATTATCAGAAAAAGGTATCTATTACAAAGGTATGCCCTCCCTTATATAGAATGGAGGAGAGGAGAGAGAATACAAATAAGAGATGTGGGACTAAAAATTTACAGGACAAGCGGACTATACAGATCAAACCGCACAGGCCGCGCGGTTAGACAGACGGGCTAACCGCACGGCTACCACCAGAGAGAGAGAGAGAGACCGCCAGGGGAGACCGCACAGGCCGCGCGGTTAGACAGAAGGGCTAACCGCACGGCTACCACCAGACAGCAACAGCACAGCAACCAAACCGCTGAGGGAGACCGCCAGACCGCGCGGTCTCCAACTCGCCAAGACAGACCGCCCGGTCACACTTCAACAATTTACAATGGAGTATTCTCCGGTATACAAAAAATATATATAAACATCACCAATCCAGACCAATCCGTCCGAATGGGCTTCACACAACATGCATATTCCGTACTTCGATTCCGGATCTAAAGGCAAAACTATGGGAATACACGGATCTAGCCGTTGGGAGAACTACATCCACATGCTCGTGGAGCGTCTACCCTAAAATGCAAAACAAAGGACTTCACATGTCCAAGGAAGAGGATCGTTACCCTTGTAGTCCTCTTTAGTGCCATAAGAGAAATCTAGACGGTTGAAATCGACCGCTCTGGCCTTGCCTCGGTAGATCCGAACTCGCTTTGCGAATCCGAACTCTAAATCTCGAACAACGGTGTAAACTCCCTCTTTCGGCGCAGCTGCTCCTCCTCCAAAAGACCCGGCCAAGTCCCAACTTCAAAGAAGATGAAGTGAAATGCCCGATCCAGGAATATAAAAAAAGCTACCGCCGTGCAGTACCTAACTACCGCCACGCAGTACCTAATTACCGCCACACGGTGCCTCAATTCAATGCCTCGATTCGAGCGCAACCAATCATAGGTTGACGTGTGGACATGCGGTTACAGAATCATTATCGTCACGCGATAAGATGCTAATGCCTCGCGGTAGCTAGCGACAGTTACGACATGACCTCTTCAGCTACCGCCACGCGATAGCTACTACCGCCACGCAGTAGAAACCCGAGCGCTTAGACAAATAAATTGCCAAGTTACCGCTTGCGGTAACCTTACAGCTGAGCGCTAACTTTCCAAGAACTCAGCCAATAAAGTGGCTAATGCCGCGCACTAGCAACCTACCGCCGTGCGGTAGAGTAGGCGTTGAGTCACCTCGCCTCACTCAACGCCCTCAATGCTCCCAGCGCCTGAAGCTGACTATCTCAGAGCTACCGTCGGCGTTAGCCCTACCGCCGGGCAGTAACTTCCAGAAAACTCTTTTTCCTGCTTCGAAAATTTTGGGGTGTTACACTCCATGCTCGAAAGGACGACCTCCGACACCCCCAGCACCACGCTCAAAAAAGGTTCAGCCTCAAATTAATAGTCTGCAAACCATGCACCCCAACCCCTTTCCAGCTCACAGGCGATTTGTTGGAAGTCGCAGCCTCCCTTCGATGAGAAATGATCCAGTTAAGTGCTCCTACGGGGACTTTCTAGGAGGTCACCCATCCCAAACTCCAGCCTGAGCACGCTTAACAATACAGTTCTTTCACTTTTCAAAACAATTCTTCCAGCTGTATTATTAAGCATGCTCGGGCTGGAGTAGTCTTGGTATGTCAGACCTCTTGGGAAGTCCCCATAAGGGCGCTTAACTGGATCACTTCTCATCGAAGGGAGGCTGCTACTTCCAACAACCCGCCTATGAGCTAGGGTAGGATTGGGGTGCATGCTCTACAGACTATTGGAGGCCGATCCCTTTCGAGCGTGGTACTGGGGGTGCCGACGGTCGTCCTTTCGAGCATGGAGCTGGAGAGGTCGTTACAAAAAAGTGCACTTTTTATTGTAATGTCCCCTCAAACCAAGGAAACAATATCCCGCCAAAGCGGAGCTAACCTGGTCAGGTGAACCGTTACCAAGATGCAGCCCAAGCACCCCAACCCCTCTCCAGCACTCTGGCGGGTTGTACGTGGTCACAGCCTTCTTTTGATGTGTGAAACTCTCTAGTTAAATGCGCAACACGGGGACTTCCCAGGAGGTCACCTATCCCAGTACTACTCCATCCTAAGCACGTTTAACTATGAAGTATTTTCACTTTTCATCACCAATTAAGTTGCAACTCAATTGTTGATGAGAAGTGAAGGAACTTAATAGTTAAGCGTGCTTGGGCGAGAGTAGTACTGAGATGAATGACCTCCTGGGAAGTCTCCGTAAGACCCAGCTTAACTATTGAGTTCGCTCATCAAAGGGAGGTTGTGGCCACCAACAATCCATCTGTGGGCTGGAGAGGGGTTGGGGTCTTGGGCTGCAGCCCGGTAACCGGAACCGGACCAGTGGAAATTAGACTACATGCTAAGGTGCATGGATGTTACAGTGGTTGCCTCCTTCTTCCTCTTCTTCAACATTGCGAACCTCGCCATCAGACCTCGATGCAGGTCCTTGAAGCAGTAGATGGAACTTCCGGGAAACTTGTGAAACCAATCCCTGACCTTCCCCTCAAAGGCGATGGAAAAGAACCTACACTTGAATGCATCTATCATGTTGCAGATGGATATCATGTCCTCGAACCACTAGATATGCCTGATCGGGTCACCTCTTCTAGAATAGTAGCTTGGGACTGGCTCTCTAAAGCCTTCAGGAATTGGGGCTGCCAACACTTCATCATAGAAAGGGCTCCTCCCTCCTCGACGATGATGGATCTCGTACTGGCGAGTATCTCCTCCATACTCGACACTTTGTCGAGCATCCTGGAATCTCATCGGGTTCTCTATATCTCGAAACTTAATGCCTTGATAACTCGTCGGGCAGAACTGCGACTGCACTAGTCGTTCTGGCTCTTCTGCGGCACGATCCTTCCCCTGTCGCTGAGGGGGCCGTCTTCCTCCGACGAAGTCACGCGACGAGGTGAGGTCGTCGTAACATCCGCACGAGGAAGGAACCCAGCTCAGATTGTCCCCTCTATCCTCCGCATGAATTCCTCAAAAACTACCATGGTCACATAATCGTCTCCTCTTGTCGAGTTGCTGACTATATCTCCATTCTCTCTTTTGTCTGTCATTTCACCTACTTGCAAAACTTTCTTTCTCGACTACGATTCACGCTCACTGCACCAAAGTGTGAAACCGGAAAAATCCCTTCTCCAAAATTTGGATCAATGCAGTTTTAGGTTACTGGTCTAGCGGTCGGGCTCGGCGGCTTGACAGGCTCAGACACAAAAATAACAGGATAACTAAAAGGACCTCAGGTGCTGTGGCAGGGAGGTCCCACCACATACCCAGATGCTCAGAAGAAGTTTCCCCTACACAACCAAAGATGACCGAGCAAGGTACAAAGTGGATACTAGTTGGTGACTATCAGAGGATGATGACCATTGGGATGATCACTATGTCGCATAACTAGAAGTCCAAAAAAAGGTCCAGACGAGATCTTTTACGAGATTCCGAGATTCACATCCTTGTACCCCTGAGGTCCTATTTATAGGAAAACCAAGAGGTGGGTGGGTGGGTGGGTGGGGTGGGGTGGGGTGGGGGGGGGTCTTATTTATAGCTCAACACCACCGACGATTGGGCGACTTCTAGGGGAGCTCGCCCACTTAGAAGAGTACCTGGCCTAGTCTCCTACCCATCGGTATGCGAGGAGAGCTTGTCATACTCGTCCGGGCCTTCAATTACCTCGAACCTGTGACCTTCTTTGATACCACTTATAGGATTCAAACACATACCCAATTGCTCCATAAGCTCGAACATTTATAAATGGTGCTACATTTTTTGCCTTAAAAAAGTTGCACCACGCCGCGGGCAGAGTATCCTCCGGGAAAGAAAATTAATTCAATATACCAATGTATGCAATGAAGTTAACCAAAAATTAAATTATTCTACCCTCAATCTCATAGCAAAATGTTATACTCGATTTTGAATATCCTCTAGACCGTTAATCTTAAGGCAAAATTTTACACTTGGTTATGAAATTCCTCCATATTTTGTGTTCCTCCAAAGTTTTTGGTTTTTTTAAGTGCACTTAACAAAATAGTTTGAATGTAAAATTTCATAATGTCATGTATCTAATGGTGCAAAAATTTTTATCTCTATGAAATATAAAAAAGGACAATATTATTTAACCCATTACGAAGGAAGAAACAATCTAGATATTGAAATGAATAGTATCCATTTTCCTCTAAGATTTTGTTTGGGGGTGGGGACTTATTTCACCGGTCAAGCGGTAACGACCACATGAATCGGGCCTTAATGAAATTGATCGGTGAAAATAAGTCCCTCCAAACAGAACCTAAATGAAATGATCATTTTCATTCTATCACTCAACGATCAGATCACTTTGATCCAAACCTCTCACAATGTTTGAATTGAGCCTTCTCCAAGGAGTTATGAACAATAGCAAAACTTTAAGATCATTAGTGTGGTACGTTTCTCATGATTACATACCGCAATTTTTTCGCACGGACGCGATTTTTCTGTCCGAATTCAAATTTTTTGCTCCGACACAACTTTTTCGTCCGGACGCGACTTTTAATCCCGGATGCGATTTTTTCGCCCGGTCGCGACTTTTTCGCAAGGACGCGATTTTTTTCGCCTGGACGAGATTTTTTCGCCCTGACGCGATTTTTTCGCCCTGACGCGATTTTCGAACGGGGTTTTCTTCTTCCCCTTTTTCAATGAAAGATTCATATCAAGCGTTTTTATCGGTCGGACGTGATTTTTTTGTCCGGAAGCAATTTTTTCGCCCGGGCGCGACTTTTTCGCCCGGACGTAATTTTTTTTCTCCCGTACTCGATTTTTTCGCCTCAATGCGAAATTTTCGCTTCGGAGCAAAAAAATCGCGTCAGGGCGAAAAAATCACGCCCGGGCGAAAAAGACGCGTTCGGCCGGGAAAGTCGCGCCCGGGCGGGAAAGTCGCGCCCGGGCGGGAAAGTCGCGCCCGGGCGGGAAAGTCGCGCCCGGGCGGAAAATCGCGCCCGGGTAGAAAAATTGCGCCCGGGCGAAAAAATCGCGCCCGGGCGAAAAAATCGCGTCCGGGCGAAAAAAGCGTGTCCGGGCGAAAAAATAGCGTCCTGGCGAAAAAGTAACGTCCTGGCCAGAAAATCGCATCCGTGCAAAAAAGTCGTGTTCGGACGAAAAAATCATGTGTTCCAAAAAAATCGCATTCATGCAGAAAAAATTACTCTTCTTTTGAAAAGCCGATGTTGGCAATCTCAATATCCGCACCTGGAGATAGACATTGAACCAATGAGTTTTTAGTTTTGTGTGAATATCTACGGCTTTCCACCAGAAAGCCAATTCCACTCTACAATTGCTGATACGAACAACGAAAATGACTTTCATTTTCTTAAAGTCAATACTTTAATATCAATGTCGTTGAAACGAACAGACCCTAAAAGAAAATAGAGAGGATCTCATGAGCCCTAAACAAAACACAAGAAATAGTTTTCCCAGGAATTCTTTGGGTAAGTCCACAACCAGTAGTGCACAAAACTCAGTGTATTTGCTGAGTCCAACAATTTTTTGGATCATGATGCTCATCCAAGTGATGAACAATTCTTAATTGCTTATGTGTGAATTTAGATATATAAATCAGCCTCAGCTCAAGGCAGTGACAAAGAGTGGTTACATATGACCTCTATAAACATTGATCAACATACAAATGTTTGGATCATATATTTTTTGATGAGTCCGTGATTATGTTGATAAAAATTATCAGACTACGGCTCCGTTTGGCACGGCGGTGATGGTCATGAACACGGGATTAAATTGTCATTTGTTAACGCTCACCTAAGAAACTTCATCCACTTTTATGTTCAAATGGATGATGTCTGTTAGGTGATCCTTAACGAATGACGGTTTAACCCATGCGTTTACGACCGTCACCACCATGCCAAACGGAGTCTAAATCAATTTTTACACTACCAAAGTTTCTCAAAAGAATATTCATGCCAATCTACAATTCTCAACATTTTAAAGCATACTTCTCTTTCTAACCTTAAATTTATGATTAGTGGGACTATGATTAAAAACAATGTGACTACAAAACAAAGAAATGTCACAATATAACATTACTATAAATTGAGGCATATAAATTAACTATTACATGAGGAATTATTATGTTAAAAGGGCATTTACCGGGACATCCCCTCTAAATTTGAAAAATTACAGATCACGCCTCTTTTATTACTAAAATTACAAAAATCTCCCCTGAAATGTTACAAAACAAAACATTTACCTCCAATGAAGTTCACATTTCATAACATCCATGCACAAAAATACCTCCCTCGGAGTACATTTTCAGGGGGGGGGGGGGGGGTATTTGTGCATAAATGTAATGAAATTTCAACTTCAGGGGAGGTAAATGTTATGTTTTGTAACATTCAGGGAAGGTTTTTGTAATTTCAATAATAAGAGGGGTGCAATCTATAATTATGCTAACTTCTAGGGGGAGTTTTGGTAATTATTTCTTATACTAAAATAATAAATTCAATATAAAAATGAAACATCAAAAGACCTGAATCCTTCTCCATCATCAAAGAGCTAATATTTAGATACATTATTGCCACAATAATCAATATAGAACTTTGATTAACCATATAATTAGATTGGATTATTTTAAGAACTCTTCGTGAATACCAGACCTCACCTAAGGAACTTCGTCCATTTTTATGTTCAAAACAAGTTTTTTTTTTCTTGGTGACGGTCATAACTTTTAGAATATTAATTGAAAAAATATTAATTACTATATGGAAAAGGGGAATATCATTTAATTTATTTTCTAATGGGCATGTCTCATTTTGGGACACGAAGCTTATTTGGAAAATATCTATATTCTAATTTTGAATTAATTTAAATATTCTTTCAAAGAGGCGTGTCTCAATATGAAACACCATGTGAAAGGGTATATCTATAGCCCATTGTGAGATACGAAAAATTCTTATAAACAATTTCGGAAATGAGTTTATAGAATTGGAATTTTTTCTGACTTTCTCTCTTATTTTCGCTTTCTTATTTTCTCAACTACTTTCTCTTATAGAGACTCTCTTATTTTTACTTCTAATTTAACTCTCCTTCATATTCATTGAGAGAACAACGTTGGACGACTCTACGAGAACATTGGAGATTTTTTTGACCGAGGATCATGTTAAGATAATTTTCTCTTAAGTGTGAAAGAGATTATCCAACTTTGATCATACTTTCAAGCATGTATTTCATGACAAGTATGAAAAGGAGTTGTCGTCTTTGACCTGAAAATCAACATGTGCTGTTAAAGAAAGATTCTAAGAAATTGTCTAAAGGAAGTTTCATGTCAAATGACGTGTGTTTTTGACCGAGGGAAGCTTCATCCACATGACATCTACAACCTCTACCTCATTGGTTTTGGCCCTATAAATAGGGATGAAGGAAGAGGGGTAAGACATTCACTTCTCTCCAAACTCTAGCATTGAAAGATTTCTATAGAGGCATTAGCGACAATCATCTTAGTTTGGGAGAGCTATCGAACACCGTTGTACGACGTTGACGATCAGTACTTCGCCTACACTGATTGGATCTAGAGCAGATTTGGGAAAGGATTCGAAAAGGCATCTTGGAGAGGATTTGTGTAATCCGTCTCGTCCGTCGCTATCGGTAACTTGCAGTTTTTATGTTACTATTTATTGTATTGTGTAGTGTGAAGTCGATGAAGATCCTATAAGAATCGAGGAGGGAAAGCCCTGTAATTGCCTATTGTTTCATATATTATAGTGATAGTTTTCTGGGTTGGACTCCGATCATCCCGTGGTTTTCACCATTTTGGGTTTCCACGTTAAATTTCCATGTCACTTTTATTGCTATTATCTTATGCTGTGTTTTGGTTGTGTATCGGTATACCGCTAAGCGGTTGTGTAGGTACTTGCTCAAATTAATTTGCAGGTATTCTGGTCGGGCTTGCGTGCTCTCTAGCCCAACAAGTGGTATCAGAGTTAGGTTCATTATCAGAGCAGTTATCAGGCTGACCTGTTTGATATTCGAGATGATTCGATTAGATATTTCGGGTTAGTGATCGGGTGCGGTAGATGACGATCATTGGTTCACTCCCTATCCTCTTTGATTCCTTTCTTTGAAATAGTTCGCTCAAAGAACTTTGGTCAGTACGATCAGTGATAGAGCACGATAGAGTTTACATCTAGTTGAGGTTCCGAGCAAATGGTAAAACTGAACGGCGCAAACTATCACCAGTGACACTTATTGATGGAGGGTCTCATTTACGTCAAATGCTGACATGCTCCTATCTTTGAGGAAATGCCTAAAGACACAGATCCAAATAAATGAAAGGTGGAGCATCAGAATCTATGTGGATTCATCAAAGGGTTTATAAAGCCGAACGTCTACAATTACGTTGCAAGCATCGTTGATATGAAGATTATTTGGAAGACTCTCGAGACGTGTATGCCAAGAGTATTGACATCAAACAAGCTATATGTACTGAAGAAGCTTGGAGAGTTCAAGTATAGAGATGGCTTGTCCATTTTGGATCATGTGAACGAGTTCCAATGTATTATTGACCAACTTACTACTATAAAAGGTGACCTTCGAGGATGAGGTAAATGCACTGTGGCTGCTAAAGTCTCTTACAGACTCTTAGGAGATGATAAGATTTTCTCTAATCAACTCTTCTCCCAGTGGCATCATTACTATGGAAATTGTCAAGAGTGACATCCTGAACGAGGAGGTGAGACGGAAGTCTTAAGGACATTCAGGTTCTTCTTGACGAGGTGATGTCCTTTATACTGAGCCCAGGGGGAGAGGCAGGAGCAAGAATAGGAAGGAATAATGAGAGGAGCCAAAGTAGGGGGAAGTCTAGGTCTCGATATTAGAATGTGGAGTGTCAATGCTGCCATAAAAAGGGTCATATTAAGAAGTTCCGTTATTCTCTGAAGAATGAAGAAAAGAAGAAAGGAGTGACTACTGATGATAGGAAGGAAAGTCACACTACAGCTATTGTGTCTACAATGGAGGATGATGTCATCATTATTGGAGATAATGTCACATATGTACTATCTTGTGATTGAAAGAATTGGTTTCAAGAATGTCTAAACACCTAGTGGGTGGGGTGAATAGGTTCAATTCTTTTTTCTTTAGGCAGATAATAGATTATTCACAGTATAGCTAAGTTCTATAGCAATCACAACATACAACACATCAATCATAACAGACACATAGGTTTATAGTGGTTCCCCAAGAGATGGGTACATCCACTTTCCCCCTTCGCCTATCTAGCAATACACTAGATTCGGCCAAACTTCCTTCCACCTTCTTAGATCCTTAGATCTTATAACTCAGAACCAAAACTGGTTCCTACAACTCAGACTTCAATAAGTCCTACACCTCAGGATCTTCTTAAGAACCCTACCTCAGAGTGAATCCACACTCCTACCACTCAGGCTATCAAGCCCTACCCCAGCTCTTATCACCAGGCCTACAACTTAGAGAACTTAATCTCCTACCTCAGGCTAACAACCCTACCTCAACCTTTATAATTACAAGCTTACACTCAGAGATTGAAATCTCTTACACTCAGATCTAAAAAAAGATCTTACAAAAATTTGTATAAAGAATTACTTTTCTTCCTTCACCCAAATAGTGAAAAGAGGGGTGAGGAAATCTTGATCAGATCTTGATTAATCTGCTTCCTTCAGACCTTTTCTGCAATGAATCAGATTCAACCTTACTTAGCTTATTCAAAGCTTCTTGAAAGAGAGAACCTAGGTTGAATCTTCTTGAGAAGTTGATGTAGACTCAGCTTCTTCTTTCTTACTGACTTGAGTTAGCAATCATTGACAGATCCAAAGAGATGCTGTCTCCTTCTCTGATTTTTAATCAGAACCTTCTTGCTATATAGAATTCTGTGAATTCTTCTTGCAGTATTCCTCCTTCTTTTTGGCTTCCCTCTAATTTTTTTGTCTTACTGTGTATCTGTTTTTTTTTCTGATTACTCGGCTCTATTTATAGATCATATTAGGGACAACCGGCTGATCCAGTGGATGACTGACATCTGACAGTTCTGACATATCTAACAGGCCTTGACAATCCTGACAGCTATCAAGTATTCTGTCTAGAGATCTGACACTTAGAGTTATTTAAATCAGCTGAATGTGTCGAGACACAAGGATAGTATGTGTCGACACAGATGAAGTAGGTGTCAAAACAATTACTCGGGTGTCGACACACTTCCTCTGGTGTTGTCGACGAACTTCAGAAACTGTCGACACAGCTTTTATACAATGTGTCAACACAACTCCTTTGATGTTGTCGACACTTTTCAGAAACTGTCGACACTGCTCTTCATCCAGTCTCTACACTCCCTTTGTATAATGTGTCGACAAACTTCAGTGACTTGACAACATAGCTGATGTAGACCCAAACTCTGCATGTCGACACAAGTCCTGTGTGTCGACACAGCTGATGTAGACTTAACTCTTTATGTCGACACAAGTCCTTCTACTCATGTCAGCACTTCAAATCTAAATGTGTCGACACTGGTCCCGAGTGTCGACACAACTGTTATCGACTCAAATTTCATGTGTCGACACAACTTTGCTTCTGATCTCGACGCTGCTCCTTCAAAGATGTCGACACATTATAAATGTCTCGACACTTTTATACTTAGATTTTTTTTTTCATCCTTCTGCATGCACAAGCAAACTCAATACACCATCAAATACAACCTGATGTATATTATTGAGTCAGGTGAGGCTTCTCCAAATCAGGTACACCATCTCCAATATACCCAATAATCTCTCCATATTTGGAGAAGTTATAACCCACAGTCAATGATATACACCAATATATAAAGAAAAAAATAAGCATGATGTATTTAGTAATTTCAAATTAATTTAATAGCAGTTATAGCATATCATACACAAATATTCAACATGAAATATCATAAGAAACTATGCAACTCAGAGATAGGTATATAAATTGTTGGCAATCAATAATTTCTTCATCATATAAGCAAAGTAGGATTACAATGTTTATGAGTTACAACAAAACAACAAAAAATCTACAAAGTTCTCCTAGAACCAAGTCAGTCTAAAATTAGGATTGATCTGGTTCCCTGATTACAATCCCTTTTCCTGGTTGGACAGTAGCTTTGACTTCAGCTTCAGCATCATCAACAGGCTTCTTTTCCTTGATGTCTTTGGCTTTAAGTTGAGCTGCTTTCAGCTTTTGCCTCTCAAAGTAATGGAATGGTTTGGGAAAATACTTGCAAGGCTCTATGGAGTTTGCAAGAATTCTACCAGCCTTCAAGTCCTTCCTAAATTTGTAGATTTTTTCTTATTGTGCAAGATACTTTTCACATTTCTGTTTGGAGTACCACTTGCCCCTGTCATATTGATTTTCTGCCACTGCATTCCATGCAGTTAAGATGATGCTTCTGGAGGTTGGACTCCATTTATCAAAGTCAGGCCTAGCCTCAGCCTGTTCTCTGAATCTTTTCTTGGATATTTTGGCCTCTTATTCTTTAATCAAAACTGGATCAGCCATTTCTACTTCTTCAGAAATTAAAGGCACTTTATCCAGTAGAGGGCTGTACATATCCTGGACTGTCTGATGAATTTCTTCATATGCAGAAGGGGGATATATGACTTGAGCCACTTCAGGTTGCATCCCCTCCAAGATTGCAGGTTGGCATCCAGATTCAGCAGTGCTATTGTCATCACATAATGGTGGATATCCCAAGGTATCTCTGATAGCATTTGATACCCATTTGGCATGATCAGAGATAGCTTTAATAAGCACTCTCTCCCCCTTTATGACTTCTCGGGCAATGTGATCCCTGAGATTATTTTTCTGAAATCTGACTTGATCCACCACATGATAGTTTCTAGTTGTATAGTAGGCTTTAAATTTCTTAATTTGAGCTGACATAGCAGACTCAGAAGTTTTAATTGCAGTATCAACTGCTTCCAAATCTAGTTTCATCTATGATTCTATAGCAGATACTTTGGTGTCAACATGAGTTTTTATGACCGTGGCCTGTTCAGTCAATTTGGTCAAATTGATGGAATATATGTCAAGCAAGTTTTCATTCAGTCTTTTCTAATTTTCTAGCACACATCCCCGTTGAACAGCCAGTTCATCTACCTTAGTTTTTATTCCCTCCTACTGCTTGGCAAGGAATATCACAGCATTGCCTACCTTATGGAAGTAGTCTGACATATCCTTCTTGAGCAAATTTACTTCAAATCTTATAGATTTGATGTCTTGAGCCAGATTAAGTTGGAGTTCCTTTTGGCTTTCATCCACATATGTTTCAAGTGCATGCCTTTGGTCATCAAGTTTTTCTTATAATTTAACCAGTAGAGAACTTAAGTCTACTTCTGGAGCAAGAGATGTTTTCCCAGCCTGTAATGCTTTATTGTAGTCTGCACTCTTCTTCCTGAGCTCCAATATCTTCCTTTTCTTAAGGACCGGGGCTTCTTTCTCACTTTCAGAATCAGAAGATATTTCTAATTCCATTGTTGTGCCTTCAACATCTATATCTAGTCTTAGGTTTAGGTCTTGCACCTCCCCCTCAACCCCTGCAGCAGTGTGTTGAACAACAGAAATATCTTCCTTGTGAACCTCTTCTTCTTCCCCGTGGAAGTCAGTCTCTAATCCATAGATTACATCATTCTCAGGAGTCTGAGGTTTCTCTAACAGATCTGGAATATGCACATCTTGTGCCTCTTTTCCAGAAGTTTCTGCAGCTGTGTTGATGTCCTAAACTACTTCCATCACAGTGAGGTTTACAGTCTCACTATCTAGCTCAGCTACAATAATATCTCCCCTTTGGTTTGATATCTCCTAATTAGCTGGAAGATGGGCAGTCTCTCCCTGGATATGAGCTTTAGTTCTAGGTTTGTGAGTGGGAGACTTCCTGGGTAGTTCAGTGGTGTCTTCATCAGAGCTGAATTCAACCCTTTTTTCTGAGTCATTGGAGGACTCCTCAGCTTCCACCGTATCTTTCTTAGATTTTTCTTACCTGTTTGGGCTTTTGCTTAGGTGTAGGGTTTTCTTTGGACAGTACTCTGTCCCATCTAGTTAGGATTCTTATATCCATTCTTCTTATGTGATTAATCTTTGAACCAATAGTTTGGTTCAGTACCTCAGGTATGTTGGCAGCCAGATACAAACTCAGTATTCTACCTAAGTTAGGCTTCTTAATGCTTTCCTTAACCTTGTTGAAGATAACAGTACTCCAGTCAGTCTTTATCTTGAAGATGATTCTGGTCATTAGGCTAAACATGTAAGAGGAAATCCTATCATGCAACTCAGTTTTGCAAAGGACAATTTTCCCTACAACTTCAGACAGAAACTTCCCCTTGGAGTTCATTCCTTTCCTGGTCATGGATGATCCAATGTTTGTGTTTGTAGTCAGCCACACCATTTGAGGGCTTCTACAATCAGTGCAGACTCAATCTCCAATTCTTCTTTAACCCTTTGTAATTGAAGGGATTTGCTCAGATTTTTGGAAGTTATTTTTATTGTTTCTCCATGAATAATGGATTTAATATTGTGCCCCTTCGAATTCGTTGTTGCGTTAGAATAGAATTCTAAGGCTACTTTCTTCCATATCCTTGTCGGTTTCAAAACTACATAATCTAGTCTATCTTCCTGGATTAGGACCACTACCGCCTTAATATCAGGTTTTGCATCAGCGAATGCACCCCGAACAAGCTCATAACCTTCATTGATGTTGTTGTCCGTCTTGGGTGCCATTGGAGATGAGAGAAGTGGAAGTTAAAGAGAGAGAGAAATAGAGTTTCTGGGTTGACACTAATGGTTTAGTCTCGAAATTTCAGAGAGCGTATTCGACAAGGTCTTGCTTCCTCCTATTTATACTTTTCTAAATAGGGTAGCTCAAAAGGCGGGCTGAAATTAGAGTTTTGTATGTCGACTCAAATTTGGTTGTGTCGACACTGTTGAAACCGGAAAACCGGTCTCTTGTGGAGTTCGACCCTTGGGGAAGGGATGGCCGCGCACCTACTTCGCTCCTGCAAGAAAATGACAAGAAAAAAGAAGAACCAAGGACTAGACCAAGGGCCCGGCGTGGAGGTCCCACCACACACCCGAAAGATCTTAGAGCGCTTCCCCTCCTTAGCCAAGTGCCGGGCTAAGGTACCTCAGAAAGCGCTAGTAGGCCGGAGAGTTAGCAAGTATGCCCTCTGAGGTACCCCTTGGGTCCTATTTATAGGAAAAGATGGCCTGCCGATATACAACCTTCACTGTTCCCGAGGACTACAGGCAGACCAAAGGGGGCAACATGGTAAAATTATGTCATGGCCAAGATGCGAGCTGGACCTGAGATAGCACTCGCTCGGCAGGGGGCCTGACTCGCCTCGCCCTGGGCCTAGGCGAGCACGTACTCGGCAGGCTATGCTCGACTATCGCTGAGCTCGGCCCGACTACCGCCGAGCTCGGACTCGGCACGACGATAGCCGAGCTCCAACAGAAACTGAGCTCGGCATGGGGATCGTCGAGCTTGGTTCGACTACCATCGGGCCCTATTCCTTTACCCGAGCTCAGCCTCGGCATGTCGGGCTCCGTTCGGCCATCGTCGAGCTTGGCTCGACTATTGCCGAGCTTGGCTCGGCTATTACCGAGCTCGGGCTCGGCTCAGCTATTACCGAGCTCGGGCTCGGCATGCTGGGTTCACATTGTGGTCTGAGCCGGCCGGTTCAACTCCTGTCGACCACTCGCGGGATACGGGGTTGTACATAATCCCCGCTCTTTGCGAGGTTGGGACAAGCTCGGAAAGAAACATCCAACCCCATAGAATCCTGCGAGTGCGACGGGGGCAAAAAAGAATCTTCTGGTAGGCCCCACAGATAGCTATATATATGTACCCCTGCGCATCTGGCTGACCTTTGCCCTTCCCCAAATTCTATCAAGATGCCGCTCCCCAAGGAAGTCTTAGAGCGACTCGCACGTTCCCGCGAGGAGATCGCTGCTCAGGCCGCGGGACTGACCAGCCTTGAGGCCCCTGCTCGCCGTTTCGCTGATTTCAGCTCGGCCAAGCGGGCGAAGCCCTTTCCACTGGGGGCCGAACCCATTCTGGCCGACTTTACTGCCGCCTTGGGGAACGGGGCTGGTTCCTCCAACCAGCCGGTTCTTGGTTCTTCCACTAAGAATCTCGTGGAACTATCTTCCGACCGGGAGAATAGCGGCGAAGCATCCACCCCTCAGGCCAAAAGTATTCCTGTCAGCTCGCCACAGCAGGATCCCGAGGTCAAGGAGCCGGGCTCGCGAGAACTGGCGTCACCGAGTCATCTCCCTTCCCGACAACCCTCCCCTGGGTCCATAGTCGGGGGAGAGGCGTCGGGATTATCCCTGTCCCCGGCTACCAACTTGCCCCTCAGGAACTGCAGGGGCGTGGCAAGGACC
The DNA here is from genome assembly GCA_039513925.1 of Platanthera zijinensis. Taxonomy (NCBI): domain Eukaryota; kingdom Viridiplantae; phylum Streptophyta; class Magnoliopsida; order Asparagales; family Orchidaceae; genus Platanthera; species Platanthera zijinensis. The sequence continues at coordinate 35,340,480 of CM077092.1, read as the reverse complement.
TGCGCCACTTCTCTCCTCGCGCTAACCCAGAGGAGCCAGGCTCGCGCGGTAAGTTTTCAACTTTACACTTCTGTTCCGGGGGTATTCGCTTTTCTGATCGTCTCAGTTCTTCATTCAGAACTTCTCGGCCGGACGGAGGACAGCGAGTCCGTGGATCGACCTCCTTACTCGCCCCTCCCTTCTCCAAGCGCCCTGGACGCCTTCCTGGACCCCGAGCTGGGTAGTCCTGAACGTGCAAAACGGGAGCGGAAGGTTCTCAAGAAGCTGGTGCGCGAGCTCCACGACCTGTGGAAGGACAACAACAGGCTGCAGTGGGAGTGCTCGCGTCTCGCGGACGGTGCTGGAGTCAGCTTGGCGTTCGAGGAGGCGTCTTTCCTGGTGCTGATGGATGAGATTGACGAGAACCTGCGGGTGGTAAATAGGAATATGGGGCGACTTCGCGAACTTTATGCGCGGCGACCTGCGACGGCGGGCCGGCGAGACCGGGGAGAATGAAGCAGCTCCTCTGTCAGCCGACCGGTACTCGCCCTCGCCCTCGCATGGTCCTCGCGCCCTTATTTTTATTTGCTCTGAATGATCTCCCTGTAATAATTCGAACAACTTTTCTTCAACTTTACATATGTAGATGTTTTTTTTTTCAATATCCTGGTAAGTCTTTTCGAATTCCTTCTTCTGGGGTCTGGCCGGCTCGCAGGATTTGCGAGGAGAGGGTGACGAGGTGGCGTGGCGAGACCGGGCCGATCGGCCGACTCGCCTTCCCCATCGCCCTTCTTTATCTTCTTCTATAAATAGACCTTCTCACCTACCCCCAGGGCACGCTTTTATTGCTTTCAAATCCTTGTTTCGTCTCTGTCTTCCCGAGCTCGCGATTTTCCTTTCTTCTGCGACTATGGTTAAGACCAACCCTGACGCGGATGGTCGGTCTAAATGCGCTCAGCACTTCATTGATCATTGCTTCTTCGAGGGGCATATTACCGAGGAGGAGCTCGTCGAGTTCGCGGAGGCATTCGTCCCCCCTGCTTCCAGGCTCGCAGGCCCGCCGAGCATGAAGCCATCAATTCCTTTCCGGAGGGTGAGCTCGACTTCCCCATCTCGCACTTCGAGGTGGGACTGCGCCTCCCCCTCTGGCCAGAGATCCGCCAGATCCTGAAGTACTATGGCGCGGTGCCCGCGCAGCTGAATTCCAACGCCATTGCTATGATGGTGGCGTTCGCCTGCTTCCTCCGCCGAGAGCGGATTGAGTTCAACCTTGCGGTGTTCCGTAAGTTGTTCTCTTACAAGGCTACCCCCGACGGGGTCGCCTACTTCGGCGGGTCCCTCATCAAGGTTCGCGAGCTCGCGAACAAGAACCATAATTGGATGACCCGGCTCGTCTTCATTAAGGGCGAGCTCGGCAATATCCCCTTTCGTCCCCTGCAGAAAAGCGAGGACATATATCGTCCTCCTTCCCTGTCTGGTAGCGACGCCGACCTCCACAAGTTTTTCCTCCACAAGGACTTCGAGGTCGCCTTCCTCCGCCGTGGCCTTGATTCGCTTCAACTCGTTCTCCCTTGTGAAGGTATATCTCGCTCTGCCCTCTCGCGAACTCTATCAAGGTGGATCTCTATATTACATATATATTTCTGATCAAGTCTCTCTCTGCAGGGGAACGGGTTCTGCCGGAGCACCCGCCGTTCGCCGACTCGGGGATATTCTCAGATCCCCTGGAGCTGGCCCGGGCGGCGGCAGCGGCTTGTCGTGAGGAACAAGCGCGAGGCCAACTCCTCGGCAAGAAGCGCTTGGAGCCCGGGGGGTCAAGCTCGCGCCCCGATCCTTCGCTCCCCAAGAAGAAGAAGGTGAAGGTGGTCTCGCGCGGATGGCCGGACCTTCCTCCGTCACCTACCAAATTCATGAGCTCGCCGGAGGCTCTATCCGACGAGCCGCCTTTGAGCCCGTTGAAAGAAGCCTCCTCCCCCCGAAAGGGGAAGAAGAAGAACGGGCCGTCCTCTGATTCTACCGGAGAGGACACCCTCCGCGAGCCCAGCCTGCCGAAGGATCACCCCAACTTCGGCAAGGGGTGCAAAAGCAAAGATGCGGCCGGCGAGCCCATTTTGAAGTGGGACGAGGGGGCTCACCGAGTTTCTGTTTCTACTCGCGCCCCTTCCTGGGGAGCTCGCCGGCCTCCTATCGCCCACGCCTTCGCCTTCGGCTTCGGCCTCTACAGCTGTGACAGCGCCGAATCGTACAAGAAACTTACCCCCAGTCAGCTCGGCTACGAGGGGTTACAAGCCCACCTGCGGGCTTTCGAGCTCCATCACATGATGGTCCGCCGCGGCTTCCAGCTCAGCAATGCCCTGCTGACTGCCGAGCAGGAGCGCGACCTGGCGAAGGAGAGCGCGGCCGACGCGGAAAGGCGGTTCGGCCTTGCCGACACTCTACTCGCGAAGTCTGCCGGTGGCTTGGTAATCACTGGATATCTCTATTTACCTTGCTTAGGATTATTCCTGCGCGTGTTCTGAATTTTTAACCCTACAGGACGCCGAAGCCGCCGACGCGCTGCGAGGCGAGGTGGCTCAGTTGCAGGCTCAGCTTGCTGAGCGGGAAGTCCAGCTCGCCGAGCAAAAGATATATTCCCGCGAACAAGAGGCTGTTACCACCCAGCTGGGGGTGGAGGTGGAGGAGTTGAAGGAGAAGAACAAGGGGCTCCTGGGGGAGGTCCTCCGCCAAGCCGACGCTCTCCTTCCCCCGGGCGCCAGCGAGCCAGCCTTCCCCTACAAGAGGCCCCGGGTGTTTGGCGAGTCTGATGTCGCGGAGCGGCTGCGAGTCAACTCTATCGAGGCTGCCGAGTGCCTCCTGAAGGCCATGAGGGGAACGGGGATCTTGGCGGAAGGCTGCGAGGAGGTCACTGTCCGGGAGCTCCTGCCAACCCTGTTCCCACCCAGCCCGCTCAGCGAGAAGGAGGATAGCTTCGACTCGCTCTTCGCGGGGGTGGGGGAGAAGGACGCTCGGCTTGGCGGCGAGGAGGACCGTCATTCGAGGGGGGAGGACGAGAGCTAGCTTTTGTTTTCTTCTTCTTTTGTTTCCTGCCGAGGCGGGCATTTCCTTGTATACTTGTAATGATGAATCAAAGACATTTTTCATAATTTCACTATCTTCTTTTTAAGCTTACTTGCGATATTATACCCGCACGCTTGGTAGAACGACCTCGCCCGTAGAATGTCTTGAGTTAGGACCAGCCCCCGCGGTGCTCGCGGCGAATCCCTAGGACACGTGCTTGCGCCATATCCTACTCGCGCCACACCTTCCCCCGCTATGTCTCGCTTCAATTTTTCGACAATTCAGACAAGTGAAACTATGTTTGGGTCAAGATGCTGCCGGCATCCGCCTTAGACATCAGGGCGTGTCTTCCGCCGAGTTAACTGGAGCGAGGCTAGGCTCGCTCGAGAGAGTCGTTTTCCTCCCCCTGAGTCTGGGACAGGACCAGGGCTTCCTTAGTAGCGAGCTGGAGGGGGGCAGGATATTCCGAGCTCGCCGTCTTGACTGGCGAGCTCGCACCCTGGTGTTTTTCTCGGGCCAACTCCCAGTCTCAACTCCAGGGTCGTAGCGATGTCCATCGAGACTCGGCCGTGCCAGCTTGGTGGGAGCCTGGCAGGGGAGTGACGAGACCTAACCCCAGAGCGAGAAGACTTAGAAACTTTTGCCTCTCCCGGGTGCTACCACCGGGCCAGTCAGCTAGGTGAGAGCCTGAGGGTGGGTGTTGGACATCCTCCGGGCTCAGCCCCAGGGTCATAGCGATGTCCATCGAGACTCGGCCGTGCCAGCTAGGTGGGAGCCTGGCAGGGGAGTGACGAGACCTAACCCCAGAGCGAGAAGACTTAGAAACTTTTGCTTCTCCCGGGTGCTACCACCGGGCCAGTCAGCTAGGTGAGAGCCTGAGGGCGGGTGTTGGATATCCTCCGGGCTCAGCCCCAGGGTCATAGCGATGTCCATCGAGACTCGGTCGTGCCAGCTAGGTGGGAGCCTGGCAGGGGAGTGACGAGACCTAACCCCAGAGCGAGAAGACTTAGAAACTTTTGCCTCTCCCGGGTGCTACCACCGGGCCAGTCAGCTAGGTGAGAGCCTGAGGGCGGGTGTTGAACATCCTCCGGGATCAGCCCCAGGGTCATAGCGATGTCTGTCGAGACTCGGCCGTGCCAGCTAGGTGAGAGCCTGGCAGGGGAGTGACGAGACCTAACCCCAGAACGAGAAGACTTAGAAACTTTTGCCTCTCCCGGGTGCTACCACCGGTCCAGTCAGCTAGGTGAGAGCCTGAGGGCGGGTGTTGAACATCCTCCGGGCTCAGCCCCAGGGTCATAGCGATGTCCATCGAGACTCGGCCGTGCCAGCTAGGTGGGAGCCTGGCAGGGGAGTGACGAGACCTAACCCCAGAGCGAGAAGACTTAGAAACTTTTGCCTCTCCCAGGTGCTACCACCGGGCCAGTCAGCTAGGTGAGAGCCTGAGGGCGGGTGTTGAACATCCTCCGGGCTCAGCCCCAGGGTCATAGCGATGTCCGTCGAGACTCGGCCGTGCCAGCTAGGTGGGAGCCTGGCAGGGGAGTGACGAGACCTAACCCCAGAGCGAGAAGACTTAGAAACTTTTGCCTCTCCCGGGTGCTACCACCGGGCCAGTCAGCTAGGTGAGAGCCTGAGGGCGGGTGTTGAACATCCTCCGGGCTCAGCCCCAGGGTCATAGCGATGTCCATCGAGACTCGGCCGTGCCATCTAGGTGGGAGCCTGGCAGGGGAGCGGCGAGACCTAACCCCAGAGCGAGAAGACTTAGAAACTTTTGCCTCTCCCGGGTGCTACCACCAGGCCAGTCAGCTAGGTGAGAGCCTGAGGGCGGGTGTTGAACATCCTCCGGGCTCAGCCCCAGGGTCATAGCGATGTCTATCGAGACTCGTCCGTGCCAGCTAGGTGGGAGCCTGGCAGGGGAGCGTCGAGACCTAACCCCAGAGCGAGAAGACTTAGAAACTTTTGCCTCTCCCGGGTGCTACCACCGGGCCAGTCAGCTAGGTGAGAGCCTGAGGGCGGGTGTTGAACATCCTCCGGGCTCAGCCCCAGGGTCATAGCGATGTCCATCGAGACTCGGCCGTGCCAGCTAGGTGGGAGCCTGGCAGGGGAGCGACGAGACCTAACCCCAGAGCGAGAAGACTTAGAAACTTTTGCCCCTTGGGGGTTTAAGCTGCGAGCCCCTCTACCCTCACTATTTTGCCAGAGCATAAAATATGATAATGAGATTCGTTTTTATTCATGAGGCCAAGATATTTACAATATTTTCAAGGGTAGAAACGTTTCAGATCGTCGCCACTCCAAGTGTGGCTGAGGGTATCCCCTTTTACATCTTGGAGGCGATACCCCCCTGATTTCAAGACCTCCTGCACAATGTAGGGGCCCTCCCAATTGGGGTGGAGTTTTCCCACAGCGACTGATCTCCCTGCCGCGTCCACTTTTTTCAAGACAAGGTCCCCCTCCATGAACTGCTTGACACGGACGTGTTTGTCGAAATACTTGGCCATCCTTCACTTAGCCTCTTCCTGCCTGACGACGGACAAGTCGCGTAGTTCTTCCACCATATCAAGGGAGAGTCGAAGCTCCTCCTCATTCTCTGACCTCCATTCTTCCCTTCCGGCTCCTGCCTCGACGACCCGAGGCGTCTGGGCCTCGAATTCGATAGGTAGAACGGCCTCGCAGCCGTGAGAGAGTTTGAAAGGTGTCTCCCCTGTGGCCGTATTGGGGGTGGTCCTCAAGGCCCAGAGGACTGATGGAAGTTGTTCCACCCAACTTCCCCTCAAATTTTCCACCTTCTTTTTTAAGAGGTTCACGATGATTTTGTTGGCCGCTTCCACCTGCCCGTTGCTCCTGGGGTGATGGACAGAAGCAAACCGAAGGTCAATCCCCAGCTATTCGCAGAAGCGAATGAACTCCGTGCTGGCGAACTGAGGTCCGTTATCAGTGACGATAGCCTGTGGCAGCCCATGCCTGCAGATGATCTCTCCCCAGATAAAGTTCCTGACTACCTGAGAGGTTACCTTGGCTAGAGCCTTCACCTCCATCCACTTAGAAAAATAATCGATCATGACCAACAAAAACCTCCTCTGCCCGCTGGCCTGAGGGAAAGGTCCTACGAGGTCCAGTCCCCATATGGCGAAGGGCCATGGTGCCATGATGCTTCTTAACCTCTGAGCCGGCTGGAGCTGGAGCGAGGCATATAGTTGGCACTTATGACATTTTTTTGCGAATTCGGCTGCATCCTGACCGAGGGTGGGCCAGAAGTACCCTTGCCTGACGATTCTCCCTTCCAGGGTCCGACTCCCCGAATGACTTCCACATTCGCCGGAATGGACTTCCTCCAAAATTTTATGCACTTCCCTTTCGGCCACACAACGGGCCAACATCCCTGAGAGGGTTTTGCGGTACAACTGCCCCTCACGCAGGAGGTAGTACGCCGCCTTGTGCTTGAGCCTTCTTCGATCCATTCCCTCCGGGTACTCTCCGGTGGACAAAAAAGTGACGAAGGGATCCATCCATGAGGGGTGCTGTTCTACTTCCATTAGTTCCCCCTCTTCGATGGAAGGTCGGAAGAGATCCGTAATGGTGCCTCCCATCCGGGGGCCGTGCTTTGCTAGCTGGTCGACTGACTCGTTTTCCCCTCGCGGCACGTGCTTGATTGAGAAGGTCTGGAAGGTCCCGATGACTCCCCTTACCTTCATCAAATAGAGTTGTAGGGTGGGCTCCCTCGCCTCAAACTCCCCCTTGACCTGGGAAGCCACCACCATGGAGTCGGTGAGGACCTCCACGTCATGCACCCCCAAGTCTCTTGCCAGGCGCAGACCTGCAATTACGGCTTCGTATTCGGCTTGATTATTGGTGATAGGGAAGTGCACTACCACAGTTTGCTCGATCCTTACCCCCTGGGGGCTTTCCAAGATGACCCCAACCCCTAAAGAATGTTTCCCCGAGGCACCGTCCACCCTGACTTTCCAGGGGAGAGGGCGAGTGAGTCTCTCCTCCGCCACCTCGACCACATACTCTGCCAGGAAGTCAGCCATAGCTTGGGCCTTGATTGAGAGGCGGGGGACGAAGGAGATGTCGAACTCGCTCAGTTCCACCGACCACTTGGCCAACCTACCTGAATGCTCTACCCCCCTTGAAGATGTTGCGCAGGGGGTGGTCGGTCACTACTCGAATTGAGTGTGCCTGGAAATAAGGCCGAAGCCTCCGGGCTGAGACGATTAAGGCAAAGGCCAGTTTTTCCAGGATGGGGTAGCGGAGCTCGGCCCTCTTTAGTATCCGACTCACATAATAGACGGGGAGTTGCCTCTTCCCTTCTTCCCGAACCAAAACCGAACTCAAGGCTTCAGCCCCGACCCCCAGATATAGGATTAAGTCTTCCCCTTCCTTGGGCCCTTGGAGCAGGGGGGCCTGAGTCAGCTGTTTCTTTAAAGCCTGGAATGCCTCCTCGCACTCTGAGGTCCATTCAAACTTTCGACCCCCTCTCAAGGTTTTGAAAAACGAGGAGCATCTCTCCCCGGCCCGGGAGAGGAATCTACTCAACCCCGCCAACTTCCCTGTCAGTTGCTGTACTTCCTTGGTATTTTGTGGTGACCTTAGTTCCATGATTGCTCTCACCTTATCTGGATTAGGTTCTACACCGGCAGGGGTGAGAAGATGCCCTAGGAACTTTCCTCGACTTGCCCCGAAGACACACTTCAAGGGGTTCAGCCTCATCTTAAACTTGCGGAGAGTGGCGAAAGTCTCTTCCAAGTCCTGGATGTGGGAGTCGACATCCAAGCTCTTGACCATGAGGTCATCCACGTATACTTCGAGATTCCTCCCCTTCTGCTCTTGGAAGACCCTATCCATCATTTTTTGATAGGTGGCCCCCGCATTCTTTAGCCCAAAGGGCATCATTTTGTAACAATAACATCCGTCTCCCGTGATGAATGAGACATCTTTGACGTCAGGGGGGTGCATTCTAATTTGGTGATAACCTGAAAAAGCATCCAGAAAACTCATTACAGGGAAACCGACAGCTGAGTCAACCAGCGCGTCGATCCGAGGTAAAGGATAACAATCTTTCGGGCATGATTTATTAAGAAGAGAAAAGTCGATACACATCCTCCACCGGCCGTCTCCTTTTTTAACCATTACAACGTTGGAGACCCAGCCGGGGTATTGGATTTCAGATATGAAGCCAGCCTCGAGGAGCTTGGCGACTTCCTCCCTGATTGGCTCGGCGAGCTTGTCCATGATGGATCTTTTTTTCTGCTGGATGGGGGGAGCCTCCGGGTCCAGGTTGAGGCGATGGCAGGCCACGTCGGGGTCGATCCCTGGCATCTCCGCGGCGCTCCAGGAGAAGATGTCCACGTTCCTCTGGATGCACTCCAGCATCCTGCCTTGAGCTTCCGGGGTCAGGCCTCCGCTGACGCGGACCTTCTCCACCCTGCCTCCAATGGTGAGGACCTCCATCTCCTCCACCTCTTCCGCTGCCTCCAGACGGGACTGCTCCTCCCATCCCTCGATACCTCCCCTTCCGGGGGCGAGGACCTCTTCCTCAGCCTCCTCGACGGCCATGGCCTCGGCCGACTCCTGAGTCTCTTCCGTGACCTCCTCCCGAGCGCGACACTCCACCTCCATTTCTTTGTCAGCTTCCTGCTTCTCCTCCTCCAACCTCCGCCCCATCTCCTCGGCTCCCTCCAGCCAAGAGATGGAGTTTACCGCCGAGACGTAGCATTCCCTTGCCTCCTTAGGGTCTCCTCGGACCCGGATCTGGACCCCCTCGACGTTGAGCTTTAGACACTGGTGGAAGGATGAGGGGACGCAGTGGAAGGCACTGATGAGGGGTCTCCCGAAGATGGCACTGTAGCTGCTAGGGGCGTCCACGATGACAAACTTGCAGTTGCGTGACTGCCCCCCCAAAGTGACATGGAGTCCCACTCCTCCCTCGACTTCTTTCCTCTCTCCTGAAAAGCCGAACAGAGGCCCATCCGAGGCTAACACCCTCCTGGCCTCTACCTTCATCGCATCGAACGCCTTCTTGAAGATGACGTTGACCGAACTCCCATTGTCCACAAGGATCCGGGAGACAGTGAAATCCTCGATGGCTGTCTGGATGACCAGCGCATCGCAAAAGGGGTCCTCGTGACCCGGCAAGTCCTCTCTGGAGAAGGTGATTTTCTCCTCCGGGGGAGGGGACTGGGATGTGGAGCCAACGCTCCTTCGGTACATAGTGTGGAGGCTTGAATTACGGGAAGCCTCGATCCCGGCCCCCCCCCGTGGATCGCTCCGATCCTTCCTCGGGTGCCCACATCAACCCGGTCTTCGCACCGATCCCCCTCCTCCCGAGGCCGGATCTCCTCTATCCGGACTTCCTGATGGTCTTGCTGTTGCTGCTCCCTTCTCCCTCTCATCTCGAGGAACTCCGGACACGTGGATGTGAGGTGCCCCTCTTCCTGATGAAAGTCACAATAGGGCAGGTCCACCCTGACCTCCCTCCTTCTCCTCGGCTGTCCTCTCCTCCTCCCCCTCATGGCAATTGCCATTGCCTCCTCCTGGTCGGGGAGAGGGGGTCTCTGACCCTGCCTACCCCCCTGGGGATTGTACTGCCCTCGGCCACCCTGGCGGTTATCTCCTCCCTGATGACCTCTTCGTGGTGCCTGGTCTTGCCACTCGGGCCTCCATCCCAAACGGTGGGTCTGCTCCGGACGCACCCACCTGGGTTGCGGCTGTTGCTGCGGCTGCTCCCTTTGCCGAGGTTCAGCCCTCCTCTCCTCCTGAATTCGGCCACCCCTTGGCCTCTCCTCCTCCACGGCCCACTTGGCCAACCTTCGCGCAAACTCTGGATGTGCTGCCTCCATATCGGCCTCCCTGGCCGCTCTCTCCAGGAGTGCTTCGAAAGACACTGGAGGTGATCTCTTCAGTTCCATAGCGAAGAACCCGGATTGGAGACCCAGGGTGAAGGCCACCATCATGGTGTGCCCTGGCATCTCCTGAACTTGGGACAGTTCCTCTTGGAACCTGTCCAGATAGCTTCCCAGGGTCTCTCCCACCCTCTGCTTGATGCGGAACAAAGACTCCGCCTCCTTCTTCCTCTTCTTAGAAGTGGTGAATCTCAGCATGAAACCCCGTCGCAGATCCTCAAAGCAGTAGATGGACCCGGTCGGGAGTTGGTGGAACCACTCTCTCGCCTTTTCTCTGAGGGTGATGGCGAAGAGTCGGCACTTGAAGCCGTCTGACATCTGTCGAATAGAGACCATGTCCTCGAACCACTGGATGTGGTGGACCGGGTCTCCTCTCCCGGAGTAGTAAGTCATCTCTGGCTCGCGAAACCCCTCGGGAACTGGGGCTGAAGAAACGAACTCGCTGAAGGGGCTCCCCCCCTCAGCCGGGCGAGACGGGAACTCCCTCCCTGCAGTCTCGCCGAAGTGGTACTCGACCGCCGAGCCGGGGAACAGAACTCGCCCCTGAAACTCGCGCTCGCCTCTCTCGGCGGGTTCCTTCCCTGGTCGCCTGAGCGGCGCGTCGTCACCGAGTGCGGGAGCGGTGACCACCGGAACTGCCGGTGTCGCACTCTCAGCTCGCATGCCGAGGGCGGTCCTGACGAGCCCGAGGATCTCCTCCCTAAGCTCCGCCGGCACGCTCGCCGCTGGGGGTGGGGGAGGGGGTGGCGAGCTGCCCCTGCCTGATCCTTGTCCTTCTTCTCCAGTCATCGAGCCTGCAGAAGATTTTCTCTGCTGACCACTGTCCACGCTCACCGCACCAAAATGTTGAAACCGGAAAACCGGTCTCTTGTGGAGTTAGACCCTTGGGGAAGGGATGGCCGCGCACCTACTTCGCTCCTGCAAGAAAATGACAAGAAAAAAGAAGAACCAAGGACTAGACCAAGGGCCCGGCGTAGAGGTCCCACCACACACCCGGAAGATCTTAGAGCGCTTCCCCTCCTTAGCCAAGTGCCGGGCTAAGGTACCTCAGAAAGCGCTAGTAGGCCGGAGAGTTAGCAAGCATGCCCTCTGAGGTACCCCTTGGGTCCTATTTATAGGAAAAGATGGCCTGCCGATATACAACCTTCACTGTTTCCGAGGACACAGGCAGACCAAAGGGGGCAACATGGTAAAAGTATGTCATGGCCAAGATGCGAGCTGGACCTGAGATAGCACTCGCTCGGTAGGGGGCCTGACTCGCCTCGCCCTGGGCCTAGGCGAGCACGTACTCGGCAGGCTATGCTCGACTATCGCTGAGCTCGGCCCGACTACCGCCGAGCTCGGACTCGGCACGACGATCGCCGAGCTCCAACAGAAACTGAGCTCGGCATGGGGATCGTCGAGCTTGGTTCGACTACCATCGGGCCCTATTCCTTTACCCGAGCTCGGCCTCGGCATGCCGGGCTCCGTTCGGCCATCATCGAGCTTGGCTCGACTATCGCCGAGCTTGGCTCGGCTATTACCGAGCTCGGGCTTGGCTCAGCTATTACCGAGCTCGGGCTCGGCATGCTGGGTTCACATTGCGGTCTGAGCCGGCCGGTTCAACTCCTGTCGACCACTCGCGGGATACGGGGTTGTACAGACACTGTCCTCTAAAAGTGTCGACTAAGGATTTTGAGTCTTGACAACTCCATGTGTCGACACCAATTTCTGTGTGTCGACACAGACTTCTAAAGTATTGACTGAGGGTTTAGTGTCTCGACAACTCTATGTGTCGTGACACTCAAGCTCTATGTGTCGACACCTAACCTACTTTGTGTCGACACCAAATTCTATGCATCGACACCAAATTCTGTGTGTCGACACTGACTACTAAGGACTCGACACTTATAACTTGTGTTGTCACTTAGTCATATATTGAAAAAAATTCCTTTGACCTATCATCTCATTCTAGGTTCAATATTCCTAATTCAATTTTAAAATAGTTGAATTTACTTTAAACTAGAGGTTTAGTGAATATGTCTGCTACTTGATTGTTAGTAGAAACAAATTCTAGACTTATGTCCCCTTTCTTAACATGTTCTCTAATAAAATGATATCTAATTTCAATGTGCTTTGTTCTGCTATGTGAAATAGTATTTCTAGCAATTGATGTAGCACTAGTTGAATCACAATATAAAGGAGTTTGACTTATCTTGATGTCATAGTCTTCAAGTTGATGTTGTATCCAAAGCAACTGGGCACAGCAGCTTCCAGAAGCTATGGATTCTGACTCTACTGTAGATATAACAACACTTGTCTGTTTTTTGCTGCTCCATGACACCAGTCTTTCACCTAGGAATTGGCATGTACCAGTGGTACTTTTCCTGTCTTCCTTGCAGCCAGCAAATTCTGCATCTGATAAACCTGTTAGCAGAAAATCTCCATTCCTAGGGTATCATAAACCAAGATCTGGTGTCCCCTTAAGATATCTTAAAATTCTCTTTGTAGCAGAATAATGAGACTCTTTAGGGCATGTTTGGTATCTAGCACAGACACATGTAGTATACATGATTTCAGGTCTACTTACAGTCAAGTATAGTAAGGAGCCAATTATCCCTCTATACAAAGACTCATCAACAGGTTTCCCTACCTCATCTTTGCCTATAGGCATACTTGATCCTATTGGAGTTTTCATGGTGGAGGCAGTCTCCATGCCATATTTTTAATTAACTCCCTGGTGAACTTAGACTGGGATATGGATAGTCCATCATTAGTCTGTCTTACTTGGAGTCCAAAGAAGAACTTTAGCTCACCCATGCTGCTCATCTGAACCTTCCCTTGCATAAGTTTTGCAAACTTCCTGCAAATATTTTTTTCAGTAGATCTAAAGATTATGTTATCAACATATATCTAAACTAGGATGATCTTGCCATTTGATTCTCTTAGGAATAAGGTCTTGTCTATTTCCCCCCTTTGTGAATTTGTTCTCAATGAGAAAAGTAAACAATGTCTCATACCATGCTCTAGGGGCTTGTTTCAACCCATATAGAGATTTCTTAAGACTATAAACATAATTAGGAAAGTGTGGATCTACAAAACCTGATGGCTGATCCACATATACTTCATCTTTTAGATCTTTATTCAGGAATGCTGACTTGATCTACAAAACCTGATTGCTGATCCACATATACTTCATCTTTTAGATCTCTATTCAGGAATGCTGACTTGATATCCATCTGAAAGACCTTGAATCCTTTATGGGCTGCATAGGTAAGGAATAGTCTTATTGCTTCCAGCCTTGCTACTGGAGAAAAGGTCTGATTAAAGTCAATTCCTTCTTCCTGCCTGTAGCCTTTTGCCACTAATCTGGCTTTGTTCTTAACAATAATGTCATTTTCATCTAACTTATTCCTATAGATCCATTTAGTCCCTATGACATTATGTCCCTTAGGTATGAGAACCAGTTTCCATACTTTACATCTCTTGAATTGGTTCAGCTCTTCCTGCATAGCACTAATCCAGTGTGAGTCTTGGATAGCCTCTTCAAACTTCTCTGGTTCCATTTGAGACAGGAAGCTTGAGCATGGTGTTGAATTCAAGCTCTTGCTTCTGGTCATCACACCATGACTTTCTTCACCAATGATTTGGTGAGGTGGATGATCTCTTAAATGTCTCATAGCTAGTGGTAATTTTTGTTCAGCTTGGTGTTCTTCATTTCCTTCAGCTTGCTGATCCTCAATGTCTTCAGCTGGTTGTTCTTCATTCTCAGTTTGTAAGTTTTGAGCTCCCCCTGTACAACATCCATTATCTTCAATCTCTTAGCCTGCTGGTTTATCTTCCCTGGTGGTCAGATTTTTCATCTTGTCTTTTAAACCTACAGAACTTGAAGAAGTACTTGGCAGCTCACAATTAATCAACTTAGACTCATCAAAGACAACATGGACTGATTTTTCAACAACTTGTGTAGTCAAGTTATAGATTCTATATGCTCTACTATTGTTGTTGTACCCAACAAATATTCTTTCTTGGGACTTGGCAACAAACTTTGTCAAATGAGACTTACCATTGTTTAGTACATAACACTTGCTACCAAAAATCTTAAAATATGATAAATTTGGTTTTCTGCCTTTCAGAATCTCATAGAAAGTTTTTTTGTGGCTTTTGGTGATGGAAGATCTATTGAGAACATGACAAACAGTATTTACTGCCTCTGCCCAGAAATATTCTGGGAGGGAAGTATCATTTAACAAGGTCCTACCTGCCACAATTAGAGTTCTATTCTTCCTTTCAGCAATTTCATTTTGCTATGGAGTTCTAGGTGAGGAGAATTCTTGATGAATTTCAAGCCCTTCACAGAACTTTTTCATGCATTCAGACTGAAACTCAGTTCCATGATCACTTCTGATTTTGACCACAGAACTATTAAGTTCATTCTGAATTTGCTTGACAAAAGTCTGGAAGATATCTGGGATTTCAGATTTTCTCCTTAGGAAGAATACCTAAGCAAACCTGGAAAAATAATCAACCACCACAAGAGTATAGAATTTCCTACTTAGACTATGAACTGGCATGGGACCAAATAGATCCATATGCAGGAGGTATAAACACCTCATTGAGTCTTTGGTATCAAGACTATGGAAGGAAGACATGGTCTGCTGCCCTTTTGATAAGCTGAGCAAATTCCCTCCTTAATGCACTTAACTTCAGGACCATTCCTTACCAACTCTTCACTAAAGAGTCTACTTATGGTCTTGTAGTTTAGGTGAGCTAGCCACTTGTGCCATTTGACATAATGAGAAACTTTCTCATCTGCAACTAGGTATATAGGAGTGTCCTCACTCTCACACTTAAAGTCTAGACAATAAATATTTCCTCTCCTATTGCCTGTCAAAATAACCTCTTATTCAATTGACCTTCTAATTTGACACTCATCCTTGAGGAAGGAAATGTCATACCCCAGATCACAAAGTTGACTTATGCTTATAAGGTTATGTTTCAAACCTTTCACAAAAGCTACTTGTGTGATAGTTATTATGTCATTTGTTATCTTACCCAAACCTTTAGTTACCCTTTTTCTGAGCCCCCAAAGATAACTTTGGGACCATTCTCAATAGGAGTGAATTCCTTTAGCATGCTTCTTGTTCCAGTCATAGGTCTGAAACATCCACTGTCCAAGTACCATGTAGGGGTATATCCACTTAGACTAACCTGCAACAAATATATTATCTAACCTTAGGACCCCAAATTTTATTGGGTCCTAAGTACAAGTTAGATCTAAACTGAACATGTCTACCGTCAGTTCTTCTGACAGATAGGCCAACATTACTTCTCTGGACACTCTTATTGTGCCAGTAATCAATGGCATAGTGGCCTACTTTGCCATAACACCAACACTCATGCACATTGTACCTTCTTTTAAGAACTATCTTAACAGTAATGTTGTTTGCAACTCTTAAATCAGCTGGTACATCAGCTCCTTTCTTAAGTCTTATAGCCAGGGCATGCTTAGGGACTTGTCTGGCAGTAGAAGTACTTGGGATATCTTGAACCCTATCTGCAGCTGCCTTCTTTTCAGAATACATACTTCTGATAGTTTCAGATATTCTTAAGTCTGCTTTGCTAATAGATTTTCCCTTAACTTGATGATAGACTGCCAGACTTTTTGAGTCAGATGATATCTTGTCCTTAAGTGTTAGGGTTGGTACACCAAACACAAATGATCCATTATGGGTCATTTGGGTTTTCTCATGGACTGCCCAATGGGCACTAGCACCCTTGCCATTTCTACTGTCTTGCTCACAATGACCATAAATACTATCATAGTCATATCTGTTAGAAGGTTGATCCACCTTTTTAAAAGAAATTGGAGGCTTGGAAGCAAGTGACTGAGCTGGAGCTTTGCCTTTCCTGTTGAAATTGGCATCTCTTGTTCTTCCTTTGAAACCTAAACCCTTCTTACCCTTTTGGTAAAAGAAGGAATCTATCAAAGGTAACACTGAACTAGGTTTTGAGAACTTGGCCACCAGCTCCCTCTCCTTTTGGAGTCTACTTTCAAGATTCCTAATATAGTTATTCTTGAAAGTAATGGTATCCATCTGAATAAAAGTTATATTCTTTAATTTGCTAATTTCTTTTAACTTCAGATCCAACACTTTTGTTGAGTCTGAGGCAGGCAATTTCAGAGTGGCATTTTTCTTTGCCAATTTTTTGGCTAAGAGCCTGCTTTACTTAAAGGCTTGTAGGAGCTCTCCATAATCATCAATCAGTTGATTGATGTCTCCTTCAGATTCAGAGCAATCTTCATCTCTTGATAAAACTGCTTCTGATTCTGGGCTAGTAACATAATCTGACACTAAAGGTGATGACTGTACCTTACTAGGACCAGGCTGCTCCTGGTTGTGTCCATCCTCAGCTATGGCCATCAGCCCTATGCATTGGCTGTCTTCTTATTTATTGATATCATTCAGCAATTGCAAGAATTCTATTTCTTCAGAATCTTCCTCAATTGAGAACAGCCCAATGTAGACCTCATCATCCTCTTCATTTTCTGACTCTGATGAAGAAGAGTCAGTCTGACTTTTCTGCTTCTTGGCCACAAATGATTTCTCCTTCTTGCCTTTATGCTGGTGTTTCTTTTTCTCACCAGACTCCTTTCTTTTGACAGGACAGTCTGCTATTACATATCCTGGCTTGCTGTAACAATAACAAATAATTTTAGTAGAAGTTTGTTTACTAGGTTTAGAGTCATACCTTTCCTTTTTAGAAGTTTTCTTCTTTCCCTTGTAGTAGTCATCCTTAGGGTATGAAGAAGAGGATGGTCTGCTCCTCCAGTTTTTTTTTCTTCTGGAACTTCTGGAATTGCCTAGAAAAGGCAGTAAAATCCTCATCAGAGTTATGGTAATCTGATGCACTTGTGTCTGAACTTTTTGAATCAGTATCAACATATTTTCTGGGAGAAGGAGTCTTTCTCCTGCCCATCTTTGTAGCTTTAACTTTGAATGCCACGGACTTCTCTTTGCTATAAGACCTACTGCTCTTTTCCTCTTCTTTTCTAGCAATCAACTGCATTTCATATGACAACAATCTTCTAAACAAGGTTGGTGGAGGAGTATCTGCAAGTCTGGCCACTTCTCTAATAGCACGGACCTTGGTATCCCAGTCCTTGGTTAAAGATCTGAGAAACTTATCCTTCAGTTCATAAGTACTGAATACCCTTCCATAAGTCATCAGCTCATTAACAATTCTGAAAAACTTTTCATAACACACAGCTATGCTATCTGTCTTAGTTTGTTTGAAGCTTTCATACTCTTGATTGAGCATGGACTTCCTATCCTCTCTTACTTCTATTGTCCCCTCCATATAGATAATCAAAGTGTCCCACATTTCCTTTGATGTTTTGTAGTGGACCAAATTTTGGAATGTGGAATCATCTATGACACTGACAATTATGTTCTGTGCCCTCTTGTCCAAAGTTGCCAAGATGATCTCATCTTTTATCATCTCAGAATAATTATTTGGAGTTTGTAAATTTACATCAAGAACTGATGTCTTCATTGGGATGAATGGACCTTCCAAAACTGTGATGTAAATTCTTGAATCAGATGCCTCCATGAATAATCTGACCCTCTCTTTCTATATGACAAAAGTTTCCTTTCTACATATAGGAAGCTTCATGGATCCAAGTTCTTTGTGATTTTCACCTGAACCCATCTTGGATATTTTATTACTGCCTTGGAGATATACTCAGACGATTAAGCCTATTTTGAGTAACCTCCCTCTGATATCACTTGAAAGAATTGGTTTCAAGAATGTCTAAACACTTAGAGGGGGGTGAATAGGTTCAATTTTTTTCCTTAGGCAGATAATAGATTATTCACAGTATAGCTAAGTTCTATAGCAATCACAGCATACAACACATCAATCACAACAGACACACATGTTTATAGTGGTTTCCCAAGAGATTGGTACATCCACTTTTCCCCTTAACCTATCTAGCAATACACTAGATTTAGCCAAACTTCCTTCCACCTTCTCAAATCCTCAGATCTTACAACTCAGAACCCAAACTGGTTCCTACAATTCAGACTTCAACAAGTCCTACACCTCAAGCTCTTTTCAAGAATCCTACCTCAGAGTGAATCCACACTTCTACCACTCAGGCTATCAAGCCCTACCTCAGTCCTTATCACCAAGCCTACAGCTCAGAGAACTTAATCTCCTACCTCAGGCTAACAATCCTACCCCAACCTTTATAATTACAGGCTTACAACTCAGAGATTGAAATCTCTTACACTCAGATCTAAAAAAAAGATCTTAAAAAAATTTGTATAAAGAATTACTTTTCTTCCTTCACCCAGATAGTGAAAAGAGGGGTGAGGGAATCTTGATCAGATCTTGATTAATCTGCTTCCTTCAGACCTTTTTTTGCAATGAATCATATTCAACCTTACTTAGCTTATTCAAAGCTTCTTGAAAGAGAGAACCTAGGTTAAATCTTCTTGAGAAGTTTATGTAGACTCAGCTTCTTCCTTCTTGCTGATTTGAGTTAGCAATCATTGACATATCCAAAGAGATGTTATCTCCTTCCTTGATTTTGAATCAGAACCTTCTTGCTATATAAAATTCTGTGAATTCTTCTTGTAGTATTCCTCCTTCTTTTTGGTTTCCCACTAATTTTTTTGTCTTACTGTATATCTGTTTTTTTTTTGATTGCTCGGATTTATTTATAGATCACATCAGAGGCAACTGACTGATTCAGTGGATGACTGACATCTGACAGTTCTGACTTGTCTAACAGGCCTTGACAATCCTCTGGTGTTGTCGACACAGATGAAGTAGGTGTCGACACAATTACTCGGGTGTCTACACACTTCCTCTGGTGTTGTCGACGAACTTTAGAAACTGTCGACACAGCTTTTATACAATGTGTCAACACAACTCCTTTGATGTTGTCGACACTCTTCAAAAACTGTCGACGCTGCTCTTCATCCAGTCTCTACACTCCCTTTGTAGAATGTGTCGACAAACTTCAGTGACTTGAAAACATAGCTGATGTAGACCCAAACTCTGCATGTCGACATAACTGATGTAGACTTAACTCTTTATGTCGACACAAGTCCCACTCATGTCAGCACTTCAAATCTATATGTGTCGACACTAGTCCCGAGTATCGACACAACTGTTCTCGACTTAAATTTCATGTGTCGACACAAGTCCTGTGTGTCGACGCAACTTTGCTTCTGATCTCGACGTTGCTCCTTCAAAGATGTCGACACATTATAAATGTCTCGACACTTTTATACCTAGAATATTTTCTTCATCCTTCCGCCTGCACAAGAAAACTCAATACGCCATCAAATATAACCCGATGTATATTATTGAGTCAGGTGAGGCTTCTCCAAATCAGGTACACCATCTCCAATGTACCCAACAGTGATGACAGAAGCTTGATTGTTGATTCGGGTGCTTCTGCACATGTCTTCCACAATAGTGAGTTAATTTCCACCTACACAACTCACAACTGTGGATTTCTTAGAATGAGCAACCGTGACACGTCTAAAGTCATCGGGAGGGGAGAAATGCACCTGAAGATGAGTACGGGAGGTTTGCTGATTTTGAAGGATGTGCGATGCGTACCAGACATCCGCTTTAACTTAGTTTCGGTTGGGAAGTTAGGTGATGAGGGACATTTGAGTGTATTTGGTGGAGATTTTTGGATGTTAATCAAGGGGTTGCTAGTTGTGATTAGAGGCTATAGAGAGACTACTGATCTATACTATATTGAGAGGAGGCCGGAAGCTGCTCAAGCCAACACTGTTATAGATAATGTATCAACATCCATATAGTATGGGAGACTGAGTCACATTAGCTAGAAGGGCTTGGGATGTCTCGTCAAGAAGAAGATTATACCTAATCTATCTATAGATCAGTTAGAGAGATGTGGCCACTGCATGGCTAGAAAGCAAAATATAGTATCTTTCTAGAGCCACACTTTCACCAAGAGATCCGAGCCACTAGAGCTCGTACATACTGATGTTTGCGGACCACTAAAGGTCTAGACAAGAGGAGGAGTGTCTTACTTTGTGACGTTCATTAATGATCATTCGAGGAAACTTTGGGTCTATATTATTAAGAACAAAGATGAGATCATTGACATCTTTCAGAGATTCCATGCTGAGGTGAAAAGACAAACTGGGAGAAAGCTAAAATACTCAGGTCCGATAATTGGGAAGAGTATATTAGTCTCTTTGATAAGTAATGTAGAGAACAAGAGATCAGACATGAAAAGACTCCTCCCAAGATGCTGTAACTGAATGAGATAGCTGAAAGAATGAATATAACCTTGATGAAGAGGGTGAGATGCGTGTTATCTGAGTCAAAGCTACCTGAAATATTTTGGGGTGAGACTTTATACATAGCCGCACATGTCATCAACCTCACTCCCAGCTATGCATTACAAGAAAATGTTCCTGATAGGGTCTGGTATGGGAAGGATCCTTCATATAGTCACTTGAGAGTCTTTGGGTGCAGAGCCTTTGTGCACGTCCCTCAGGGCGAAAGATCAAAGTGGGATTTCGAGACCCGATAGTGCATATTTTTAGGATATGGACGTAGCAGTGAGTTTGGCTATAGGTTCTTTGATCTCATTGAGAAGAAACTTGTACGCAGCCGCAATGCTATATTTTGTGAGAATCAGACCATGGTTGATCTTAAGAAGATTGAGAAGGCTGACTCTCGCACTAATGTAGAGTCTCCTATGATTGGAAGTGACAATACTAAGGAGGATGTAGATCCTGACCCGATACAGGATACTAAGCCACTTCTAGATCATGAGAACATTATTGATGGGCAACCTACAGAAGACATCATTGATGATGTGCCAACACCACCAGCTGAGCTCGCTCTATGGAGGTCTGATAGAGTCAGACACCCTTCTTCAAGATACTATATTACTAAGTATATTATTTTGACTGATGCAGGGGAGCCCGAGTGCTTATATGAGGTGGCGTGGAGCTCAAAGAAGAAAAAATTGATGGTTACTATGCATGAGGATATGCAATCTCTGCATGAGAACCACACTTATGATTTGGTGAGATTTCCTAAGAGCAAGAAGGCTCTGAAGAATCGTTGGATTTTCAGAGTAAAGTAGGGAGACCCCTCGAAACAACTCAGATACAATTCTAGATTAGTGGTGAAGGGTTTTAGTCAGAAACATGAAGTTGATTTTGATGAGATCTTCTCTCCTGTTATGAAAATATCATCTATTCGGGTTGTTCTTAGCCTTGTTGCGAGGCTAGATTTAGAGATCAGACAAATGTATGCCAAGACCTCCTTTCTGCATGGTGATCTTGATGAGCTGTATATGGAGTAACCTGAAGGATTCAGGGTCAGAGGGAAGGATAGTTTGGTATATCGCCTAAAGAAGATCTTATATGATTTGAAGCAGGCCCCACAACAATTGTACAAGAAGTTTGATACTTTTATAGGGGAGATTGACTTCAGGAGGACTACCCTTAATCACTATATATTTGTGAAGCAATATTCTCCAGAGGATTTCATTATCTTACTCCTTTATGTGGATGACATCTTGATAGTTGGGAGGAGCACTGCGCGCATTGCCAAGCTAAAGCAGCAATTGAGCTTCACATTTGTGTTGAAGGACTTAGGAGCTGCAAAGACCATCCTAAGGATGTATATTTAGAGAGTTAGAGGCTCCAAGCTACTTTGGTTAATGCAAGAGAGATACATCAAGAAGGTGCTGCAGAGATTTAGTATGGATCAAGCAAAAAAGGTGAGCACGTAGCTTGCAACTCACTTTAGACTTACAACAGACCAGTGCCCAAGCATACTTGAGGAGAAAAGGAGATGCAGAAGGTCCCCTATACTTCTGCAGTTATTAGTCTAGTGTACGTGATAGTATACACCCACCCTGATATAGCACATGCGGTTGACACTGTTAGTATGTTTCTTTCCAACCCTGGAAGAGAGCATTGAAGCGCCATAAAGTGGATTCTAAGGTACCTACATAGGACATCAGACATGAGGCTAAAGTTTGGAGGTAGTGAGTTAGAGCTACTGGGATATACTAATGTTAATATGGCTAGATATTTAGACTCCAGAAGATCAACTTCTGGGTACCTAATCCTGTTTGCATGGGGAGATGCATTATGGCGGTCTAGATTGCAGAAGTGCATTGCACTTTTTACTACGAAGGTAGAGTTTATTGCAATCACTAAGGCAGAGAAATAACTTCTTTGGATGAAGCATTTCATCAATGAATTGGGTTTCTTTTAGAAGCGATGCATACTCTTATGTGATAGTTAGATCGCAATTCATTTGGGGAAGAACCTCACCTTCCACTCGAGGTCCAAGCATATTGGCACGTGATATCATTGGATACGCGATACTCTAGAGCAAAAAGAGCTGGATTTGTAGAAGGTGTACACGGATGACAATGGATCAAATATGCTTACAAAGATCGTGTTAGGAGGGAAGTTCGAGCACTGCGTGAGGATCACAGACATGGTGGTTCCCTCCACTTAAAGGTAAAGAGGGAGAATAAGTTGTTGGGTACAGTTCCCGTTCTTTGTGGAGAAAATTGTTGAGTTTGAGTCTCATTAACTTGAATTTGTTGTTGCTGATCGAATGTGGAGACATATTGTTGGAGGACCTGGCGGGAGGCAAATTAGACTCTAGGAAAGACGGTTAGAATGATATGTTTTCTTCATTTAGTCGAAAAGAGAAAGATTTGTTAAGATTATTTCCTCCTAAGTGTGAGAGAGGCTAATCAACTTTGATCATGCTTTCAAACATGTGTTTCATGACAAATATGAAAAGGAGTAGCCATATTTGACCTAGAAATCAACATGTACTCTTAAAAGAAACTTCTAGGAAATTGTCCAAAAGGAAGCTTTATGTAAAATGACATGTATTTTTGACCAAGGGAAGTTTCATCCATATGTCATCTACCACATCTACCTCTTTGATTTTGACCCTATAAATAAGGATGAAGGAAGAGGGGTAAGACATCCACTTCTCTCCAAACTCAAACATTAGAAGATTTCTAGAGAGGTCTTTGCGACAATCATCTTAGTTTGAGAGAGCTTTTGGACGTCGTTGTATGACGTTGACGAGTAGTACTTCGCCTACACAGATTGGATCTGGAGCAGATTTGGGCAAGGATTCAAAAAGGCATCTTGGAGAGGATTTGTGTAATCTGCCTCGTCCGCCGCTGTCGGTAACTTGTAGTTTTTATGTTACTATTTATTGTATTGTGTAGTGTGAAGTTGGTGAAAATCCTATAAGAATCGAGGAGAGAAAGTCCTGTAATTGCCTATTGTTTCATATATTTTAGTGACGGCTTTCCGATTTGGACATCGATCGTCCCATGGTTTTCACCATTTTGGCTTTTCACGTTAAATCTCCGTGTCACTTTTATTGATGTGTTTTAGTTGTGTATAGCCATACCGCTAAGCGGTTGTGTATGTACTTGCTCAGACTAATTTGCAGGTGCTTTGGTCGGGCTTACGTGCACTCTAGCCCAACAAATCAGCGACGTGAATTGCACCATTCTAATTTTTTTATGCTATATATGTCATTGTGGAAATCAGAATCGTTGAGCGATTATGTTCTGGTTTGAATTTATTTTATTACTTGAATTATTCTGTGCATCTACATCGAGCCAAATCTTCTAAAACACTTCAAAAATTATGCGATGTGATTTGAAGTTTCCAGAAGTGTTGGGAGGGGGGCGTTGTGTCTTGGATTAAATTTTTGTGATTAACCTGCACAAAGAGGAGACACTAATGTTAATCATAGGGCAGCGCAAAATTTTGTGTCTCTTCCCATTATGCATTTTAATATTATTTTATAAATCTTATTATACAAATATAAATTTGTAAAAAAAAATTATTCTCATTAAATTTTGTAGGGATATATATAAATATGCTTTCCATTCAACAATCTAAGATTGATATTGTTTTTAATATTTTACTTTATTTAATGATTGAAATCACAATCACTTTTTTCAAATCATGTTTTATTAATATTAAACATGAAAATTTCAATAGCTCTAATGATTTTAAAATATGACAACTTCTAGTTAAATATTGGCTTAGGCTCTGTTTGGAGGGACTTATTTTAACCGGTCAAGCGGTCACGATCGTATGCACTAGATCTTAATTAAGCTCTGATACATGTGGTCATAACCGCTTGACAGGTGAAAATAAGTCCCCCAAACGGAGCCTAACTCTCCTGGTTTTAATCACTCCAATTAAGAAGTAATAATATCCATTAGATGATAGTGCCACTAGAACAACTAGAGAAAAAAATAGTTGTATTCCCTTCCACTCCACCGAGATTCAAAACTACACATACCCAAATCTTTCTTCCGAGGAAATTGATTTTCACTGTAAATTTAGGATTTGAGTGCTTTAGATGGTCCTCTATATCGCGCCTTCCTCCACCATACCACTCCTAAGAGTGTGTGGGATGCTTTAGAACAAAGTTACATAAACGATAAGGCTGAAGTTGATCGTTTCACTATTTCTTTGTTCCATAGTTTTACATTTAAGGAAGATCAACCCATGAATAAACACTTAACTAATTCTAAGATTTAGTGATTAAAGTTGTTAGTTCAAGCACTACACTTTATAAAAATTCCAAGTCACTTCATTGATTGATGTATTGCTTCTATCTTGAGAATAGTTTGTAAATCACCTGAAGATGAATCAATCTTACTGGTCATTAGTTGAAATAATGAATTTTATATGTATAGAAGAACAACATAGGAGTGTTATGATTTCTCCTAATTTCAATAGCCACAAAGTTCATCTTACTGATGACCATTCTACTCCTCATACAAGTCCTAAGAGAAACAAATTTTACAAAGAGAAAAAGTCATTTAATGTTGAGTGCGCCACGTGGAATGGATAGTGGTGTCTGAGCGCGTGTCGTGACTCGTTAAAAGTGGTGGTTTAGTCCCACACCACCCAGCGTGCTCCTTGGTCCTGGTTGTATAAACAGGATGACCACTCCTCCCCTAACAACATGGTTTTGGGAAGTGACGTCACAATACTTTACATTTAACATAAAGTTTAACCATAATAAAAATCATAAGCCATTGAATAAAGATAGTGGAAAATAGTGAAGAAGGTTCAACACTCACCTAAATTCTCACACAATTAATTTAAAGTTTTCATCCAATGATTAGTGGTTAGATAATTGTGCAAATATGCATGCATGTTCTAACCAAAAATGATTTCACCATTTAAAGGATGAATGTAAGGAATGTAACACTTATGAATGACATTACAACATAAGTTAAAGGAAGGGGGTCCATTAGGACCTCCATGAACTCAAGAAGAGTATTATCTTTGAAGGATGTGTTGTATGTTCCTAGTGTTCGTAGAAACTTGATCAGTGCTCTCCCAATCCAGATGAATCAAATTGCATTAGCTCGAGAGTGAGCTAAGCATACAAATAATTAGAAAATGAACCAACAACAGAGCAATAAGACGTTTTACGTGAAAAAATCTGGAAAGGGAAAAAACCATGAGGTCATTATGATTCCGACCAAATCCACTAATTTGTAGGTGGTTAAACGTGCTAGAATTTTAGGGAGGGTGACAGGCAGGCGCTCCCTTTATGAGTTTTTGAAAGAGAAAAAGCAAAATCTTTCTATAGTGCTCGCATGAGTGGTCTTTAGTAGGGGTGTGCAAAATTAACTGAAGAACCGAGAATCGGACCGGAACCGAACCGAGCGATTCAGGGAGATTCTTATATGTCTCGGTTTGGTTCCGGTTCTAAAACTTTCACAACCAACTACTTGGTTCGGTTCTCGATTCTTACACTTGGGTGCCTAGAACTGACCC
Source organism: Platanthera zijinensis (assembly GCA_039513925.1). Lineage (NCBI taxonomy): Eukaryota > Viridiplantae > Streptophyta > Magnoliopsida > Asparagales > Orchidaceae > Platanthera > Platanthera zijinensis. Next base: position 35,314,688 of record CM077092.1, on the reverse strand, counting down.
GAGAACCGAGTTATTGAATATAAATATTAAAAATATATTTGCGGTGAACAAGAGACTTTTGAAAGAGATTGATGAACAATTAGGTTTATGAAAATACTTCATGTGTAAGTTTATATACTATTCACTCATGTTTTGACAATGCAAGACTTTTACTTAATTGTTAGAATCTTTGAACATGAAATGTTATATGATGAGATTATTAAATGTATTTAGTAATTTAAGAAATCTTAATGATTTTGGAAGCATGCAAGCTTAAGGTCTCATATTTTATTCAATTTATAAACATTGATTTCGCATTTATTTTTTCTAGTGCAACATGTTTACACCTTAAATTTAAGAAACCGAGAACCAAACCAGAACCGAACCGATATTTCCGATTCGGTTCCGGTTCTACAATTTAGAACCGTGGGTCAATGGTTCTAGTTTCAAAAACTTAGAACCGAATCTATTTGAGTCGGTTCTTGGTTGTGAGTAGAACCGAACTGAACTGATCCGAGTTGCACCGCTAGTCTCTAGAGTAGTTTCTGAAGCAAACTCTTCTGCGAACAAAGCGAACACTGAGTGGGAAAGCGAGCAGAGTGTGTTAAGTCATCGTTGAAAATTTTTAGAGATATGTACTTTCTCTTTGGTTGTATGTTTTCAAATGAAGGCCTGCTGACTTTTTATAATTTTATTCAGGGCACGTTTATAATTGCGTCATCTTGAAATTTGAAATGACGAAGGGAGATGTGCAATTATGGTCACCTGGTTACTAATTTTCAAAAAAATGACATCTATATTTTTGAAATTTTATTTCAAGTATTTTTGAGAAAAATTAACTTGACGCATTTTTTTGAGAATTAGTATTAAGTCAACGCAGTCGGTAATTCAAACAAAATCGATAGCATCTGATACATATATATCTGAATTATTTTTGGAAAAAATAGTTTTATTTAAAATCGTAAAAGCTTTTATTCACCCCTACTCTATGGGGCTCCGTAAGATTCAACAGTGGTCAACGACGACGAGATGTTCTGACGTGCACAGGGTGGGACGAGCACGGGGCCCTCACAGGCACGGGGGAGTGCCAGTGCCAACGTGGGTCAGGCACGGATGTGGCGCTTGCTTGCTTGCGTACAACAAAACTCGTGCTTGTCGTTCGTGTGCGCTCGACCCCCTGAGTAGTGTCGGATCCAGAAAATTAATAATGGAGGTGCACAAATTTTTTTTTAAATGCATCACTGAGTTCTAAAAAATTTAACATAGATGGGTCAGTATTCAACTTCCTTCAAATTTTTTTGAACGTTTTCATCTTATCTGTGTTATTTCTCTCTCATTTGGCTACCGTTTTTGACGTATAAGTAGTCAAAATTCATTGCCTCGACGAGAGGAATCCAAATACACTAAGGTCCCGTTCGTTTTGCAGGAATTGAGATGCAGGAATTGGAATTGACTTCAATTCCAATTCCCACAGGAATTGGAATTGAAGTCAATTCCAATTCTGTCGTTCGGCTAAATGCAGGAATTCTGTCACGGGAATTGGAATTATTAATTTCACTGTTCCGCTCAATATTATAATTTTTCCATCCGAGCGTGCATTTTTCGCCCGGGCGCGCATTTTTTTCGCCCGAGCGCATATTTTTTCGCCGGCCGAAAAATGCGCGCCCGGGTGATAAATGCGCGTCCGGGCGAAAAATTATGGACCGGGTGAAAAATTTGCGCCAGGGCGAAAAATTCACGGCCGACCGGAAAATGAGCGCCCGGTTGGAAAATTTGCGCCCGGGCGAAAAATTCGTGCCCGGGCGAAAAATTCGCACCCATAAAAATTCGCTCCCAGACAAAAAATTCGCTCCCGTGCGAAAAATTCAGCCCGGGGGAAAAATTCGTGCTCGGGCGAAAATTGCGGGCCCAGAAGAAAATGCGCGCAAAAGCAAAAATGCGTGTTCGGACAAAAACTGCGCGTCTGGGCGAAAAAATCCGCGTGCAGGCGAAAAATTTGCGCTCGGGCGAAAATTCGCATCCGGGCGAAAAAAGGGCGCTCGGGAGGAAAAATGCGCGTCCGGCCGAAAAATGTGCGCCCGGTCGAAAAATTCGCACTCAGGCGAAAAATGCGCGCCCGATTGAAAAATGTGGGCCCGGGCGAAATATGCGCGCCCGAGCCAAAAATTGGCGCCCGGGAGAGTAAAATCGCATCCCGAAGAAAAATTCGCGTCCAGGCGAAAAATTCGTTAATGGGCGAAAAATGGGCGCTCTGGCGAAAAATGGGCGCCTGGGCGAATAAAATCGCATCCGGACGAAAAATTACCGTTCGTGCGAAAAATCCGCGTTCCGGCAAAAAATCCGCGTCCGGGCAAAAAAATCCGCGTCCGGGCGAAAAATTCGCGCTCGGGCGAAAATTCGCATCCGGGCGAAAAAACCGTGTCTGGCCGAAAAGGAGCGCGCATTTTCGCTCGAGCGAAAAAATACGCTGTCGGGCGAAAAAGAGCGCCAGAGCGAAAAATGCGTAGCCCGAGCGAAAAATGCGATCCCGGGCAGAAAAAGTGTGCGCCCCGTCAAAAATTTCGCTCTTTGGCAAAAAATGCGGTCCTGGGCGAACAACAAAATTTGCGTTGTTATATTTTTGAGAGAGTCGGGGACGCGCTGGTAAGGGTGGGAATCACGAATGATGACCTTGTGAGGTAAGAATTGAGGGAGGCGTGTTTCTTCTATAATCAATTCTCATGGGAATTGAAATGAATTCCAATTTCAATGTAATATTATGGCCGCCGAACAGTCACAATTGGAATTGACAATTGAATGCCAATTCCAAAGGCTCAATTCCATCGAAACGAACGGAGCCTAAATATTTTGAAAAAATAATGGGGGGACCAGTGTCCTTCGGGCCCCCTCTGGATCCGCCCCTGCAGCCCTCAGCATGTTCGTTATGCCTGGTTCGAGTTCACCGCTCCTCCGATTTGCAAGCATTCTCACTTGGTCGAGGCAGCCCATTTTGACAATCGGGACGGCCGGACGGGGTCATGACTATATCTCTACTAATATACGAAAACTATTTTTTGGTGAAACATTGCCTGATGTCCCGATATTGCCCTTATAGTTGTATTCATAATTACACAATTATACCAAACTTTATATTAGTATATTATAAAGACAATATCCTTTTAGGTAATTACACAACTTTACAATATTAAAATACAAAAAATAAAACATTAGATACCCTAAACTTATATTCTCTAGCTATGAATGACAAGAGACAAATTAATGTTTTAACGTTAAAATATAATTTGTTTTACAAAATAAAAATTGTATTTTTGATTTATATTTTTTTACGGTCATTTTGAGTACTCAGCCCGCCGGGAGCGGGCAAAGCCCACCGTCGTCGGTCGGGTACTGTCGCGCGAGGCCATAGGGGCAGGTACTGTCCACGACAAATGTTGCCGCCCACGACAAATGTCGCCGCCCACGACAAATGTCTCCGCCCACGACAAATGTCGTCCCCACGGCAAATGTCGCATCACCGACGAATGTCGCATCCCGCCGACTGTCGCACCCCGCCGACTGTCACACCCCGCCGATTATCGCACCCCCGCCGAATGTCCTCAGGGCCGAAGGCCCGTGCCTGTCACTTATATATATATATATATATATATATATATATATATATATATATATATATATATATATATATATATATATTTGTATACCTGTTGTGAAAGCAGCCGATTCAGTTGTGTTTTGCTCTTCTTTTTGGCATGCATTCGTCACCTTGCTTAATTTCGGTTCATATTTTGGACCGGCCCGCTTCAACATCAATTTATTAGACTTTAACGGTTCACTACCGGGAATGGGTAGAACGGGTCAAACGAGTCATATGGGTCACATTAATGGTAAAAACTAAAAAAAAAGCGTTGATCATGGACGTACACGTGTCGGCATGGTCCCGCCGGCGAATCAGGGCCTCAATCCCATTTCTCCCATTTGCGACACCCGTGTCTTTAATTATCGTCACGTGACCCGCGCAGCGAAGAATAATAAGAAAGCTCTCCTCACCGCCACCACTGGAGTCGACTTGAGAGCGACCGCGGCAAGAGAGAGAAACCCTTGGGAGAGAAATAGGCGGGGAGATTTATTGAAGACAGAAGTGAGAGAAAGCTTCAGTGATAGAGAGAGAGAGAGTGAAAGAGTTAGAGAGAGAGAGAGAGTTAGAGAGAAGGGAGCTGCGGTCGGCTTGGTGGTGAAAGCTTCAGAGCTTTGCTTTTAACAGCGGCAGAAACAGAGGGAGCAGAGCAGAGCAGAGCAACAGTAGAAGCATTGGGGGGCAGTGAGACAGACGGCAGAAAAGAAAAAAACAGGGGAGGAAAAAACAAGTTATAGAAGCCTGGGAAGGAGGGGGAGAGAGAGAGAGAGACAGAGGAGGAGAGAGAAAGCAAGGTGAGTAAAGAGAGATACCAACAAATATCAGAAGGAATTTCAGAGTCCCCACTATCCTCCTCCTCACCCCCCCCACCCGTTCCAAAAAGAAAGAGAAAAGAAGGAAGCTTTTTGGGTAGAAGAAAACACATTTGATATTTTTTCTGTATTTCATTGCAGAGATCGAGCTGTAGCCATTGACAGGCAAATTGATTGTATTAGGTGTTTAGTGAGAGAAAGAGCGGCAGCAGGTTGCTGCCGAGAGGTCTCTTGAGTATATAATTAGGAACCCGACGTAGTAGTGGCTTCGGGCAGGCGATTTCCGTCCGACTCCGGCGCGTTTGCTGATTGGGTCACCTCCACCGGTCGAGCCGACGATCTCTCTCTAGGATTTAATGCCGGTGGCGGTGGCGGCGTAGCCGCCACCGCCACCGCCGGAGCGGCTTATTGGGCGGCGAGTTCTTCCAACTCTGCCCGCCATGCTCTCAACTATGGCGCCATCGCCGACATGGGCATGGTCGGCCTTCGCGACGTCTTTGTCGTCGCTCCGGCGACACACGAGCAAATTCTCTGTTCCTCCGAGCATCCCATCATCCCTCTCCTCGCCGCCGTCGACGACTCCCGCGGCGCCGTGAAACATCCCGGCGGCATCCACCTCTTCCAACCCCCAGCTCCACAAAATCCTAACTCCGGCGTATTTTCAGCCGCCGGCGGCTCCTCCACCTGCCAAGATTGCGGAAATCAGGCCAAAAAGGACTGCCCTCACCGGCGATGCAGAACCTGCTGTAAAAGCCGCGGCTATGACTGCTCTACGCACATAAAAAGCACATGGGTCCCCGCCGCCCGCCGCCGGGAACGCCAGCTCGTCGACACCGCCATCGCCGGCTCCTCCACCTCCACCTCCGCCTCAAAAAAAGCCCGCCTCATCTCCTCCCAAACCACCACCACTTCCCACACTTCAACCTCCAACACACCGCCTCGCAGCTTTGACACCAGCTCCAGCCAACAAGCTAACTGCCGCGAAAACCTCCCGACCCACGTGCGAGCTCCGGCGATCTTCAAATGCGTGAGAGTCACCTCCGTCGACGACGGAGAAGACGAGTACGCTTACCAAGCCATCGTCAACATCGGCGGCCACGTCTTCAAAGGATTTCTCTACGACCAAGGCGCCGACGATCTCACTGCAGCCACTTCTCCGGTCGCCGGCCCGAATAACAACGCCGTTCCCAATTTTTCAGAGCTTCATCTCGGCGGCGCCGGCGGTCGTGCCGGCGGCGCTTCGTCATCCTCCGCCATGCTTCCCTCCGACGTCTACGGCGCCTCCGCAGCGTGCGGTTCAATGCTCGGCGGCGGCGGCGGCGGCGCAGCTTATGGTAACACAATAAACTGATCTTTAATTAGCTTCCACAAAATTCTCACTTTTATCAGCTGTACTATCAATTGAATCCAAGAACAGCTATATATATATAGCTATAATTAAATCATTTCTCTGCTTATTTTTCATCTGAGCTATAAATAGGATCCCAAAATTCTTATTACTGCAATTCTCTTCTGATTTTATGTATATTTTATCAGATTTTTTGTATGATTTCTTTACCATAGCAGCCACTATTGCTTGTCACCTTGTTCATGTGTTAACCATTCTCAAATATTGCAGAAATTAGCTCGAGTTTTTTGGCATTTTCTCATTTTTCCTTCAAAATGTATTTTTTTTTTAAAATGTTGATTTTTAACGAACATTAAAATAAAAATGATTTTTTTTTCCATTTTGGAAGAAAAAACAATGCTAGAAATTCAATTAAAAACTCTTCTTAGGGTTCCTAAAACAGGAGGATGAAGGTTGCTGTAATATATATCTAAAACTAAAGTCTCATGTAATGCTTTTATATGTAAATCTTGAGCTTTAATTTCTTCATCTTTTCTTGCTGTTTGTCTTTATGAATGATGGGGGAGGGCTCTGTTGTTGGTTTTGCTGTTGTACAGTAATCTTTAAATTAAGAGTAATTTTATGTGCAAACTCATTTTGGCTACGTGCCAACCGCGGTTATATGCAAACCGAAAGATTTTAGGTACATTTATCTAAAATTGATTTGCACTTAACAAAATTGATTTGCACTTATATAAAATTGATTTGCACTTAACACCACTCTAAATTAATCATCACACATTGTTCATTCGAAAATCCGGGTCTAAGATAGGAGAAATGTTAGCGGACCGATTAGATAGACAATGTGGGACTAATCTTTTTTTTTTTAGTTTTAATTTTTTTTGGTTGACTGCCCAACAATTGCGTTTTGCCTGTGCATTGGAGCTTGACATGACATTGGAACTTGTAATAAAATAATGCAGCAAAAGATCACAGTATCTGTAGTTGATAAGAGTGAAATTTTAATGCAATTATTACTCCAAGTTTCAAACTTTATCCCCTTTGCATTTTCCATACATTAAATGACGTGTGGATTGTGGATTTGACATGCTTACTGTTATTCCCACTGCTTTCTGCGGCATTCTTTTGTGTTGAATGCAAAATTAGTAATCACGACTAAGTATGTTTTTTATGTTTTGGGGAGTCAAAAGAGGCGTTTAGAGGTTATTAATTCCTCGCCTTTTTTCTTCAAAATATGTTTTTTTTTTAAAAAATTTATTTTTAACAATACTGATAAGATTTTTTCCCCTTAAAAACATTAAAATAGCTTTTATTTATTTATTATAATAGGAGTCTAAAGACTTAAAAATGAGTATTTGGTACTCTTAACATAAGCATAGGATCAAATACTATGTATGTTTTTTATGTTTTGGGGACTCAAAAGAGGCGTTTAGAGGTTATTAATTCCACGCCTTTTTTCTTCAAAATATGTTTTTTTTTAAAAAAAATTTATTTTTAACAATACTGATAAGATTTTTTCCCCTAAGAACATTAAAATAACATTTTTTATTTATTATAATAGGAGTCTAAAGACTTTAAAATGAGTATTTGGTACTCTTAACATAAGCATAGGACCAAATACTATGTATGTTTTTTATGTTTAGGGGACTCAAAAGAGGCGTTTAGAGGTTATAAATTCGTCGCCTTTTTTCTTCAAAATATGTTTTTTTTAAAAAAAATTTATTTTTAACAATACTGATAAGATTTTTTCCCCTAAGAACATTAAAATAACATTTTTTATTTATTATAATAGGAGTCTAAAGACTTAAAAATGAGTATTTGGTACTCTTAACATAAGCATAGGACCAAATACTATGTATGTTTTTTATGTTTTGGGGACTCAAAAGAGGCGTTTAGAGGTTATTAATTCGTCGCCTTTTTTCTTCAAAATATGTTAAAAAAAAAATTTTATTTTTAACAATACTGATAAGATTTTTTTCCCTTAAAAACATTAAAATAGCTTTTTTTATTTATTATAATAGGAGTCTAAAGACTTTAAAATGAGTATTTGGTACTCTTAACATAAGCATAGGACCAAATACTATGTATGTTTTTTATGTTTAGGGGACTCAAAAGAGGCGTTTCGAGGTTATAAATTCGTCGCCTTTTTTCTTCAAAATATGTTTTTAAAAAAAAAAATTTATTTTTAACAATACTGTTACGATTTTTTTTCCATTAAAAACATTAAAATAGCTTTTTTTATTTATTATAATAGGAGTCTAAAGACTTAAAAATGAGTATTTGGTACTCTTAACATAAGCATAGGACCAAATACTACTATTCTACATTTCTACTCGTGCCGTCTAGTCTCTCATGTGGATTTTTCTTCTTGGATTCTTAAATGATTGAATACTACTATTCTACATTTCTATTTTTTAATTTTCAGTTTTCTTTGGTCAAAAATTAGGGTTTTGCACGAGGATTCATAGCGTCTTTACCAAATAGTTGGGATTTGGGTTATAGTGATATATTAGAAGTGTTTATCATGTGTTGGTTAGTTCCTACAACTACCTTTAAGATGCTGTTTTTAAATTTTCAATATATTTATTTTGTAAGGATATGTGGTCTTAAAGGCTTCAGTTGTGATGTTTTTTCTCACTTGCTTGAGCTAGCTTCTATCTTATAATACTATTTGTGTTGCTTTTATGGTATTATTAAATTCGGTTTGGGTCTCTCACATTGTTTTGATTATTTTTTTATAATAAAGTTTGTTTGAATTTGGGATGTGTCATTCACACAGGGCTCATGCAAGTAATAAACAATTTAGAAATTTTTTTTGCAATAATTGTCTTGTTATTGTTACACTTTTTTTAATATTAGGGTTTGAAGATTGACTTATTTATTCATGTTATGCTTCTTATATTTCTTTTGGGTTTGAATAGTATATTCATATGTAAAAGGTTGTTTATTCAAAATTTATTACTGTTCATGAAACATCGTTTATCATGCAATAAACCTTTTTTATATTATTATTATTATCATCATTTATATGCTAAGACTGAAATAAATACACATTTCATTTAGACAAGTAGTTGTCATGTTTGTGGTGGTGGGGGTGGGGGGATATGTTCTTAGTATCATGATGTTTACATTGATTTTTATTTTTTTTGCATTTTCTATCGTCGAAGCTACTAAATCATTGTGACATTTAATTCTTGTTTTCCTATTAAAAGTATGTATTGATTGCATATTTTTTGCATTTTCTATCATTGAAGCCACTAAATCATAGTGGCATATAATTCTTGTTTTCCCCTTAGAAGTATATTTTGATTGCATAAAATGAAATGTGAATATTATATTTCTTCTCTCTTTGTAGCCATTAATCTAGCACATGGTAGTTAGATTTTATTATATTTCCAAATTGCTTGTGCAGTAGGAGATCACCAGTGTTATATTGTTGTCAACCTTTTTTGTGCTTATGCCATTCGCTGTCATTACAATTTTTAGTCCCAGTATACCCTTTTTTATATTTCATGCTTATTAACATTTATTATTCGTGTTTTATTTTGTATAACACCCTTATTTATGTAATTCTATTTTCTGTACTAATGTGATAAAATACTACATTTATTTATTTGTCATGTTCATCCCATGCATAGTTAGTTTTGTTTGTTATTTTCTGTACAAATGTGATAAAATACTACATTTATTTATTTTGGACCCAATCATCCGAGAAAAAAATTGTGTATGTAAGTCTAATGATGCGTCTTGCTAGGGTTTGTGGGCGCATGAGTTTCTTCTAGAATTCTTTGCGTGGGGGTATTTTTGGGAATTCATTTGTATTAAAAGGAGATGCATGCATACCTGTTTGAAATTGCTTCTTTTTGTAACCTTATTGTTATGGAGGGACACACTTGAAGCATCGATACTAAAAAATATTTACATAAAATGATATAATTGTTGGCCCCATCAATGGTTATTAATATGCCTTGAAATTATCTTCACTTTTGCGGATGCTCTACACGTATGTTCCAATATGGCTATAAATATTATCACGTGATAGTGATGCTTCGCGCACGCCCATCCGTAACATCACCTTCTCCTTTTATTTAAACGATGTCTTCGTCGTTGTCTTTATCTTCTATTGAGACCACTAGGGTTTTAGAGGAAAGCTGAGAAGCGGCGACAACTAAGAACCTATTTTATCCCGGCGATCCTATTCCATGAGGAATAATTGCAAGTGAGGGCTGAAGACGCAGAGCCGATGATGCTGTAGACCTTACAAAGTAAGGAGGAGCGGACACTGATCTGGAATGGAAGGTAAATCCCTTAAACTTTGTGGTGTTAGCAAGAATGGTGATACCGTGAGTGCTTCTTCTTAAGGATCCATGTAGGTGGAAGTAGATCCTGTATATCTGTTTCGTTAGGTATAGATATGTTCTCCCGTGCCGCGTTACAAAGTTCAGTTGGTAGTGAGTCAATGTCTTCCCACTACCGTCTTCGGGTGAAAGATCCTTCCACTGGATCAGTGTTATGCCCCCACACCCGCTTGGGTTCTCGGGACATAAGTACTCACGACGGATCAAGGAGCACGCTCAAGACAACGGGGCTGAACCATCCGGTTCAGCCCCCACACAATAAATCGGCCGGGATAGGGGCTGAACCACTCCGGTTCAGCCCCACTTGAGGGGGCCGGCCGGCCCCCTCTTTCCCCGGGTATTTATAGCCCGGGGATGCTTGGGATGATCATTCATGACCTATCAGGTATTCTCCTCCTCTACTCTCAAACCCTAACCCTAGTCTCTTCTTCTTCCCCTCTAGTTTCTCCTTTTTCCTCTCTACTTCTTGCTAGATCGTATCATTTGGTATCAGAGCAACTTTCCTGCGACCATGGTGACTCGCTCGGAGGCGGAAGCGTCACGATTGGCAACCCTAGAGGAGAACTACGTAGGGTTGGCGGATTCGGTGACGGCAATGGAAGCTCGCTTGAACACGTCCACAAAGAGCATGGAAGAACGCATGGATGGACGCATGGAGGAGATCAAGGCGCTGTTGATGCAGTCGTTGAAGGGAAAAGCGGTTCCGGGCAGCGATTCGGAGGCGGAAGCGTCGCAAAATGGCCAACCGGCAACCAATGGAGGGGCAGCCGGCTCCGGAAACCTGTTCCAGGGCGGGATCGGGACCGATCCGAGCCGCACGGAGCCCGCGGGCATCGGATCGGCCCCCGCCTGGACCGGAGCGCCGCCCAGCCAGGCGGGCTGGACAGGGGCGTCGGGGGGCGCTGACTACAGCCGCCCAGGGGGCAGCTATCTCCCCCGACACCCGCCGACCTGGGCCGCCCAGCATCTGCCGCATCCGGGCGTGCCGGCTGGAAGCGGACCAGGCGGTCCTTCCGCCGCCCAGGAGAGGGCCGCGGCAGAGCCCTGACGGACCCGCGAGGCTCCAGCAGTGCCCTTGCGACCACAGGGGGCTGTCAACGCCAATTTCGGAGGAAGAATGGGCCTCCTACCGACGCCACAGCACGTGGGAGGGCCGATGAGGTTCGGCAACGGCGAAACATGGCACGAACAGCCTCCCCGACAAGGATTTCAAGGCGGAGGACAGCAATGGGGCGGCGGCCAAGGGGGAGCGAACATCCATGACCATTACGGCCGACCACCACAGGGACCGGAGTTTAACGGGAGACACGGCGACATGCATCAACGACCCTACATGCCTCCGAAGAGAACTCGCATGAATTTCCCTAAATTCCGCGGCGGGGATGCGTTGGAATGGGTGCAAAAGGCTGAGCTGTATTTCACTTATCAGGAGATTCCAGATGACCAGTGGGTGCAGTTGGCGTCCTTCCATCTGGAAGACGACGCATACCAGTGGGCTCAGTGGTTCATACGGGCCTACGGATACGCAACATGGGCCAACTTTGTGGAAGGGTTCGTGGCACGTTTTGGGCCGTTGGAATACGAGGATGTGGAGGCCACGCTACAGAAGCTTCGTCAGAAGGGTACAGTGATGGAGTACCGAGCGGACTTTGAGAAGCTAGCAAACCGGGTCGATTGGGAAGAGAAGACGCTCCTCAGTTGCTTCATATCCGGCCTGCGGGATCATTTGAGGGATGAGGTCCATGCGTACATGCCACGCAGTCTTAGTCATGCCATCAGTCTGGCGCGCATACAGGAGGAGCGCTTCAACCGACAAAAGAATCGGGCTCCACCAAGAGCCCCACCCCTCCCAGCGGCAGGTAGAAGGGAGCAGGCACCGGTGGCTCGACCGACAGTGACGCGACTCACCTGGCCTGAGCTACAGGCCAGAAAGGAGAAGGGATTGTGCTTCAACTGCGATGAGAAATACGCCCCGGGGCATCGCTGCCAAAAGGTGCAAGTCTTCATGCTGCGCGAGGAGGATGAGGAGGAGGACACCCCGGGCATCGAGGACGAGGAGGAGTTGGACTTGGCGGAGTTTGGAGTCTCGATTCAGGCCATGGAGGGGTGTATGGCCCCCCTCACTATGCGGATCAAGGGCAGGATTGGCAAACAAAGGGTAACCATCCTCATTGATAGTGGGAGCACCCACAATTTCATCAACCCGGAGGTGGCACTGAGGGCAGGGCACCCAGTAGACAAGAATGCGGCTTTCCAGGTCATGGTCGCGGATGGTAGCAAGCTGCGGTGCGAAGGGGCACTGAAGGGAGTGGAGATACATCTTACGGGATATGTGTGTAGCACCGATGTCTACCTCCTGCCGATTAAGGGGTCCGATATGGTCCTTGGGGTACAGTGGCTCCGCCAACTACGACGGGTGACTACGGACTGGGACCGCATGACACTGGAGTTCACGCAGCAGGGGACCGATTACTGCTTACACGGTATACGATCCTCCCCCCTCAAGGAGATCTCACTACGAAGTCTGCTGAGACTGGAGGAGCAGGGGAGTATGATGGCCATGATACTCGGGGTGACGGCTGAGGGACCCGAAACACAGGTGGAGTCGGACCAGTTGCAGCTTCTTTTAGCACAGTTCGAGGATGTCTTCCAGGAGCCACACACTCTTCCTCCGTCGCGTTTCCGGGATCACCAGATACAGCTGAAGACGGGGGTGGACCCTACCAATATCCGCCCCTACCGCTACCCGCACGTTCAGAAGGCAGAGATCGAACGCAGCGTACGGGAGATGCTGGCAACGGGCATCATTCGGCCCAGCACCAGCGCGTTCTCTTCTCCGATCATATTGGTCAAGAAAAAGGACGGTTCCTGGCGATTCTGCGTCGACTACCGGGGGTTGAATAGCTCCACCATCAAGGACAAGTTTCCCATTCCCATGATTGAAGAGCTGCTGGATGAGTTGCACGGCGCAAGTCTGTTCACCAAACTGGACCTTCGGTCCGGTTACCATCAAATTCGCATGAAGGAAGAGGATGTCCATAAAACGGCGTTCCGCACCCACGACGGGCACTATGAGTTCTTGGTGATGCCGTTCGGGTTGGCCAACGCCCCCTCCACCTTCCAGGCTGTGATGAATGAGATCTTCCGACCACTTCTGCGCCGGTATGTCCTGGTATTTTTTGATGATATACTAATCTATAGCAGGACTTGGGACGACCATTTGGAGCACGTGCGACATGTCCTCGCCACACTGCGGGAGCACCGCCTATACGCCAAACGGTCCAAGTGCTCGTTCGGGCAGAGCGAGGTCGAGTACCTGGGGCACCTAGTGTCCGCCCGTGGGGTCCAGGCCGACCCACAGAAGATTGCTAGTATGGTGTCTTGGCCCCAGCCCACGACAGTGCGAGCCTTGCGTGGCTTCCTCGGCTTGACGGGATACTACCGCCGTTTTGTGAAGGACTACGGCAAGATCGCTCGACCTCTTACCCAACTGTTACAGAAGGATGCCTTCCAGTGGAGCACCGAAGCAGATGAGGCCTTCCGGGCCTTGAAACAGGCCATGACTACTACACCGGTGTTAGCACTGCCGGATTTCGCTAAAGAGTTCGTGGTTGAGACTGACGCGTCTGGCGTCGGCCTCGGGGCAGTTCTGATGCAGGAGGGTCGGCCGCTCGCATGCTTCAGCAAGGCCTTGGCCCCTCGGACGTTGGGACTTTCGACGTACGAGAAAGAGATGTTGGCCATTATCCATGCAATCGAAATGTGGCGGCCCTATCTTTTGGGACAGCACTTCCAGGTCCGTACCGACCATCAGAGTCTGAAGCACTTCCTCGAGCAGCGTTTAGCGTCCCCATTGCAGCAGAAGTGGTTAACCAAGCTGATGGGGTATGACTCCGAGATTGTGTACCGACGGGGCCGAGATAATGTGGTTGCGGACGCCCTCTCCCGCCTACCTGAGAGCTCTCTCTCTCTCGTGTCGGGACCGGTCGTCACCACCTTGGACGAGATACAGGCAGAGGTACTCCAGGACCCCGAGTTATGCAACATTGTTGAGGCGCTACAGCAGGGTAAGGCGACGGAGCCGGGCTATCATCTTCAGGGCCAGCGGCTTTACTTTCAGGGCAGAGTGGTCATTCCATCCGCGTCGCCGTGGCGGACAACGATGATGCAGGAGTTTCATGCCTCTCCCACCGGCGGCCACGGGGGAATCCTGCGGACTCTTCAACGGCTCAGGGCCAATGTTTTCTGGAAGGGAATGCGGCGAGATGTGCAGCAATTTGTGCGGGAGTGTGAGGTTTGCCAGCGCCAGAAGTACGAGACCACATCACCAGCCGGGCTCCTCACTCCGCTAGAGATTCCGCACCAGGTTTGGGACACCATCTCCATGGACTTCATTGACGGACTGCCCAAGTCCCACGGCAAGACCGTCATTCTGGTGGTGGTAGACAAGCTCTCCAAGTATGGTCACTTCCTGCCTTTGAGCCATCCGTACACCGGGGAGACAGTTGCAGAGTTATTTGCGCGGGAGATTGTGCGCCTCCATGGACTTCCGCGCTCCATCATTTCCGACAGAGATCCGGTTTTTATCAGCAGTTTTTGGAAGGAACTCTTTCGGCTACAGGGTACCACGCTACGCATGAGCACCGCCCATCATCCTCAGACAGACGGACAGACGGAGGTCCTCAACAGGGGGGTGGAGACTTACTTGCGGTGTTTTGTGATGGATGAGCCGCGCACGTGGACCCGTTGGTTGCATTGGGCGGAGTACTGCTACAACACGTCTTTCCACACGGCCAGCAAGCTCACCCCATTCGAGGTGGTGTACGGCCGTCCTCCCCCTACTTTGAGTTCTTATGAACCCGCCAGCACCGCTCTTCCAGCCGTGGAACGGACACTTCAGGACCGGGATCGCACCTTAGCCGTACTTCGGGACAATCTGCGGGTCGCTCAGGACCGCATGAAGGCGCAGGCGGACAAACACCGCACTGAACGGGAATTCGCAGTGGGCGATGAGGTTTTCCTCAAGCTCCAACCTTACCGCCAGCTGTCTGTCTCTCGGCGGGTCAATCAGAAACTCGCCCCCCGTTACTACGGGCCATTTCGCATCCTACGCCGGGTGGGCCCTGTCGCATATACCTTGGATCTTCCGGCGGGGTCTCGCATCCACCCGACATTCCATGTCTCTGTTTTAAAGAAAAAGCTCGGGGCTTCCGTTCAGGCCAGCCCTTTCCTACCCGAGGCAACCAGCACGGGTGAGTTGCGGCCATCCCCCGAAACTATTTTGCTCACCAAGTGGAAGAAGTCGGGCACGGAATACCGACCAGCAGTGCTTGTCAAATGGCAACAGATGGATGCAGCTCACAACTCCTGGGTTGACTTGCTAGAGTTCCACGAGCGGTTTCCAGACTTCCACCTTGAGGACAAGCTGGTGCTTGATGGGGAGGGGAATGTTATGCCCCCACACCCGCTTGGGTTCTCGGGACATAAGTACTCACGACGGATCAAGGAGCGCGCTCAAGACAACGGGGCTGAACCATCCGGTTCAGCCCCCACACAATAAACCGGCCGGGATAGGGGCTGAACCACTCCGGTTCAGCCCCACTTGAGGGGGCCGGCCGGCCCCCTCTTTCCCCGGGTATTTATAGCCCGGGGATGCTTGGGATGATCATTCATGAACTATCAGGTATTCTCCTCCTCTACTCTCAAACCCTAACCCTAGTCTCTTCTTCTTCCCCTCTAGTTTCTCCTTTTTCCTCTCTACTTCTTGCTAGATCGTATCATTGCTAGATCGTATCAATCAGCCCTTGAGTGACCTGTAGATTATCCCGAATAATCTGCCGCAAGCTAACCACGGCTAGAGGTACATGTATATGCATATTCTTGTAACTGTAAATCAGCAAGGGTGTCACATGAACAGAGCCGGTGATGCTGTAGACCTTACAAAGTAAGGAGGAGCGGACCCTGATCTGGAAGGGAAGGTAAATCCCATAAACTTTGTGGTGTTAGCAAGAACGGTGATACTGTGAGTGCTTCTTCTTAAGGATCCATGTAGGTGGAAGTAGATTCTGTAGACCTGTTTCGTTTGGTATAGATATGTTCTCCCGTGCCGCGTTACGAAGTTCAGTTGGTAGTGAGTCAATGTCTTCCCACTACCGTCTTCGGGTGAAAGATCCTTCTACTGGACCAGCCCTTAGTGACTTGTAGATTATCCGGAATAATCTGCCGCAAGCTAACCACGGCTAGAGGTACATGGATAGACATTCTTGTAGCTGTAAATTAGCAAGCGTGTCACATGAACATCCGTTTTCTCCTTTTCTTTATAGGATTTAAGCAGCGATGTTTGAAATACATGGTGTATTTTACAGTTAGCTGGTAGTAGTAGTCTGTACGCTGTCTCGCAGATGACTTACACAACTTGGAAGGGACCGTAGAAATGCAGTGCCAGTTTTCTACGATGCGTTCGGTGTAGCGCCAGCTGCCGGTATGAGTGTAATTTAAGTAATACCCAATCTCCTTTCTGGAATTTAATATTTGCTCTTCTTTTATCAGCGTGATTCTTCATGTGATTGGAGGTTTTCCCGTAGTTGATGGATAAGCTCTTCCCTGGTTTGCAACGTCAGCTCCATTGCTTCGTTCTCCATGCTCCTTGCACAGCAAGAGAGAAGGTCCAGGAGGAGTCCGATCGAACATGACTTCAAAGGGAGTCATGCCGGTGAGGTGTTAACTGTGGTATTTTATGTAAATATTTTTAATTCAAAAAAGAGTAATGGTCGTCAATGACCAATGTATATACTGTATTGATTGTAATAGTTTTTATGGATGAATTAACTTTGTTTTCCCACGTCTTCTCTGCTTCTTCTATCTTCCTTCTCTCTCTCTTGACCAATATATACTGTATTGATTGTAATAGTTTTTATGGATGAATTAACTTTGTTTTCCCACGTCTTCTCTCCTCCTCCTCTCTCTCTCCCTCTCTCCCTCTCTCCCTCTCTCCCTCTCTCCCGGCCTTTCTTTTTGTTGTGTAATTCCATGTTTCCATTCTTCTTTTTGCCTAATTATTCCTCCAGGGTCTGTTCGATTGGACATAATTGGAGACATGAAATTAGAATTGAATTTCATTTTCAATTAAATTTAACCTCCAATTTCAATTCCACCCAGCCAAATAATGCCTAAGAGTTCGTCATTTGATTTCTATAATTTTGTGTGATACTTACTCGAAGTACACCGCAACTCTTCCTTATCGAACTAGTGATTATAATATGGTTGTATTAATGCATGGATTTTTCAGGTTAATTCATATATCTGAATAATTCACATATATCTAATCTTACCACACTATAATGATAAATATTTAAAGATTATGATAATGATGCAATATCATACTTCAGTTGGGTTAATTAATTCATCTAGACTTGTAATTTTGGGTTAATCATTTTCTATGCCATTTGCATATATATTATTGCTTAAAATGATATTTATTTTAAGTATTTGGTATTTTTTTCTTCAAAATATTATTTAGGAATTTAATAATGTTTAGTTATGTTCGCTATTGATTGGACTAATTTGTGTTTAAATAGATTGCAAATTGTGTTAGTTAAATATTAATTAATTTGTTATTATTCAATATTAAAATTTTAAATTTGTGCTTAATTCTGCAATAATATAGTTTTAGTTAGTCTAATTAGTACATTAATGATACTAGTTTTGATTTATTTGATTTTTATTAGGTCAAATCAACATAATTTAAATATATTTATAGGATCGAATGAATCAATAATCTATTCACAAGAATAAGGAATATATATACATGTACAAGAGAGGGTGTTTACAACACCCAGGGTGAGCTTAAGTTAACTCCACCACAAACAAAGTACACTATATCTAACATCCCCCTCGCAAACTCACGTGTGATCATGCACCGAGAGTTTGAACAAAAGATGGGTATATTAGGTCCTCGTCTGCGACTTAGTCATCAAATTTGCAATCTGCTGTTCGGAAGGAACAAAGGAAAGAGCAAGATTGTCACGACTATAGTGCTCACTAAGGAAGAAAGCATCAATCCCGATATGCTTGGAGAGTGAGTGCTTCACCGGGTTCAGAGCAGTCTTAATGGCACCGATGTTATCACGATAAAATGGGGTGGGATCTGGAGAGGAGACACTAAGGGTCTCAAGGATCTGGAGAGTAGTCTTAATGGCCTGAAGCTCAGCCTCAATGCTGGAACGAGAAACACTATATATTTCTTGGAATTCCATACAATAAGAAAATAACCCAAGAATAGACAAAAATCAGTGACAGAGTGACAATCAACATGATCACTAGCTCAGGTAGCATCCGAGTAAGCACAGAACTGCAAAGAGCTGCTGCTGGAGAAGAAAAGACCATGAGAAGGCGCCGCTCAGAGATAACGCATGAGATGCAGCAGGTGACCGTAATGCATAGAGGTAAGCGCACTAACAAACTGGCTCAACACATGAACATCACGGGCAATGCCGGGCTGACTAATGGTGAAGTAGACGAGGCTCCCAACGAGGTGACAGTAGCGAGTGAGATTGGAGAGTGGAACACCATCATCCAGACGTAGCTGAAAGTGAAGCTACATAGGGGTGTCCACTGTGCAAGAGTTAGAGAGAGCAGCCCGAACTCAGAGATCAGATGTGTACCTTTGTTGAGAGAGCTAAAAACCACAGTCTCTAGAGCTGACTCAAGGACCAAAAAGTAGATAAGCTATCCAAGGTCAGTCATACGAAACTACTGCTGAAGGTGATGTTTGACAAAGGCTACATGAGAATGGTCATCACCAGTAATGATCATACATTCATACCATCCACATAAAGTAACAAGCAATGTTTTAAATATCGGATGTCGGCGATATATCGGACTGAATTTTTAAATGTCGGATGTCGGAAGTCGGAGACATGTCGGAGATATTTTAAAATATCGGATTATCATGTCTTATAAATAAAATTTTATTTTTACGTATGCTAACTATAATTATATGTTATAAAAATAGAAAAATAATTTAATAAATAGATAAAAATGAGCCATTTATATTACGAAATAAAATCAAATATTATTAACAAATAAAAAATGATACATTGTAAAATATATTTAATAGTATACAATAATTTTATTTGATAGTAATAAGTTTATTACAAATAAAGAAGATTTAAAAGTTAAAATCCTTCATTGAATATAAGTTTTTTCAAACATATAAATTTATATTAAAAACATGCAAACAATCAACTAATACATATATTAAATGTTTTCATATTTTTTGTAATATGAAATTAAATATTTATGAAATAATTATACAAAATTATTTATAAGAATAAAATGTTTAAAAAGTCGAAATAATAAGTCTAATCGATTTAAACATACACAATATAAAATATATAGTATACTCATAGAACATAAAATAAAATAGCAAACGATATATTTAAAAGTCGTGTCGGCCGATATATCGGACATGTCGGCCTATATTTTACAAAATGACATAAATTTTTTTTTTTTAGAAAAACATATCGTTTTGTCTTAAAAAATGACATGTCGGGAGACATGTCGGACATGTCGGAGGACATTTAAAACAATGGTAACAAGAGAGTCCGACCATGTGAGGAGAAGTGCACTAACAGAGCTGGATCATGCGGGCTCGAATGGAAATCGGCGGCTGTAATGACTGAGTTATAATGTACAAACGCACGAGGCGCCTTCTTGAGAGCATAAAGAGCTCTTCTTAAGCGACAGACAAGGCCTGGAGGAGAGGATAGACCGGGAAGAGGAAGCATGTAAATCTCCTGCTGAAGATTACCGTGAAGAAATGCATTCTTCACGTTGAGCTGAGACAGAGATCAGTGACGAACAGCTGCAACTGCAATAAGAGTCCAAACCGTAGTCATGTGTGCAACTGGAGCAAAGGTCTCGTCATAGTCTCTCCCCTGTTCTTGCTGAAAATCACGTGCAACTAGCCGAGTCTTATACCTCACCACAGAACCATCAGAACAAGTCTTGATTTTGAGAATATCCACTTGCAAGTAATATGAATAACACAAGGAGGAACAAGGTCCCATGTACGATTGTGCTCAATAACCTCCAACTCAGCAGACATAACAACCTGTCACTCAGGTGTCTGGGAAGCCTCACGGTAGGAAGCCGATTCTGGAGCACGACAAACAGTAGCAGGAAGGGCAGGTAGGTCCAGTGGTAGTTAGGCTAAGGCGGTCGGGAGGACGTCTCTCACGAGGTGAGTTGCGACGCACAGGAGAATCATCCACATGCCATTTGTTGGAGGAGACTCACACTGAGTCTTGGGGCATTGAAGACGAAGGAACATAAGGAGGATGACGACGAGTGTAATGATATGAAAGAGGGGACGATGAGCGCGTCCGAAGGAGAAGTGAAAGATGGAAGGGAGATATGAGAAGATGAGACCGGAGTGGTCAGAGATGGTTTAGACGGTGGCAAGAAGAGAGGTGGACATAGCGGTGGAGAGGAGGAGATAAGATTTGGTGGGGTGGGAAGAGTGAGGAATTGCACATCAAAGGGAGTCACAGATGAATGCGAGGTTGAGGGGACAGAAGACACAAAGGAAGGGCGAGACTCGTCAAAGGTGACGTCACGTGAGATGCAATGTCGGCGTGCAACAAGATCATAACATCAATAACGTTTGTGCTCAGTACTGTATCCAAGAATGAAATAAGATACAGATTGAGCAGAAAGCTTGATAAGCTCATATGGAGGAAGTAGAACATAACATCGACAACCAAAAACTCGAAGATGAGTATAGTGTGAGGATCAAGAGTACAAACACTCACCAGGACACTGACACTTAAGAAATATGGAGGGATGCAGGTTAATAAGTTAAACATTAGTGGAAACAGCTTCAACCCAAAAGTGAAGAGGAACGTCGGAAGAGATAAGAAGAGTGCAGATTGTCTCTATGATGTGGCGATGCTTCCTTTCAGCTGTGCCATTCTGAGTGTGGGCACCAAACTGGCAAGCTGAGGGAGAGTACTAAGGGTAGCTAACAGAACGTGAAAAGTATGAAAGAGATATTCCCTCCCCTGAGTCAGAACGAAAAATGCGTATGAAATCAAAATACTTGGTGCACGTTATAGCCGAGAAAGTATCATAAATTTGAAAGAATTCAGAGCGAGAGTGTATAAAATAAATCCAACAATAACGGGAGTAATCACCAACACAAATAACGTAATACCGATGTCTGCCTTTTAATACAAAAGGTGTCAGATCCCATACATCAGAATGAACTAAATCAAAAGGACGTCGAGACCTAGTCTCATTAAATTGATAGGGGAGTTGTAGTTGTTTTCTAAACTTGCAGCCCGTACAAGAATGAGACCGATCAATAGAAACACGACAAAGGAGATCAGTACTGTTGAGAGACGACAAATGCAAACCGCTCGGGTGACCAAAACGATGATGTCATTGAGAGAAGCCCACTAAAGGAAGACAAAAGGAGGAGGCAGCTGGTGCCGATAAAGTGGATGGAAGATGGAGGCGATGAAGTACGTATACCCCGTTACGGCGACGACCAGCCCTAAGGAGTGTCCCTGTCATACGGTCCTGCATACGACACACAAATTGATCAAAAATAACAAGACACCCATGTGACGTGAGTTGACTGACAAATATAAGGTTAATGGATAACTTGGGTATGCGGGCAATATCAGGAATATGGAAATAGTGAGTATGAAGGAGGCCACAACTGGTGATGAGGAGAATAGTGCTTTTTGCTACCATGACACCAAGAGCTGGCGATACGGGCTGACAGGATAATAGGTGAGTGACATCATAAGTCACGTGAAAAGAGGCTCCAGAGTCAAGCAACCAGTCGGAGGAAGAGATACCTGCAGGGGCTGAGGCATCTGACTGAGATGCAGAAACAATAGAAGTATCCAGTGAGTGCGCGAAGGTAGAGGAGCGATGTAGAGACCCATGAGAGAGCTGCTGGGCAATCTACTGGGAAAGCTTAGAAACAGAGAGTGACTGCACCTTAGTGGAGAAGTGGGCTGAAGGAGCACCAGGAGCACGTTGCTCACCAGACTGCTGATCCATTTAAAGCTTGCGACACTCAGATTCGACGTGTCCAAAACACTGACAGTAGTGATAGCGGACCTGCTGGAAATGAGGATCACTGGACTGAAAAGTAGCTGGCATAATAGGATGAGGAACAGGCTGTACCGGCGCACTATAACCTAACAAAGGCATTAGAGAAGGACTCATAAGAGAGGACTGCGGTGGAAGCTAACAAAGGCAAGACCATCATGGGTCAGCACACCAAAATGAGCATCAATGTCTAAGGAGTGTCGACGAGTCTCTTCAGCGATCAACAAGGTTAGCGTATTGCTGAGAGAACGTGGAGGATCCCAATGTAGAAGCTTGGCACGAATAGGTTCAAACTCAGGGCGTAAGCGCATAAGAAATTCATACATGCGTTGAACATCACAATCTCGAGATGTTACAACACACTAAGGGCAAGTAGGGCAGGGAGAATGAGACATCTCATCACACTGATGCCAGAGGTTCAGAAGTCAATGTTTTAAATATCGGATGTCGGAAGTCAGAGATATTTTAAAATATCGGATTTTCTTGTCTTAAAAATATTTTTTTTATTTTTTATGTATATTAATTATCATTATATATTATAAAAAATGAAAATAATATAGCAATTAGATAAAAAATAAGTCATTTATATCACAAAATAAAACCGAATAGTATCTAAAATAAAATGTGATTAAAAAAATACAAAATGATACATTGTAAAATATATTTAGTAGTATACAATAATTTTATTTTGATAACAATAATCTTATTGCAAATAAAGAAAATTTAAAGTTAAAAGTCCTTAATTTATTATGTCTTTTCAAATTTATATTAAAAAATGCAAACGATCAATAAATAAATGTATTAAATATTTTCATTTATTTTGTAATATAAAATTGAAAATTATGAAACTGTTATGTGTTGTATTATTAGAGCTGTCACGGTTCTGGTTCGGTTCCGGTTCTACTAAAATCATGAACCGAACCACTAAGCTGACGGTTCTTCAAATTAGAACCAAACTTTATTTGGTTTGACCGGTTCCGGTTCTGGTTCCGGTTCCAGCTTAATTTTTGGAACCGTCGTGTCAACGGTTCCGGTTACGGTTCAACAAGAACCAAAACCAAACCGGTCACTATCGGTTCGGTCCGGTTCCATGCGGTTCGATTCGGTTCCAATCGGTTCCAACTAAAACCAAGGTCAAGCTTGGCGGAATGAAATAAAAGCGGGTTACAAATAGTAAAACTCAAAACAACATCGAAATAGAAATAATTATGATGCGCACTTCTCTACGGTCTTTTCCGCGATCGGTGGGATAGTATCAATTGTCATCTTATGCGTGTAGACTTGCCACGAATTCTAGTTGGCTTGCGAACGTCTCATCGACATGCTCAACCACTTGCCCAGGGAGAATGAGACATCTCATCACACTGATGCCAGAGGTTCAGAAGTCAATGTTTTAAATATCGGATGTCGGAAGTCAGAGATATTTTAAAATATCGAATTTTCTTGTCTTAAAAATAAAATTTTTATTTTTTATGTATATTAATTATCATTATATATTATAAAAAATGAAAATAATATAGCAATTTGATAAAAAATAAGTCATTTATATCACAAAATAAAATCGAATAGTATCTAAAATAAAATGTGATTAAAAAAATACAAAATGATACATTGTAAAATATATTTAGTAGTATACAATAATTTTATTTTGATAACAATAAGCTTATTGCAAATAAAGAAAATTTAAAGTTAAAAGTCCTTAATTTATTATGTCTTTTCAAATTTATATTAAAAAATGCAAACGATCAATAAATAAATGTATTAAATATTTTCATTTATTTTGTAATATAAAATTGAAAATTATGAAACTGTTATGTGTCGTATTATTAGAGCTGTCACGGTTCTGGTTCGGTTCCGGTTCTACTAAAATCATGAACCGAACCACTAAGCTGACGGTTCTTCAAATTAGAACCAAACTTTATTTGGTTTGACCGGTTCCGGTTCTGGTTCCGGTTCCAGCTTAATTTTTGGAACCGTCGTGTCAACGGTTCCGGTTACGGTTCAACAAGAACTAAAACCAAACCGGTCACTATCGGTTCGGTCCGGTTCCATGCGGTTCGGTTCGGTTCCAATCGGTTCCAACTAAAACCAAGGTCAAGCTTGGCGGAATGAAATAAAAGCGGGTTATAAATAGTAAAACTCAAAACAACATCGAAATAGAAATAATTATGATGCGCACTTCTCTACGGTCTTTTCCGCGATCGGTGGGATAGTATCAATTGTCATCCTATGCGTGTAGACTTGCCACGAATTCTAGTTGGCTTGCGAACGTCTCATCGACATGCTCAACCGTAACAATCGCCTACAATTAGTTGTCTTTCATGATTACTAATAAATATATCTTCTATATTTTTAAAATAAAATATTTCAAAAAAATATGTAAGTAAAATTAAAAATATAATATATAACTGTATAAAAATAAAAAAATGAACTGCAAAAAGTGACTCTCAACCACACCAATGTCAAACCATGTCATACAGATTTTATGCGGTGAAGTTTTGTTCGGTCCAAAATCGACCACCTTTAGTATGATTGCGGTTTGGGTTCAAACTGCACCAGTTTCACTCGTGATAGTAAGTATAAATATTATAGATAAATTATAAAATAATAATAATAATAATATAATAATAATAATAATAAACAGGTTGCGGTTCGGTTCTACTTCGGTCCGGTTCGAATCGGGTCTAAACATCTTGAAACCGCTTGAGAGTTGTATGTTGCGGTTCCGGTTCCGGTTCCGGTCCGGATAATAAAATGTAAGAATCACACCCGGACCAATGTTGTTCACGGTTCCAAAATTCAAACCGGAACCCGAATAATTTGCCAACGGTTCGGTCCGGTTCTTTGCGGTTTCGGTTCGATTTGCGGTTTTCGGTTTTAAGTGACAGCTCTACGTATTATGTGTCGGTCATGTTATGTTATGTGTCAGTTATGTTATTGTTATGTGTCATGAATATTGTTATTTATGTCTTTATGAGAGTTAGATGAGTGTTGAGAAATTATTTGGTGAGTCATTATTATGTATAGCCTATATAAAGGCATGTGGGGGTATGTATGAAGCAAGCAAAAAAAATATTCTATTTTCTCATCTTCCTTGTGAGATCTTGGTGGCTCTCTCCTCCGACGAGCAACCCCGCTTAGGCAGCCGCGGTCACGGCTCCGTAGTATCCCCGCCTTCTTCCATCTCCACCACCATCATCTCTACATCCGGCCACCTTCGAAGGATCATAACAACTTGGTATCATAGGCACTTGGTTCTCTTCCACCGACGGACATCCCTCCCCCAGCTTCACCCGATTGCAACTACTCCCTTCACCTCCTCGATTGCAACCAGTCCCTCTGCCTCCATCAGCTTTCCCCGATTGCAACCAGTCCGGACATTGGCCCTTCCCGCGGGTCCCTGCGACACCAGAAGCTCCGCTGAGATCCGACACCCAACTACCCGCCGGATCCGACCCGCCATCTCTGCGTCCAGGTCGACGCATGCCGTTTACGACCTCTGGGTCCAGGTCGACGCGGGCTTTCCGACGGGCTCCAATAGCCGCAGCCTCTTCCCCCTTGCTAAACGACCACTCCACCTCCTCCATTCTCCTCGAGTCCCGCCCGCACACCAGCGCCCTTTACCCTCATCGAGCCGCACACCATCAAGGACTTTATGGGCCGCACAACGGTCTGTCGACTTCTCCTTTTTATTTCTTCCAACAGCCTCCTATTTCTACCCAACGTCTAAACAAGCCCTCATAATTTCCAGCGGGATGCCAATATTGGGCGCCATCGGGGCTCTCGTGGTCATTCCCAGCCAGTTGCCTCGACGCACTCCAACTGCCGGTCACCCGCTCCTCTACTCGCTCCTCCCTCACTATGGGCGACGCATCTGAGCAACTCAATCAAATAATGCCCATGCTACATGACCTCTTGGCGCAACAAGCTGTGCACACTACTCTTGCGGACTGACATCAGGAGGCCATTACTGCGCTCGCCAAGCGCGTCGATGATCTGTCCTCCACCCCGACACACAATCATGCTAGCAGCAGCTAGACACAACCACTTCTTCGTCTGGGCCCGTCGCCCTTGACTGTTCACGAGCCGCCACCACATGTCCCCGCGCGCCCTGACGTTGCCATCGTACCACGCTATACTAGATTGGAATTTCCAACATACGATGGGAAAAGTGATCCTTTGAGCTGGCTCACCAAGTGTGAGCAATTTTTCGGCCACCAACAAACTCCGGCCGCCGACCAGATCCCTTTAGCATCCTTCCATATGCTCGACTTCGCTGTTTTATAGGCTTCTCGACTTCTCTCAAACCGGCCAAATCTGAATTGGGACGACTTCAAGCGGCTCTGCAACTTGTGTTTCAGACCTCCTATCCGCAGTAACCCGCTCGGCGCACTCACATCTCTACGTCAAACGGGTACCGTGGACGAGTACATGGAACAATTTCAGCTTCTCTTAGCACATGTCCCTCTTGGCCCGGATATGCAAGTCAACATTTTCACCGCCGGATTTCGCGAGCGATTGCAACTGAAAGTTGAGTTTGAGGCCCCTCCGGACTTAGTGACTGCTATGAGTCTGACCCGGCTTTGCGAGCGTCGCCTCCAGCTGTCCCAAGAGGCATATCCACCTGCTACCAACATTGTTCTACAGGACCGACGCGAGGGTCCCCTAGCACCACAAGTCCGCCGCTTATCTCGGGCTGAGATGCTGCAACGCCGCGCGCAAGGATTATGTTTCAATTGCGACGAGCAGTACACTCGTGGCCACAGGTGCACTCGGCTTTTCTACCTACACGTCGAGGACTTTGACGACGAGGGCATCGAATAAAGCTTGCGGGCAGGCTTTTTTGGAGGACGGGTGAGATGTTATGTCGTATTATGTGTCGGTCATGTTATCATGTTATGTTATATGTCGGTTATGTTATTGTTATGTGCCTTGACTATTGTTATTTATGTCTTTATAAGAGTTAGGTGAGTGTTGGGAAATTATTAGGTGAGTCATTATTATGTATAGCCTATATAAAGGCATGTGGGGGTATGTATGAAGCAAGCAAGAAAAATATTCTATTTTCTCATCTTCCTTGTGAGATCTTGGTGGCTCTCTCCTCCGACGAGTAACCCCGCTTAGGCAGCCGCGGTCACGGATCCATAGTATCTCCGTCATCTTCCATCTCCATCATCTCTACATCCGGTCACCTTCGAAGAAGGACCATAAAAAAAAATATACAAGATTGGTTGTGAGAATAAAACATTAAAAAATCGTAACAATAAGTCTAATCGATTTAAACATACATTATATATATACATATATATATATGTGTGTGTGTGATTAAATATATGCTGCTAGGTTGTGAGAATAAAATATTAAAAAATCAAAACAATAAGTCTAATCGATTTAAACATACATAATATATGTGTGTGTGTGATTTAAACATATACTGCTAGTCTGCTAATATAACATGAAATAAATTGACGGATGATATATTTAATAGTTGTGTCAGCGGATATATCAAAAAAATCGGACATGTCGGCCTATATTTTACAAAAAAGGACATAATCTTTTTTTTAGAAAGACATATTGTTTTGCCCTAAAAATGACATGGCGGGAGATATGTTGTACATGTTGGAAGACATTTAAAACAATGCCTGGAGCTCAACAAAGAAGGCTTGTACAGAATGATCACGCTTGTAGCATACGCCAAGGGTCTGAAAAAGAGAGTAGCATAGGGCCTGAATAGATGGCAAGTAGAGACGGCGCAAGTGATCCAACATCGCCTTGGCCGTAGGGAGCTCATACACGGTCATGCGAATGAGGAGCTCGCAGGACTGACAGATGACGGCTATCGCACAAGAGTCGTCCGAGTGCTACTTGGCCTTGTCAGAGCGCTGAACAGAGACGACAATGCTAATAGTGGAAGATTCAGTCACAGTACTGTTAGCCGATGGAGGCAGAGCAAGCTCAAAGCCGTCAATGTGGCCTCATAGTTCTATTCCACGGAGGATCACGCCGACGATGGAAGATCATGCCTTGTAGTTTCGTCCATCGAGAATGACATCCGTCTTCTGGAGAAAGATAGAGGAGGCCATCATTGCAGGAGATCAGCTGGTGGAGGAGTTACAACGACTGCAGAAGGCACGAAGTGGTGGGGGGCCGAAAGGGTTAAACATTGGAGAAACCAGCGGGCTGCAGCACAACGATGCGACAACGGGCTGCTGTATGGACAAAAGTAGGTAGCGGCGATCTAGTCGGCGATCCAGTCAAGCAGGTAGCTTCCTTAGAGAGAAAAGCCGGTAGCTGCGATGGGAAAGACACTGAGAGTAACAACAGGTAGCGCGATGGGAAAGACACCGAGATGGGATCGGTCGAGACGGAAAGACACCTAGAGTAACAATGTAACAGCAGGTAGCAGGTAGCGGGTAAGAATGACGAACGACAGAGACAAGATCGACCATGAGTAGGGGCGAGATAGAGCGGGGGAGCGACAAGATCGATCAAGAGGCTCGATGGGATGAGCGGGGGAGACATGATCGTTCGACAAGAGCGGCTAGGGTTTTCCGTGCCTCTGATACTATGATAGGATCTAATGAATCAACAATCTATTCACAAGAATAAGGAATATATATACATGTATAAGAGAGAGTGTTCGCAACACCCAAGGTGAGCTTAAGTTAACACTACCAAACACAAAGTACACTATATCTAATACTAATCACAAAGAATCAGCTAGCTAATAAGCCTGATTTGGATTTAAGATAATGGGATTTTAACAAGGGTAATGCAATTTACATTAAACTAATCAGAGATTGTTTTAATTATAATTGTGATAATTTTAGACAATTGATCAAAAAATTATAATTTATCTTATGGTTTTTAGCTATAAAATGAAATTAATAATTTTTATTCTCCCTTTTTAAAACAAATACCTTATTTCATATGAATCTAATTAGGATTTTTTGCATAGTAAGCAAACAAATAAGATTATTTTATTTTCTTTGTATAGTCATCTGCTGTTTGTTAGCTCTAAAATGAATTAATAATTTCCTTATTTTCATTTTTAAAAATAATTTCCTTATTAATTGATCTAATTAGGAAATTCTTTTGCATAAAAATTTTTATTTTTGTTTTGTACAACATCAACTATTTGGTAGTTTTAAAAAGGAATTTGTAATTTCCCTATTTTCATTAAAAATGGGCTTAACAAGTAGGACACCAACAACAAAGTCAGTGCTAGCTCCTTGATTCTCACTAGGGAAGAGTGGGAAGCATAAGTCAATGCTAAGGGAAGAGTGAGAAGAGCCTGAATGAGCAGCAGATCACTGCAATCTCCATCAATTCTCCGTGGCTTGAAAGCACTAATCTCTGGTGAGTGCGGATAGTCGTGCTCTCGGAGTAGCACGAGGACGAGTAGCGCATTCTCCTTAGGGGAAGCCCAAATAGCACATGGACATGGGTAGCAGTCCCATTGGACAAGACTTCGCAGTATCTCATGCCCGTCCACGGTGGTGAAATCATATGCATCAATCAGAAATAAGTCTCTGATGGTAGCCGATGGATCTGAATAAAATGTATCTGTTGAATTTTCTCAAGTTGCTCAGCAGGGTAGTCCAAACACCAAATCAATATCTTCGGAGCTACCCAGATCACAACTTGAACTTGCGGAAAGCGGGAAGCAACTCAGATAACCAAAAACGTAGACAGAAGCAAGCAGATCAAAATTTCATTAATCTTCTTTACAAGGCGAGGTATACATGGCGAGACATGATTTCGCCAGTACAGGAAAAAATAGAAACACAAAACAACTCGGGCGGATAGACCACAGAGACCGCCGAGATCGCCGAGACCGCTGAGGTCGCCGAGACCGCCCGAATCGAGTTGAGCCGAACAGAACACGGAGTCCGCCGAGACCGCGAGGTCGCGCGGACACGCCATTATTCGCCGAACTGCTACTGAACAGAGGAACAAGCCGCCTACCCGCCATGACCGCGAGGTCGCGCGGACAGGTTATTGAACTTGAGAGAAGATGCTGAAACTGGTAATCGCTGGAAACAGTCCGCTAACTCCACTGAGGTCAGAACCAAACTCCTGGTTTCACAGTGTTAGCCGCGCCACCTGCACACAGCAACCGGTTAAGCAAGCAACCCGTGCGGATACAAAAAACGAGTCCGCATCCGAAACTCAAGCCCAACTTACTGTTCACTCTGTTAATAAATGACGAGCCGGGGGTCCTATTTATAGGCCAGGTGAGGAGTGTGGTCACCACCCTATGAGATAAGGTCACCGCCCCTTGGTCGCAGCTAACAAAGACAATCCGTTGAGTTCGCCCGCACGGGGCAAACCAGCCCGCCAAGTCCAGGCGAGATGGCGAACTGCTCCAAGGCAGTCCGCCCAGTCCGCAGAAACAATGCAGGACTAGCCGAGACGCATGAGTCACTAGCCGAGTACAATGCCAGTCCGCCGAAGAGACGACACCGCATCTGTCCGCAAACACCAGTCCACGACCACAGGCAAACCGCCGGGTCACAGCGGACTCTGCGGATACCAACTCAGCTCGCAATGTCCACGACCACAGGCAAATCACCTGATCACAGCGGACACTGCGGAAACCCTGAACTTCACAGAAGTGCAAGTCCAGAAAAGAAAGCGCGAGCTCGGTGGATACCAAGCCAGTCCGCCAGCTCCAAGGCCAGACCGCTGCTCACCGCAACTCCAAAGAAGATGTGCGGACTCCAAGCCCAGGCCGCACAGGCCGCGCACACCACCTTGCAGAGCTCAGCTCACTGCCGGACTAAACCAGTCTGCGCAGTCCGCAAAACCTGACCGCAGCAAACTACGCAGGTCGCCAACCACCAACCCGCCGGACTAGATACCAGTCCGCGCGGTCAGTCCACCCAGGCCGCCCGGACTGCCCGACCACCCACTTTCACTTCACCAATTTCAACAGTATCTACATCTGAAAGCTGAAGTGGTGGAACTGTCAGTGGTGCAAAGTGATCTTCATGGTGAGACTCTATAGACTGAGGCTGAGGTGAGAGAGGAGGGAATGAAAGATGTCGTGGTTCAGGTACCAAAATGGGTAAGGGATCCACATACACTTGCTCCTCGTAGTTAGGAATCAAGTCCTCTACAATGAATATTCGGTTTGTCCCCATATTTTGGAGGATGTCAATCTCATAGGCATTCGTATCGATCCGTCGCATGACTGTGTAAGGACCCATTTAGCGTGTGCTTAATTTTTTTGCTATTTCCCGTGAGAACCTCTCAACTCGTATGCGAATCATAACTTGTTCTCCAATCTTAAAGTTGTGATCCCACATGTGCCTATCTGCGTGATCTTTATAATAATCATTACTTGCAAGAATTTTCTTTTTGACTGACTCATGAAGCATAGACAAATGATAAACAAACGACTCAATGGACTTGTACAAATGATGTGAATGATGCAAAACATATGATGGACTCAAATCATGCAACATGGAAATGTCGTGTACTATATGCAAATAGCAGGGTAAGGCATGCAACAGATGCAAATGAATGGCGACTGAAATGACAAACTGACTTTATGCATTTGATATATAGCAGTGAACGTTGCTAATGATGGGTGTTTTATCCGGAGGCTCTTTGGGCGGGGTGTAGAAAAACTTATTGAGTGTATGAGGACCACCCAACTGACTGACTGATACATCGATAGTGAGTTGGAAAACCAGGACATGCCCAATATCTTCAAAGGGATATAAATCATCAGGAGGCTCACCGGGTGGTCGATAGAAAAATTCAACGTGAAAAATGCTATCACCCATAGAAACGTCATTGATAATGACAGAAGAGAGCGACACTTGGTGAGATGGGTACATTTCAAATGATACAACCCGTTAGGTGGCTCACCATGAGGTGTATACGAAAAGTCACCGCATTCATGATGATCAATAGTGTGAAGATATAAACCATCCCTACTAGAGTGAGTGCTTTTTGGGAGGGGAAGCTCGTCAAATGAGCCTCTCGAGGGTGTAATCCTGAAGAGATCAACAATGGAAGGATGGCCCTCTAAGAGTTTAACATCAATAATGAGTGTGTCCATGGGAACAAGTATGACACCCACAACAAAGTCAATGCTAGCTCCTTGATTCTCACTAGGGAAAAGTGGGAAGCATGAGTCAATGCTAAGGGAAGAGTGAGAAGAGCCCCTAACCAAGTGTGGGACAATCGATATAGTGTCGAAAATTGGGTTACAATCGAAAGGGGATACTAGGTATAAGTGAGGTGTGGAGGACCATGCTTTGTGGTGCGACACCTCGAGCTCGGAGTGCGACGTTCCTGTAAAATTTCAGTTTTCATTTGTTTCCATTTATTTCACAATTATTTTTACTGTTCTCCTATCCATACACCCACGATTTCTTGTAATTTTTGTTTGTGTTACCATGATGATCTGGAAGTGGTCAAACATGTAGTCTCACTCCCAACGCGATATGAGCTTATATGGTCCCATATAAGTGCTTTTGGAGAACTTGGAGGAATGGATTGTGTTGGTCTTACTCATATGTGATGAGTGAAGGACCAAACATTTGAAAGCGTCGAGTGCGTCGAGACCTCACAACCAAAGCGTCGAGTGCGTCAAGACCTCACAGCCAAGGCGTCGAGTGCGTCGAGACCTCACTGCCAAGGCGTCTAGTGCGTCAAGACCTCACAGCCAAGGCGTCGAGTGCGTCGAGACCTACCTCACTGCCAAGACGTCGAGTGTGTCGAGACCTCACTGCCAAGACGTCGAGTGCGTCGAGACCTCACTGCCAAGGCGTCGAGACCTCACACTAAAGACATCGAATGTGTCGAGACCTAACTGCTAAGGCGTCAAGTGCATCGAGACATCCCGTTAATTCGTCGAGTCAACTCATCGATTCTGGGTCTTCGGATTGCGACGGTTCAAGCCTGTTTATACCTCTGGGTATATATATATATCTATTGCCTTAGGGTTTCGTGGTGTATGAGTTAGGGAAAACCCGAAACTGACGGAAAGTGTTTCCCGAAGTGCCGATCCTGTCGTTCCTGTAAGCCACGATTCTGGCGCCCGCCGCCGTTGCCTCTCTTGGTGCAGACCTAGCAGTCTGTGGAGACGCAGAGGGCTTTCTATTCTCCATCCTGGATCTTGTTTGACAAGGTGTTGGTGTTCTCCCGTTCGTGTGGATACCTGTAGAGCCGCAAATCCATTTTTGTGTGAACTCACCCGCCGACCATGAGCTGTTCTGGAGCATCTTGATTGAGTGCCAACTCAATCCCACTCAGGTATACTCTTATTTTATGTTATGCAAACTTCTTGATCAATGTTTATTGCAAGATCCAAGTTTCACTTTAGAGTTTTCTTGAACTTTATTCCGCTGCGCGCATTTGATCTGCTATTAAGTAAAACCCTACTATTCCCACGGTTATCTTCTTTCCTTATGAAGATAACTGCCACTATTCGACTCCTCCATTCCCCAATCTATGAGGGAAACCGTTCGATCTCACATGCAATTCTTATGTAGCCGCATCAACCCGCTCTTGCTCTATTTCGCTTCAGTCTCCCTTGTCATTGACGGCTCCATCCCCGTTCATTCTCTATCACATGCTTGTAGTTACCGCCCGCTCCTCTCTCCAGAGTAGCGATCCCGACGGAAGATTGACACCCTCTGCAGGCCTTCCAGAGGCGCTGCTTTTCTCCTTCCTCGTCGACTGAAGTCGCTAGCTTCCTGTAACCGCAAACTGGCGCACGATGCCTATCCCCTCCAGACCGACTTCCGTCATTTCACCTTTCTGCCATCATCGTTCCCCTCCTGTGACCCTCTCCCGTAGTCGTGTCTTACATAGAAGCCCGTCTAGCCCTCTTCCAGCCTGAGGCGTCTCTCCAGGTCTTGTTCAAGCCCGGAATAGTTCCATTCAGCCTTGTTTCAGCCTGAAAGCCCGTCCAGTCCCCTTCGACCACCGGTTTTCTCCTCTAATCGCAATCTCCTGCTGCTGGTCCTATTCTTCTTTTTCCCCGGGCAGTCCTCCTGCTACTCCATTTCCCATCCTCCACCAGTAAACCTAATTTCTACACTCCAGATTACCTCCCAATTACCGATCTGCTTTTACCCCTCCCTTACCTTTGTTGTGGAGCTATTGTTCAATCCTATCACCACACTTTCCTATCCTGAAATCAGCAGCAGCCCAAACTTCCTCCATTTTCCAACTCCGGCACAATCATATCCTTCGTCTCGTGGAGCCACACCTGCCGCTTCAACCAGATTTTTCGTGCTTTGCGAGTATTATTGTTTGTGATATATTTTCTGTATTAAATATTATGAGACCACTTTGTATTTATTTGTTTGATTTATTGTGTAGTTGTTCACACTTTTCATTTAAAGTCCTGTAAGTTTATTAGTGCAAATTGTGGTTTAAAATTCTTCGTGCCGATAAAGCTTTCGCATTATTCACGCGCTTGAAATTCTAGATCCACATTGTGTAGATTTGCCTAATTTATATAATTATAATTGTCGTAGTTTTGTTTCCGGATTAATTTTAAATATGCACGCATCATTTAAATTGGAGTTTGTTAGCAATCATCCCGCACATCCACTTAGGTTGCTTTAGCGTATCGGCACCGCCCTCTCACATTTGCCCGTAACTTTGCATTAGCGTGTCGGCACCCACATATATATTTATCACAGTCACGTTTCACATCGGATTGTCCTGCACACTAATGTTTATGTTTTGTACACAGTATTTGACATGGTATTACCAAGTAGTGAAACTTTCCTTATATAGAGATGAATATATGTCATTTGGGTTTACTTTCAATATGCTTAACTTATAGTTTCCAAAGGAAAATTTGTATGGTTCCAGCCAACACACTTGGGCTGTTTGCTTTGTTCTAAACCCTTAAACCTATTTTTCCAGAGCCTGCAATGTAAAGTATTTATTGTTATTTTATGACAAAGTTCATTTATTTATATTTATTCTTACAGTAATTCTTTCCTGTAATGTTGCTCTTCTGTTGCTGGTTTTTAATTTAGCCGATTCGTTTGATTGCTCATAGAAATTGTGTTATTTAGGTACTGTCATTGACTTGGGTTTATTGTTCTTCTTTATTACCTGGCGGTCTCATTCAAGGCCCAAGATTTTGATATTTATTCGGAGGATACACTAGACACCAACCTTGCCATGAATACTAATGATGCGCTCGAAGTACTCATAGCATCTCATAATAATTGTACAGTTTTTGCACCTTTCTAAACATAACTACCTTGGCAAGAGTGAATGAAACAAATCTGCTGTTTCATGAATGGATTAAAACCAGCAATCTGATATTACATTG
Organism: Platanthera zijinensis; assembly: GCA_039513925.1. NCBI lineage: Eukaryota > Viridiplantae > Streptophyta > Magnoliopsida > Asparagales > Orchidaceae > Platanthera > Platanthera zijinensis. Next base: position 35,279,113 of record CM077092.1, on the reverse strand, counting down.
GAGGGTAGTAGAGGCTGGGAATCATGCGTTATATGTCCGACTATGTCCGACGATTACTACATGAAAGCTAAAAATGTGAATGCTCTGCTCGGAGCAGTAACTTGATGGGGGCATATTACCTAAGTCACGATAGGGAGAGAAGAATTGCGTATCCACCTAAAGAAAATTGCAAATGAATTGGAACCCTTGTTGTAACCTATAGACCATATTTTTTGCGATTAAGCTCTTACTCTCTCATCTTTCTCCAGGAAAACACCCTTGATGGGGCATATTACCTAAGTCACGATAGGGAGAGAAGAAGTGCGTATCCACCTAAAGAACATTGCAAATGAATTGGAACCCTTATTGTAACCTATAGACCATATTTTTTTTCACGATTGAGCTCTCGCATCTTTCTCCAGGTAAACACCCTTGATGGGGCATATTGCCTAAGTCACGATAGGCAGATTGCTCATTATGGCTTTGTTTGGCGCTGCGTTTAGAACTCTCCATTTTGGGCAAATGTCGCCGCACGGCGGGTAACCAAATGGCAAGCGGAGGCGTTTGCTCCGTTTGCACCCGCCGCACCATGGGAAATGGAGGAAAACGTAGGGATTCCAACCGCGGCCTCCCCTCTCCGGTTCTAAAAGCCCTCCTTCACCTCCCACCACCGGAGCAAAACGCCAAACCAAACGAAGCCTATAACTACCATTGTAATCGCCAATCCTTCTGTGCCTACTGCTCCAACTCTCACATATCCCCTGTACCCTTCTGCATGGACTCATCCTTTTATAAGCTTCCTCTTGTCCTCCTTACGAGGCCGTGCAACCTTGCCTTTGATTTGCATTGCAAAATCTACCGTTGTTGTGTAATATTGAGCATGATATGTAAGCTATAAATAGCCATAGTATTAACCCTATTGAAATACAATTCATTTATTTCAACCTGGTAACTGAGGCGGGGGGAACGAGCGGCGAACCCATCGCAAGTCGCATCGTTCTCTTCTGCCAAATCGATCGCCGCCGCATCGCTCTCGCAGCATCGCTCTCGCCGCACCGCATCGCCATCTTCCGCCTGCGTCCTCTAACGCTGCGCTGCCCAAATCATTGGCGTTTGACGTCGCTGCATTTAGCAGCTGCCGCTGTCGTCGACTGCGGTTATACGGGTCGCAGTGGGAAATCCCTCCATCCTCGGCACTGTACACCTCTTTCGCCACTGCTTCTAGTGGTTGCCGCCACCTTTGACTGCGGCTAGACCGGCAGAAGTGGGCAACTAGCGTGCCTTCGACGCTGCAGGCCGCACGACTGTACATCGGCGGGTCTTCAAACCGCACCTCCTCGTCCTCTCAGATCTCAAGATGCGGTGATCAAATCTAGGACAAGAGGAGATATTGATGGTGGTGATCGGTGAGGAAGTTGATCAATGGCGTCGATTGAAGGTACGATGACAGGCATCTTAAAGATGTTGTGCCCGGATGAGTTGGTCACATTATTGAGGGTGTTGGGTTCATCGCAACGGTTGACGAAATTGGAACTTCCACCGATTGATTTGAAGCAGACCCTACTTAGCATGATGAAGGGTATCAAGAAGAAATAGATTGGTGATGAGAGTAGAGATGAAGCTGGGGGGTCGCTATGTATGCCCACCCAACTGATAAATCTGTCGTTCTTGCATCCATATCTTCCCCTAGGACATCAAATTGGATCATCGATTCAGGCACATCACGTCACGTGACAGGAAATGCAGGCGAGTTCTCCTCCTACACTCGTCTATCTTCTGCAGATAGCATCCAGACGACGGACGAGTCGTTCTAGCCAGTGGTCGGTTAGGGCACTGTTAATTGTTTAGGTTCAGTAAAACTATCCAATGTTCTGCATGGTCCTTTTCCAGTTAATCTCTTATTTATTAGTTCCATGATCGTTCAATTGAAATGTGTTGTTTCTTTTGATATTTCTAATGTGACTTTCTAGGAGAAAGGGACGAGACAAATACTTGGGACTGAGACTTGGCATGACAGGCTGTGGTATCTGGATCAGGAAAGATTGGATGCGGCTCTTGTTTTTGTGGTAGAGAAGACGAGAGTTAGAGGACAGGAGATGAGTGCAGAGGACATGCTGATACTTCTTCACAGGCGGTTGAGCTACCCCTCCTTTAATACTGTAGCTAGATTATTTCCTGTTATTTTTAAAACAACAAATAAAACAGAATTGGTGTGTGATGCTTGCGAGTTTGGTAAGCCTACTAGGAGTTCGTATGCTAGTACGGGACAAAGAAGCTCTTCTGTTTTTGATGTTATTTTTTCGATGTATGAGACCTTGTACTGTAAGTTTTTTGAATGATTATAAGAATTTTGTAACGTTTATTGTTCGTGCTTCTCGCGTTACTTAATTATATTTGATGAAAACTAAGAGTGAAGTATTTACCTGCTTCCGAGATTTCCATAAGCTTGCTCAGATACAATACACTGCAGTGATTAAGGTACTAAGATTGGATAATGAAACATAATATATTAATAAGACAATGGAGGTATACTTATCCGCTCATGGGATAGTGCACCAGACCACCTGTGCCTATCCAGCTGCACAGAACAGAGTGGCAGAAAGGAAGAACAAACATCTACTGGAGGTGACAAGGCGTATGATGCTCAACATGAAGGTTCCTCAAGTCTGTGGGGATATGCGGTGCTGACAGCGGCACAATTGATCAACAGGATGCCATCATAGGTTCTGGGGTGGAAAACTCCGTTTCAGCAGTTGCAGGGACATAATGGGGGGGGGATACTTCCTTTGAAGGTATTTGGGTGTTTGTGCTTCGTGAAGGACAAGCCGGGTATTGGTATGTTAGATGCAAGGGCAGTCAAGCGTATATTTGTGGGCTACTCTCGTACTCAAGATAGGTGAAAAGATGTTTTGTGAGCATGAACATTCACTTTAGAAAGCTAGAACAGTACTACCGACAAGGGGGAGCCCCACCCACAGTTGACTCGTTAGATACAAAAAATATGAGGCTGGAGAGAGAAAAGTTGGTGACTGATCTGGGAGTATAACAGGGTGGATCTGTGGAGGATGAGAGGAGAGTGATGAGGAGCAGGAGAAGAAGATTGAGGAGGAGAGGCGAGATGTGAGACCTACGGCTCAGGGGGAGCTGTTGACATACAGTTGGAGGGGGAAGCTGTCAGCAGTACAAGATTAAGTGTCTGTGCCCATTCTAGCTCCCAGTCCCTTGGCTACGTCGCTCTCTACTCCTGCAACACTTACATAACTACAAGCCTCAGGTGATATCCTTTCCTCTTCCCCTACCTCTCCTACTTTACAGAGGACTACTCGCAGCAATGCAAGAAATACTCCTGATAGATATGGTTGGGACCTTGCATCCTTTGTCTCTTACGATCATATCTCCTCTACTCACGGAGCATTCATTGCATCTTTGGATAGTATTATTATACCTAACAATTGACAGGTTGTTAAAGACGATCCTAAATTGAAGGCAACGATGAAGGAAAAGACGAGGGCCCTCTAGAAGAACAAGACCTGAGAGCCGGCACAGCTGCCAATGAACAAGAAGGTCGTTGGGTGCAAGTGAGTGTTTACTGTAAAGCAGAACCCAGATGGACAGGTTGAGCGCTACAAGACTCGATTGGTTGCCAAGTGGTACAGTCAGACCTATGACATTGACAATGAAGGCATTTGCACCGGTTGCAAAGATGAGCACCGTTAGGACTCTGATCAGCCTGGCGGTGAATGGTGGATGGATGTTACGTCAATTGGATATGAAGAATGCATTTCTTCACGGAGATCTACCAGAGGAGGTGTACATGAAGATACCACTAGGATTTGGCACGACCAATACAAAAGGCAGAGTTTACAGGTTGAAGAAATCCCTTTATGCGCTGAAGCAGTCACCTCGTGCGTGGTTCGACAGGTTCAGGAAAGCGATGATTGTGATGAGATATCACCAGATCAATGCAGATTATACGGTTTTTTCCAGGCAGAATGAAGGTCACATCACCATGCTTGCGATGTATGTGGACGACATGATCATTACAGGGGATGATGAGCAACAAATTGACCGCCTCAATAGGGATCTTGGCAAGGAGTTTGAGGTGAAGGATCTGGTTCTTCTTAGGCATTTCTTTGGGATTGAGATTGCTTATGAGGCAGAGAGGATAGTCCTTCTCAAAGGAAATACACGTTAGATCTTCTCACAGAAACTAGGATGATGGGGTGCAAACCGACTGTGATGCCAATCGATCAAAGGTGTAAATTGGGTACAGAGTTTGGGGAACCAGTAGATCGCGAGATGTTTCAAAGACTAGGTTGAAAGTTGATTTACGTGAGCCACACTCGTCCGGATATCTCCTTTTCTGTGAGCGCGGTGAGTCGCTACATGCATGACCAAAGGATGGGTCATATAGATGCAGTGTACCAGATGTTTTGATACTTGAAGAGTGCTCCTGGAAAGGGGTTGACCTTCAGAAGGATTGAGCACGTGAAGATTGAGGGCTATTGTGACTCTGACTGGACAAGCTGTGCGGGTGATGGGAGGTCTGCTTCATGCTATTGCATATTTGTTGGAGACAACCTAGTCTCCTGGTGGAGCAAGAAACAGTCAGTAATGGCTAGATTGACAGTAGAGGCAGAGTACAGAGCTATGACAATAGCGGTAGCAGAGTTCCTGTGGCTGAAAGGGATGTTTGCGGAGTTGAAGTTGGATCAAGGAGATAAGATGAAGTTGTGGTGTGACAGTTAGTTAGCCATCAGTATTGCAAATTATTCAGTCAAACATGATCGAACCAAGCATATAGAGATTGATAAGTTTTTTTTTATAAAGAAGAAGCTTGATAGTGGGCTACTGGAGTTGTGTCACGTCTCTACCAAGGGTCAGGTTGTAGACTGCTTAACCAAGTGTCTCAGTTCAGAGGATATGATCAGGGTTTGTAACAAGATGAGATTAATGAATATCTTTCGCCAATCTTTAGGAGGAATCTCGTAATATTAAGCATGATATGTAGGTTATAAATTGCCGTAACATTAACCCTAATGAAATACGGTTCATTTGTTTCAACGACTGTGTTCCGCAATTTACCTAATTGTAACCGCACAACCTTTCCATAAGCTTTCGCGATTTCCATCATTGTAACAGCCCATACTCTCTCCCTTTTGGGCTTGCGATTGCCTCTCCTACAACAGCTCATCTCTTCTTATGGTTGTCTTCTCGCGGTTACTTTACCTAGACCTCCCCACTTATCGTCTCCTGTTCTTGCGGTCTCCTTCCTTCAACCGCCACTTCCATGCCCGCTTGTAGTTCTTTCGGTTTCATCTCTGCAACCGCCATACAACCCCTGGCTTCTGCTCTTGCCGTCTCTTGTTCGACAATGCACCTACCTACCATAGCCCCGCTCGTCTGGTTTCCTTCCCCCAGCTCCTGCGTTTCTTTTTCTCTTGTAATGGACACACCTCCTTCCTCCACCCTTTCGGCCCTTGTGTTGGCTATTATCCCTGAAATGCGGAATAAGCTTTGTAGTACAACTATCTCTCTTAGTGGCAATAAGAATTTGGTCAAGTAGAAGGGCACATGGGATAGGTGAGAGTTGGAGCAGCTGGTACAGAAGGATGGGCACCACCTGTTGAGCCCACCAAGCAATGATTACACTATGATGGATGTGTCCAATCGTGGATTTTGAAATCAATTGACAATGTCATTGAACCATATCGTATGGCCATATTTCATGACACGTCGACAATGACAGTCTACAACACCTATTCGACATTTTCACACACCTCTAGTCATTTGAACTAAAAGAGGATGGAGACTTGATCTCTTTTGTTGTTAGGTCCAAAAATCTCATAAAGGTCTGGATTCAACATCAGCCTCGCACGTTGGATCTTGCCGCCCAAAGTTCTCAAAAAGAAGATATTGACATTGCCATAATGATGGCGTGGGTCACTCGGCCCTCCACAGCTCCACAACGCTCGTGTTAATATCCTTTCTTCCTCCACCATTCTCTCTCTCGGATAGCTGACACCGCCCCGATGCTCCCGTGACTGTCTCTCCAACCCTTCTTAAACAATTTTCTGAAGCTAGACACACACCTTCACATGCTAGTGGGGGTTGCACCAGCTCTCGCGGCAGGGTTCACGACGGTTAGGATCACTCTAAGGGGATCAACACTCGTGTTTGTACTTATTGTGGTCGGGGCGGTTGTAACTATCCGGGTTTAGGCCCAACAGGCCGCCCCACGGCGTCGCCCGGCCCACCATGCAGCCCAAGGAGGGCCCAAGGCGCCACAGGTGGTCCGGCCGGAATATACAAGGCCTGCAGGCCGTACACCCCAAAACATCTCGCGTCTGTTTATCGGCCGCGCGCATAGTTGCCACGGGGTTTCGAACCCGAGATCTTGATAAGGAGCCTTTAGTACCGCTTCTCATCACCAATTGAGCTGTCGCGCATTATTGCCACGGGGTTTCGAACCCGAGACCTTGATAAGGAGGCTTTAGTACCGCTCCTCATCACCAACTGAGCTACAGCGGTGGTGGCGGAGCGCCGCGGGCGGGGCGTGCTGCAGTGATGATGTGCGGGTGCGGGTGGTGCCAGGCGGTGGTGGCGTAGTGCGGCGAGGTCTGAGCTGGCTGTTTCCGGCAACTATGGGCCGGAAATCCAAAGTAAGAAAAAAGGCAAAGATTTGCTTCAGGTTTCCAAAGCTTCAAAGCTACAGGATGAAAATTTCAATTTAGGACAGCACATGTCCGATTCTTCTAGTAATGATTCGGATGATGATCTCTCCATTGCAATCTCTGATTCCTCCTCTAATCTCATTGACCCCTGCTGACATTGCATCCGATGCAAAGCTGATGAAGTCTGTTAACTGCCCGCCATATGTTCGACAAAATGCCAGTGAGAGTTGCCAACCAACTATTCGACAAAATGCTTCTGTAACAATTTCTCCCACACCAGGGTCTTCTTGGACCTGATGCTACAATCCAATTAAACACAAATGCAAAGCCATTCATTCCTGGAACAGTAGATGCCCTGTTAACAATTTCTGGCGGCTCTGGCGCTCCCCCAAAGCCATCAGTTTCATCCCAACCTGCTTGACCATCTATTCAACCAACAACTGCGAACAAGGCTTCAATGCCGGCCTCCGCTGTTGCTCCGAAGAAGCCGCCCCAAGCCTGGGCTCGAAATATTCTTACTGTTCATGAAGCGCCACTTGAGCCCCAAGAAAATTTGCTGAAGGATGGTATTATTACTCTTGATGAGGAAGAATCTGATAAAATTAAATCTAACTTTAACAATGCACTTGTTGGCCGTGTCTTGGGAAAAAATTTCAAGTTCGATTTCCTATCGTTGCAGCTACAAGCAAAATGGGGCGCATACGCTGGATTTCGTATCAACGACCTTAGAAACAGGCGTTTTATCGTATTTTTTGCGGAAAAAGAGAGCACGGACCAGTATGGATTGGCGGACCCTGGCATGTGGCTGCATGAGCGGTTGGTCTTGACCGTTGGTCTGAGAGTTTTATTCCCTCTAAAAATCCAGATATGTGCGTACCAACCCGGGTGCGCCTGCCGGAATTGCCAATCCACTTTTGGGGGGAAATGAATTTGCGACGCATCGCCACGGTAATCGGCGAACCTCTCTACATTGATGCCTCCACAACAGATATTCCCTCTCTATGTAAGCTATGCGGGTTCGCGGGGCACGGTGATGAGCCATGTATGCCAATGTCCACGCCTGCCGAAAAATATGGTGTCGTTCCTATCAACCCAGTCGCCGGCTTTGATGATTGGACAATTGTTCATCCCCGAAAACCAAAGAACAAAAAGCCCTAGCTCAACAATGGTAAACAACAAGATGCTGAGCTTGGTTCAAAGAAAACAGCTCCAGTGGAGGAACAATCAAATGACATAAATTTTATAGTACAAATAACAAAATTTGACAGCCTCGCTGCTCTCTCTGATAAGGAAGAATCTGACAATGAAAAAGAAAAACCACTAGAGGAGGAAAATTGTGATGTCATTGATGAGGAACAACATCAGGAAAATCGCTCTAAGAAGAAAAAAACCATCCGAGCTGATGTCCCAAAACAGCCCGAGGTCAATGAAGTCGTCTCGCCGACAAGAGAAATCTCCCATAAGAACAAAACAGCTGAAGATTATCTGATGGATGTTGACACATCCAACCAAGGGCGATCCCGATCAAGGCCTGAGCGTAAGGGAGAATCAAGCCCTGTACGAGCTAGAAAGAAATCAAAACAGCCATCCTCCAGCTGGGATAATGGTATGAATGCAGCGGGGGAAACCCCTTCACAGAAATGACAGGGATAATTTTTTGGAATTGCCAGGGGGCTTAGCAAGCTCGCCTCGCATGCATATCTTAAGGAGCTTGTCCGTAAGCATCACCCTACAACTGGTTTTCTAGTTGAAACCCACAAACACTCACTCACTCGTCGCGAAGCTGATAGACTTATCGGGCGACATTGGAGCTTTGAAATAATCCCCTCTCGGGAAATCAGGAGGTATTATCCTCCTCTGGTTAAATGAGATAGTAAAGCTTGGTTCAATTATTAAAAACCCGCAATATTTGATCGCCAACGTGACCCTTCCAACCGGTTCGATATGACAATTGGGCGGAATTTATGCTAGTAAATATATGCACAGACGGAGATTGATTTGGGAAGACCTTTCCAAGTTGGACTTGACCATCCCAACAATCATTGGCGGCGACTTTAATTGTGTCCTGCGGCCGAATGAGAAGCGGGGAGGCAGCGGTGTCAACCTTAATAAAGGGCCACACGAATTTACAAATTTTATTACTCTTTGCGGCTCATGAGGTCCCTTACACATGGAATGCTTACACTTGGTGCAACAACATGGATCCACATGCCCGTGTGCTGTTCAGGCTCGATCGTATCCTGCTTAACTCCCCGACCCTCCTTGATTTTCCTAGTTCTATAGTCCACAATTTACCACTGATAACTTTGGACCATGCTCCGCTGCTTCTTGAAGTTGATAAGCTTCATTTTTCCTCGCATGGCCGACTGAAATTTGAAGAGGCGTGGATGATGTTACCTAATGCGCATGCTATTGCATTTGCGACATGGAGGAAAGTGGCGGCTGGGCCTCCAAGCAAAATTTCGGCGGACAAATGTGCAAGAACAATCAACACTTTAGCTCGCTGGAGTAAATTCAATGTCAAGACAGAAACAGAGACGACAAGTAAGTTGTAAGCTGAGATAAAAGTCTTACAATTGCGGGAGGCTGACCGCCCCCTGGATGACTTGGAACTTCATACCCTGCGGGTTTTAGTGGTCAACTACAATCAAGCTCAATCAAGATTAGATACCTGGTGGTGGCAACGGGCTAAATGCAGCTGGTTGATGCATGAGGATCGTAACTCGGCTTTTTTCCATGCGGCCGCTACCCAACAGAAGCATGAAAACAGAATTTTTTCTATCCGCAAGTATGGTCTCACCATCACTGATGAGAAGGATATTGAGCTGAAATTTGTTAATCATTTTGCTTCGAGATGGTTCCTGGATGATACCACATCCCAAGACAACTTGCCGTCCCCCCCCCCCCCTCCCCCAAGATGGTGAATGATGGCGACGCGCAACATCTTTTATCGCCCCCATCAGACGCTTAAATTAAAGCTGCTGTTTTCTCATTTGGCCGCAATAAATCCCCGGGTTTTGATGGCGTCACACACTCCTTCTTTACCCGCTTCTGGGGCTTTGCAATGACTGAAATTGTGGATGTTAAAGATTTTTTTGCTAATGGCTGCATGGAAACTAGTTGGAAGGACACGCTTGTCATGCTTATCCCAAAATATGAGCAGCCCTGCCTTCCCGAGCACTACCGCCCAATCAGCTTATGCACGTCTATATACAAAGTGGTGGCAAAAATCATCGCTAATCGGATGAAACCCTTCTATACAACATCATTTCAAAGGAGCAAGCCACCGTCGTGTCGGGGAGGTTGGTCTCCGACCATTGCATCTTGGCAGAATCCAATGGAGCTTTGTCAGACGTGCGGATTGCGACAATCAAGCTTGATATGGAGAAAGCTTTTGACAGAATCCAATGAAGCTTTACGTCCCCTGCAAGATTTCAACTTCCCAAGTGGCCGGATAAATTTGATCTTGGAATGCATCTCAAATCCGTGGTATGGTCTTCTCATCAATGAAGTTAGAGCTTCATGGATCAACGCCACGTGCGGATTGCGACAAGGGTGTCCCTTATCGCCTTATCTCTTCATTATATGCTTAGAATTTCTATCCCTCATAAAAATTAATCATCATCTCGGCGTGGGCATCAAGGTCAGTGCTTCCGCAACCAAGATTTCTCATCTTTTATTTGCTGATGATACTTTGTTGTTTGGCTCGGCAACTACGGGCACGGCGAAATGCTTCTCATCCGTCATAAATGACTATTGCTCTTAATCGGGCGAGGCAATAAATCCTACCAAATAGAGTATTCTATTTGGCCCGAAAGTTCCGCTTGCCTTCAAGGACCGAATTTTTCTTGAACTTGGCCACAAAAATGTCAAAGTTCTATCTTACCTTGGCATCAAACTTTGGCCTGGGCGTGCCCAGACCATTGATTATGATGACTTGTTGACTAAAAATTATCTAGCAGAATCCGAAGTTGGGGGAATAGACATATTTCTATGGCAGGGCGATTAACTCTACTACAAAGCACGCTGTCGACAGCAATTCCGCTGCACACTCTCGCTAATTCACCGGTGCCGATCTCGGTGCTGAACAAAATTAATTCCTTTCTCAAGAATTTCTTATAGAACGGGTCAAGCAACAAAGGCGGTATCCACTTTGCAAGCTGGGAGAACATAATGTCTGCTGAAGGAGATGAGAGGATTGGGTATACAAAATATGACGCTATGGCGGCATATTTTAATGGTACGTGTGGCGGCTCGCGTCTTGACTTCCAACGGAAGCCTGCTTGCTCGCACTCTTGGCAGCGAATATGGCGAGACAGATTTTTTCACCCACAAAAGGAGCAAATCAAAAATCTGGAAAACGATTGCATTGGGAAATGGTATCATCACCCGCCATTCATTCTGGAGTATAGGTACAGGACTCTCTGTTTCAACACTTGATGACAATTGGTTTGGGTATTATGTAATTATCAAAATGGCCCACTTTTGTAAATGTTTATGGTCTTCCTGATAAGGTTGTTAGCTTGCTGAATAAGGAGGGTAGGTGGTCTGATATTTGCCTCACTTGGTTTGGTGCTGATCTTATGGAGACTATCAAGTTTTTGTCAAGAAATGGAGCAGGAGAGGCGGACAAGCTTATCTGGGATCATACTGAGATGGAGAAAATGAATGTTGTTGCTACTTATTCTTCTGAGTGCAGCCCGTCCCCCTATATTTGAAGCAATATTTGGGCAATTAAGTCGCAGCCGAGAATGCAAATGCTCCTATGTCGTGTTGTTAATAATTTTCTCCCCACAAATCACTGGCTATACAAGCATCGGCTCCGCAATGATGCCAGCTGTCCTTGGGGGTGCGGTGATGAGGAATCGCTCCATCATATCCTCCAGTTTTGCAGCTTTACTTCCAAGATAAAAACTGAAGTGTCCAGATTAAATATCCAGCCAATGTTCTCAATCAAGACTTATTTGACTTCATCTGCAATGACAATCTTACCAATGGAAATCCTGATGTGCCCACTTTTATTTGCTCAATTTTTTACAACATCTGGAAAGCAAGGAACGTCAAAGTGCACGGTGAGCCTTTTTTGCTACCGACATCAATTATTATCAATGTTATTTTGGACTCATCGCACGAGAACTTGGCGCCCTTTTGTAACCGACAATCAACATGGTCGCCCCCGCCCGATGGATGGTTCAAAATAAATTTTGATGGCTTAGTCTTGGAAAACAACATGGCGGGGATGGGTTGCATTATCCGAAATCATGATGGTGACTTGATTACTGCCAGAGGCATCCCGCACCGAAGCCGATCGGTGAGTATGACGGAATTTTTGGCGGCTAATGCTGGACTACAACTCACGACACATCATAGTGTTGGAGTGGCTGGATTCATACTTGAAGGTGACTCACAGGATGCCATCTCAAAGATAAATGCAATCTTTTCTGGTTGCTTCTCCGGAAATATTGAAGACATGGTGACTCGCCACATGAAGGATCTACCAATACTGATGCTCTCGCAGGCTGATCGAAAGGCGAATACCGCCCCCGACCACATTGCAAAGATTGTTTGGCATCTTGATTATGATTGGGTAAGGGGGATGCCTCTTACCAACGCTTTCTCTTTTATTTTGAGGCATGATGTCAGCTACATGTAGACACTCTCTTTAGTTTTATATATATATCTAGGCTAATGCCAAATTCAAGGAACCCAAAAATTTTGGTGAGAGTGTTTTAGAGATTGGAGAGAGGGTTCTAGTGAGAGAAAGTGAGGGTGCGGTGGCAGCGTTGCTGCGAAGGGGGGCGGACTGCAGCGGTGGCGGCGTTGCGGTGAGGGTGGTGTTGGGTAGGGGCAGCGCAGCAGTGGCGGCATTCTGCTGAGTGGTGCTGCTGCGTTTTTGGAGTTTAGTTTGCTGCTGTTCGTGGGGCTCCGGCCCTAGGTTCATTTTGTTTTTTTCATGTGGAAAAAGAAGAATCCGAAGTTTCTTGCTCCAGAGAAATTTGCCAATGTTGAGCAGGAATTTTCCAGCTCTGCTCCTCCGCCATTAAAGGCCAACCTTTCGCCTACAGGTAAAGATGTTTCCTCCAGCCAGGTATCGGCCAATGTTGATGATGGGGATGCATTGTATGAGGAGTTTGGTTCATCTTGCTCCAAATCTAAGCGATTCTCGACGAGTGATGCTGATTCCGAATCTGACTGTTCTGGAAACTCTGCTTGTTCCAAGAATTCTGCAAGTTCAATTATTCGCACGCAAGGTGTTCGACAAAATGCTGCAAAGAAATCCTCCTCTTCCCAAGGCCAGCAAACCAATGGTAATCATTCTCCACTCAACCACTCTGCAAGACCATTCATCCCGGGCTCTATTGATGCTATCATGAACTTATGCGGTGTCTCAACGGAAGCCCCACAGCTGGAAACTCGGCCGGCCCTAAATGCAAATGTTTCAGCTGAAGCTAGTAAAACTTCTGCCCGTCCAGATTCTCCCCTACCTCGGGTATGGTCAAAAAACATACCAGCCAAATTCCCAATTTTTGATGTTCAGCAATCAGACTTGTTTGATGATGGTATTATAAATCTTGATGATGATGATGAAGCCGCAAGTATTGAAGCCGACTATGAGAACGCGTTGGTTGGCCGGGTTGTTGGGGGAAATTTCCGCTTTGAATGGCCCGTAACATCTTTACCTGTAGGCGGAAGGTTGGCCTTTAATGGCGGAGGAGCAGAGCTGGAAAATTCCTGCTCAACATTGACAAATTTATCTGGAGCAAGAAACTTGCGATTCTTCTTTTTCCCCATGGAAAAAACAAAATGAACCTAGGGCCGGAGCCCCACGAACAACAGCAAACTGAACTCCAAAAACGCACCACCACCACTCAGTAGAATGCCGCCACTGCTGCGCCGCCCCTACCCAACACCACCCTCATCACAACGCCACCAACGCTGCAGTCCACCGCCCCCCACCCCCTTCGCAGCAACGCCGCCACCGCTCCCTACTTTCCCTCACTAGAACCCTCTCACTAATCTCTAGAACACTCTCACCAAAGTTTTTGGGTTCCTTGAATTTGGCATTAGCCTAGATATATATATATAACTAAAGAGAGTGTCTACAGATAGTTGACATCATGCCTCAAAATTGAAGAGAAAGCGTTGGTAAGAGGCATCCCTCTTACCCAATCATAATCAAGATGACAAGCAATCTTTGCAACGTGATCGGCGGCGGAATTCGCCTTTCGATCAGCCTGCGGGAGCATTAGTCTTCGTAGATCCTTCATGTGGCGAGTCACCATGCCTTCAATATTTCTGGAGAAGCAACCAGAAAAGATTGCATTTATCTTTGAGATGACATCCTGTGAGTCTCCTTCAAGTATGAATCCAGCCACTCCAGCACTATGATGTGTCGCGAGTTGTAGTCCAGCATTAGCCGCCAAAAATTCCGTCATACTCACCGATCGGCTTCGGTGCGGGTTGCCTCTAGCAGCAATCAAGTTACCCTCATGATTTCGGATAATGCAACCCAGCCCCTCCATGTTGTTTTCCAAGACTGAGCAATCAAAATTTATTTTGAGCCATCCATCGTGCGGGGGCGACCATGTTGATTGTCGGTTACAAAGGGGCGCCCAGTTCCCGTGCGATGAGTCAAAAATAACATTGATAATAATTGATGTTGGTAGCAAGAAAGGCTCACCGTACACTTTGTGTTCCTTGCTTTCCCGATGTTGTAAAAAATTGAGCAAAAAAAGTGGTCACATTTGGATTTTCATTGGTAAGATTGTCATTGCAGATGAAGTCAAAAATTCTTGATTGAGAACATTGGGCTGGATATTTAATCTGGACCCTTCAGTTTTTATCTTGGAAGTAAAGCTGCAGAGCTGGAGGATGTGATGGAGCGATTCCTCATCACCGCACCCTTAAGGACAAATGGCATCATTGCGGAGGCGATGGTTGTATTGCCAGTGATTTGTGGGGAGAAAATTATTAACAGCTCGACATTGGAGCATTTGCATTCTCGGCTGCGACTTAATTGCCCAAATATTGCTTCCAATATAGGGGGACGGGCTGCACTCAGAGGAATAAGTAGCAGCAACATTCATTTTCTCCGTCTCGGTATGATCTCAGATAAGCTTGTCCGCTTCTCCTACTCTATTTCTCGGCAAAAACTTGATAATCTCCATAAGATCAGCACCAAACCAAGTGAGGCAAATATAAGACCACTTACCCTCATTATCCAGCAAGCCAATAACCTTATCAGGAAGACCATAAACATTTACAAAAGTGGGCAATTTTGATAATTGAATAATACCCAGCCAATTGTCATCAAGTGTTAAAAGAGAGAGCCCTGTACCTATACTCCAGAATGTATTGCGGGTGATGATACCATTTTCCAATGCAATCGTTTTCCAGATTTTCGATTGGCTCCTTTTGCAGGTGAAAAAGCTGTCCTGTCATATTTGCTGCCAAGAGTGCGAAAAGCTGTCCTGCCATATTTGCTGCCAAGAGTGCAAGCAAGCAGGCTTCCGGCAGAAGTCAAGACGCGAGCCGTCTCCCGTCCCATTAAAATACGCCGTCATAGCGCCATATTTTTTATACCCAATCCTCCCATCTCCTTCGGTACGCAGATGTTCCCCAAGCTTGCAAAGTGCATACCGCCTTTGTTGCTTGACCCGTTCCATAAGAAATTCTGGAGTAAGGAATTAATTTTGTTCAGCACCAAGATCGGCACAGGTGAATTAACGAGAGTGTGCTGCGGAATTGTCGTAGTAGAGTTAATCGCTCTGCCATAAAAATATGCATATCCCCCCAACTTCGGATTCTGCTAGATAATTTAGTCAACAAGGCATCATAATCAATGGTCCAGGCACGCCCAGGCCGGAGTTTGATGCCGAGATAAGATAGAGCTTTGACATTTTTGTGGCCAAGTTCAAGAAGAATCTGGTCCTTGGAGGCAGGCAGAACTTTCAGGCCAAATAGAATACTCGATTTGGTAGGATTTATCGCCTCGCCCGAATAAGAACAATAGTCATTTATAACGGATGAGAAGCATTTCACCGTGCCCGTAGTTGCCGTGCCAAACAACAAAGTATCATCAGCAAATAAAAGATGAGAAATTTTGGATGCGGAAGTACTGAGCTTGATGCCCAAGACGGGATGATGATTAATTTTTATGAGGAGAGATAGAAATTCTGAGCATATAATGAAGAGATAAGGCGATAAAGGACACCCTTGTCGCAATCCGCACGTGGCGTTGATCCATGAAGCTCTAACTCCATTGATGAGAAGACCATACCTCGGATTTGAGATGCATTCCAAGATCAAATTTATCCAGCCAATCGGGAAGTTGAAAGCTTGTAAGGCACGTCTGACAAAGCTCCATTGGATTCTGTCAAAAGCTTTCTCCATATCAAGCTTGATTGCCATGAACCCATCTTTGCTCTCGGTTGTGTGAAGACGATGCATGATTTCATGAGCCAAGGTGCAATGGTTGGAGAGCAACCTCCCCGGCACGAAGGCGGCTTGCTCCTCTGAAATGAAGTTCCTTATAAGGGGTTTCATCCGGTTGGCGATGATTTTTGCCACCATTTTGTATATAGACGAGCATAAGCTGATTGGACGGTAGTGCTCGGGAAGGCAGGGCTGCTCACTTTTCGGGATAAGCATGACAAGCGTGTCCTTCCAACTAGTTTCCATGCAGTCATTAGCAAAAAAATCTTTAACAACATCCACAATTTCAGCCATTGTAAAGCCCCAGAAGCTGGCAAAGAAGGAGTGTGTGACGCCATCAAAATCTTGGGATTTATTGCGGCCGAATGAGAAAACAGCAGCTTTAATTTCAGCGTCTGATGGAGGCGATAAAAGATGTTGCGCGTCGTCATCATTTACCATCTTGGGGGGGGGGGGCAGGTTGTCTTGGGATGTGGTATCATCCAGGCACCATCCCTAAGCAAAATGATTAACAAATTCCAGCTCAATGTCCTTTTCATCAGTGATGGTGAGAACATTTTTGCGGATAGAAAAAATTTTGTTTTCATGCTTCCGTTGGGTAGCGGCCGCATGGAAAAAAGCCGAGTTGCGATCCCCATGCGTCAACAAGCTGCATTTAGATCGTTGTCACCACCAGGTATCTAATCTTGCTTGAGCTTGATTGTAGTTGGCCACTAGAACCCACGGGGTATAAAGTTCCAAGTCATCCAGGGGGCAGTCAGCCTCCCACAATTGTAAGACCTTTATCTCAGCTTCCAACTTACTTGCCGTCCCTGTTTCTATCTTGACTTGCATTTACTCCAGCGAGCCAAAGCGTTGATTGTTCTTACACATTTGTCCGCCAAAATTTTGCTTGGAGGCCCAGCCGCCGCTTTCCTCCATGCTGCAAATGCAATCACATGTGTATTAGGTAATATCATCCACGCCTCTTCAAATTTTAGTCGGCCATGCGAGGAAAATTTAAGTTTATCAACTTCAAGGAACAGCGGAGCATGGTCCGAACCTATCAGTGGTAAATGGTGGACTATAGAATCAGGAAAATCAAGGAGGGCCGGGGAGTTGAGCAGGATACGATCGAGCCTGGACAGCACACGGGCATGTGGATCCCTGTTGTTGCACCAAGTGTAAGCATTCCATGTGTAAGGGACCTCATGTAGGCCGCAAACAGTAATAAAATCTGTAAATTCATGTGGCCCTTTATTAAGGTTGACACCGCTGCCTCCCCGCTTCTCATTCGGCCGCAGGACACAATTAAAGTCGCCGTCAATGATTGTTGGGATGGTCAAGTCCAACTTGGAAAGGTCTTCCCAAATCAATCTCCGTCTGTGCATATATTTACTAGCATAAATTCCGCCCAATTGTCATATCGAACTGGTTGAAAGGGTCACGGAGGCGATCAAATATTGCGGGTTTTTATTAATTGAACCAAGCTTTACTATCTCATTTAACCAGAGGAGGATAATACCTCCTGATTTTTCGAGAGGAGATTATTTCAAAGCTCCAGTGTCGCCCGATAAGTCTATCAGCTTCGCGACGAGTGAGAGAGTGTTTGCGGGTTTCAAGTAGAAAAACAGCTATAGGGTGATGCTTACGGACAAGCTCCTTAAGATATGCATGCGAGGCGAGCTTGCTGGCCCCCTGACAATTCCAAAAAATTATCCCAGTCATTTCTGTGAAGGGGTTTCCCCCGCTACATTCATACCATTATCCCAGCTGGAGGATGGCTGTTTTGATTTCTTTCTAGCTCGTACAGGGCTTGATTCGCCCTTACGCCGAGGCCTTGATCGGGATTGCCCTCGGTTGGATGTGTCAACATCCATCAGGTAATCTTTAGCTGTTTTGTTCTTACGGGAGGTTTCTCTTGTCGGCGAGACGACTTCATTGACCTCAGGCTGTTTTTGGACATCAGCTCGGATGACTTTTTTCTTCTTAGAGCGGTTTTCCTGATGTTGTTCCTCATCAATGATATCACAATTTTCCTCCTCTTGTGGTTTTCTTTTTCATTGTCAGATTCTTCCTTATCAGAGAGAGCAGCAAGGCTGTCAAATTTTGTTGTTTGTACTATAGAATTTATGTCATTTGGTTGTTCCTCCACTGGAGCAGTTTTCTTTGAACCAAGCACAACGTCTTGCTGTTTACCATTGTTGAGCTAGGGCTTTTTGTTCTTTGGTTTTCCGGGATGGACAATTGTCCAATCATCAAAGCCGGCGGCTGGGTTGATAGGAACGACACCATATTTTTCGGCAGGCGTGGGCATTGACGTACATGGCTCATCACCATGCTCCAATGATCAAGCTTTGTTTGTGCACTTCTTTCGTGGTTGGATCCTTTTGTTACTGTACGTGGATGATATGATTTTTACTGGTGATGATTCATCACATACGGCCTTAGTTAAACATCACCTTCAACAACATTTTTAGATGACTAACCTTAGACAACTAAGCTACTACTTGGGTCTTGAGTTCAACTCTACTGATCGCGGGTTTCGGCTCTCTCAGCAGTGCAACACATCAGATCTCCTTGCTCGGGCTACTCTCTCTGACTCTCGCACAATAGACACGCCTATGGAGCTTCACTTTCAGCTACGATCGGATGATGGGGTTCCACTCTCTGATCCTACTCGATATCATCACCTCGCACAGTGAACAACAACATGTTCATGTGCTGAGCCAGTTTGTTAGTGCGCCCACCTCTGTTGATTATGGTCATCTGCTGCGGTTCCTGCGCTATCTCCGGGCGACGCCCTCTCGCGGTCTCTTCTTCTCGAGTAGTAGTTCTCTACAGCTACGTGCTTACTCAGACTCCACCTGGGCTAATGGTCCCGTTGACTCCACCTGGTCACTTGTTTCTGTCTGTTCTTGAGTTCTTCACTTATCGCGTGGAAGTACAATAAACAGACTCGTGTTTCTCGTTACAACATTGAGGCTGAGATTCGAGGCATGACTATCACCACTAGGTATATTATTTGGCTCTGTTGACTTCTTGATGATTTTAGTGTTTTTTCTCCAAATCCCACTCTCACTCTCCTCTACTGTGATAACACCAGTATCATTCAGATTACTCTAAACCCGGTGAAGCATTCTCTCTCCAAGCATATCAGGGTGGATGCTTCTTCTTGCGTGAGCACTATGGTCGGGGGACTCTTGCCCCTTCCTTTATTCCTTCCGAGCAGCATATTGCAAATTTGATGACAAAGCCGCAGCCGAGGACCCAGCATGCCTATCTACTATTCAAACTCTCGGTGTATGATCCCCGTGAGTTTGTTTGGGGGGGGGGGGTGAGGGGTGTTAGATATGTTGTATATTATGAGTAGTAGTGTTAGCTTATAGTCACCTCGAGTGTTAGGATCACCCTCTGTTATTCATGTATGTGTATTACTTTGTTCATTTGTGAATATACAAAAATCTATTCTCCTATCACTCACCACTCTCTCAAGCTATAGTACCTCATTCAATCATTTTATTTCCCTTTCCATCTTTTTTTTTTTGCATCTCTTACCTCTCTTATTATTCCCACCAATTAACATTAGGTATTATCTCACAATGATTATAAAGCGATTGTGGACAAAAATTTTGCTGTTAAACTTAAATTGTACTCTGGGGTGTTAGATATGTTGTATATTATGAGTAGTAGTGCTAGCTTATAGTCACCTCGGGTGTTAGGATCACCCTCCGTTGTTCATGTATGTGTATTACTTTGTTCATTTGTGAATATACAAAAATCTATTCTCCTATCACTCACCAGTTTCTCAAGTTATAGTTCCTCATTCAATCATTTTATTTCCCTTTCCATCTCTTTTTGCATCTCTTACCTCTCTTATTATTCCCACCAATTAACATTAGGTATTCTCTCACAATGATTATAAAACGATTGTGGACAAAAATTTTGCTGTTAAACTTTAATCGTACTCTGATGGCTTTTTTGCATGATTCAAGACTCACTTTTTGTGGTCTTAAGCAATCTCCTAGAGCTTGGTTCAACAATTTAAACAAGCTCTAATGTCTTCTATTATATTTTTGGAACAAGGCGACACTCACCTGAAGAAAGTTAACAGTGCAATAACTATTGTTGTAGCTTATTCGATTGGTATTGCCATGACTGTGAGATTGAAGTGGAAGTACATACATTAAGACATTTGATGCAACATTTGCAGAAAAAATTCTCGGTCTATTGCAATGCTTTCTTTGAATTGTAATGTTATCAAACAAAATGATGAGATTTTTTGTGATAGTTTGTTCTTGATCTCTAAGATATAAAGACTTGCTTCTCATTGAGTTGACACTCTTGTGAATTTGTATCAAAGGAAAGAAATTTTTCGGTAGTCTACGCACTAACACTTTAGCATGCACATTCATTACTACCTGAAGTAGTCTTCTCAATATTATTGTTTTTTTTATCAGGATATGTTGATTTCAAAGTTGTCGTATATTGTATGGTGGTTATCGTATATTGTTTGTTGGAAATTTGATATCCAAGATATGTTTAAAAAATTGAAAGTTGTCGCCAAATTTGTTTCAAAGTTGAATACCGAACCTTGCTCTGATAAAACATTTGTAGTGCACACAAATCTACATTTCATGAGAAGTTAAATAGTATAGAAGTTGATCGTATTTTATGTTGATTTCCAGTGATTTGGAGAGTCAAAGTATTATGTTCTTTGAACATCTTTGAAATACTTCTCAGGGTATATATATCTTTATTAATGTCTTATCTAGGGAATCATTTCTTTCCTGTTGTATAAATTCGGTGTAAGCCATATTTGTGATCTTGCCTGAAGATGAGTATTAGTTCTAGCTGCAAATAGATAGTGTTTGATTATGCATTTTTTTTCACGTGGAAAGGTACATTAGCTAATCATAATTGTTGTCCATAGATACATAAAATAAAAAATTATGTTATACTTGTGCAATGTTTTGTCAACCCCCTCAAGTTTCATGTAAAGCTTAAACTGTGAACCAAAGAATTTTACTTCAAACATAGAGATTGAGTAAATTTATCAATTTTGCAACACGGTTCAGAGCGACAGTAGAGTTGTAGAGTGAAATGTAGCCTATATTCTTTCTTTTTCACCTCCAACATTCTTGGAGCTTAAACCATTAGCATCTTTCTTCTTGTTTTAACTAGCAAACACATTATTTCTTTCTTTATATTGCAATACATCATAATATCTCAACACCTATTTTCAGTTTTTCTGCTGCATTCTATAAAGTGTTGTAAGCTGTTATTGGAGATTATGTTTGTACTTTTTATTCCGTAGTCATTGAATGTTTTCTGAAGGAATTCAAGTTACATTACAAAAATTTATGGTTTGATTAAACTTATGGTTGAGATTCAGTCCGCCTTCTTGTTTTTATCAATGATTTTCACTGCTTGTTTTCATATGAAAGGAAAATGAAAGATAGCAAGAGTTCTGGCAATAGAAACTTGGAATGAATAAAACTTGGGATGGATGCTTTCAGGAGACTGATCTAGCTTTCACATGTATGATCTGCAATGCCAGCTTTAATATGCCATGCCTAATCGACGAACCAGCTTGAGAGTTTGTGTAACATATTGTGTCTCAACACATCTACATTACGTTACACAACTTATCGTGGCAGCACATGACTTAAAAGTTAATATTGGGTCAACCGAGTGTGCCATTTCCCCCATTGTGCGACCATGTCTTTTTAGTAAATTTGGCCGCACGTGATAATTAGTGTTGAACTCAATGAATGGTAAGTTTTCATGGGTCCATGTTATCACCAATATTCATTATCAGATTTTGACAAACTCTTAAGAATGCGTTTTGTTATTCATTTTTGTGAAATTGTCAAATTGGGTTATATTTGCTCGTTCGACCTTCTAATGTTATCTTTTCCTTCTTCACATCTACTATGATGATGTTTCTGACAGACCTTCTAATGTTATCTTTTCCTTCTTCACATCTACTATGATGATGTTTCTGACAAGTTATGGCGGGCAAAAGCTAGTCTTTAGTAGCTATTAGAGAATATTTTGTGCATTCATCCTCTAAGTTTGCCCACCCATTTTTAGGTAAATGCTAGTGGAGAAATTGAACTCTAAACCCAAGTGCATGAATAGCTTTTCCTATAGCTTTCTCTTAAAGTGAGGATCCTGACTACTCTCAATGCTTTTCGGTAATCCCTAATACTGAATTACACCTTTGAAAAGAGTTGTGTTGTCTTTTAGACCGTTGTGTCTCATTGTCTACCACAGATGCTCGAACACTATTAATGGCTCTAGAAGTCCCTGGTGAAATTGTTATAGTGAAAGTGACAGTCTGGGCGGTCTGTTCGGGCGGACTGTGCGGACAATTTTGGCTGTCTCGGTGGTCAGACCGTGCTGTGTCTGAGCGGACAGAGCTGGTGACTAGCTAGATCGGCCAGTGTTCTGCAGCTTGTCCCCAGGTTGTAATCAAGCGGATGGGATGTTATCTGCAGTGTTGTCGGGTTGGCCGGTGTTGCAGACTTGGCCTAGTTCTGCATCATGTCCAGGGTTGGTTGTTCGAGTAGTCGAGCGGTCTGCGCGTACTGATGTAGGTGTCTGTCGAGCTCGGCAGCAGTATACTTTATGCGCCTTGGCTGTGAGCTCGGTTTTTTGTGGTCTGGAGCTATGTCTGCATGTGGGCGGACTGGTGTGGTACTCGCAAAGCCCACTTGATTGTTGATCAAGTCTGGTTGAGCTTTTGTGACATGGCAGTGGCTTGGTATCCGACCTTGGTGATGCAACCTTGGCGGACTCGCTTTTGTCTAGTCGCAGCGGTTTATTGTGTATCTGCAATCTTAGCGGATACACTTGGTGCTCGCACTGGATTGGGCGATTATCCTATCATCTAGGGCGGTGATCACACTCTTCTTCGCGCCTATAAATAGGACCTCACTATCACATCAGAAGACACCGAGTGAACAGTAAGTGAACTCGCGGGAGGTTTCTGCGGTTAGGGTTTTCTATCCGCGCGGTTTGAAGAGTTTGATCGGTTTGTGCTGTGCAGGTTGTGCGAATTGCACTGAGGAGCTAGAGACTTTTTTCTGACATCGGTCAAGGTCAGTGCGGACTCCGCAGTTTCAACAGGCAGTTAGCAGCAGGTCGTGGCTTGCGACCAGGCGGTCTCTCTTCTGCAATTTGTTTTCCTGTTCAATAAGCTATCCGTCTTTGGGTGGCTTGTTCAGTTCGGTTGCGGCAGTCCGCGTGATCAGGCGGCTAGGCGATCTCACGGTCAGACAACTTGCAGTTCAGTGGACAAAGTTCCTTTCAGCACTGGAATAACGGGCAGTCCGTGCGGCTTGTTGCGGTCTTGCGACCAGGCGGCTTCAGCGAACTTCATAGCGGTTAGCAGCAGAGCCGTCGGTTTCTCCTTGAGTCCGCGCGACTTGTTTTTTGGCCGGTAATTTTTCTTCTTCCATTGGATACATTGGCAATCATGTCTCGCCATGTATGCATTGTTGTGTAAAGCTTTTTTGCTAAGTACAAGATTCTTGCTCTTCTAGTTGCTATTTGGTTTGCATGGGCTTAGTGTGGTTGAGTGTTCCTGCACCCGGTGTCCCGTTTTCCCCATCTTGTCTTCATATATAACTCAATGTTATTTTTCATTTGTGGTCAGTATTAGGAGTCCTCCATCAAGGCTAAAGTGTGCTTCTGCACTAGATGACCAACTCACTGTATATCATGCCACTCTTTGATCTAGTCACTGTAGATTTTTTCCATTTTTGGATGTATAGCTTTCTTCCTCTATGTAGAGTAACCCGTTCTCTGCCCAAAATCTCTTAGCTCATACATTAACTAGTATCATAATTAGCTTTGTCATAGGCCCTCATTAATCCCTTTCTTTACCTTCTTCATGAGGTCACTCTTCACCAAGGAGATTGCTGCTTACTCGGCTTGGCGGTTGAATGCACACACCACTATGTCGGCTTTGCCCAATTTCTGTTTTAGGATAAAGTCAATTTCTGCTAAGAAGTCTTGCCATATTGTTTGTTTTACTAACAACTTCTATGTTTAGAAGTAAATTGGTGCAATATTATCGGTCCTTATCATGAATTGTGCCCCAAGTATTGCATCACATTTATATATCACTATTGTCTCATTTATTTTGCGGCTCTTTAATCTATTTGATGTCCTTGCATCAACCCCCTTCAAATCATGATTTTTGAGGCATCTGCATGTAGTTCAAGCTTCTTATCAAAATTTGGTAGTGCTAGCATTGGCTCCATGCTCTTTGCCGTCTTTAGATTCTCAAAAGCTTGTTCGCATTCTTTGTCAGGTTCAAGATTTGTTCTTCTTGAGTAGGTCCATAAATGACTGCTCTCTGTGTATTTGATGATGAACCTGTTGAAATAGGTGAAGTGGAAGTGGGGGTGATCAGTAGTCCGGGTGACCTGGGCGGACTGACCGCGCGGACTGGGCTTAGTCCGGCGGGTTGCTGTTCGGCATTGCTTGTTGCTTGCCGTGGTCAGGAGCGAACTTCGCGGACTGGTTGAGTCCGGCAGTGGGCCGAGTTCTGGAGGTGGTTCCGCGGTCTGTGCGGACTGAGGTTTGGAGTCCGCTGGATCTGTGGTTGATCTGGAGTTGCGGTGAGCTGATTCGGTTGGCGGTCTGGCCTAAGTGCTGGCAGACTGGCCTGGTTTCCGCTGTGTCCGCTGTGACCGGGCTTTGTGCCTGTGGTCCTGGACCTTGCGAGTTGGTTGACCATGGGTGGGCGGACTCGGCGAGTTGATGTTGCTAGCTGCGACCAAGGGGCGGTGTCTCTATCTCATAAGGTGGTGACCACACTCCTCACCCGGCCTATAAATAGGACCCCCCCCCCCCGGCACCTCATTGAGTAGAAGAGTGAACAGTAAGTTGGGCTTGAGTATAGGCTGCGGACTCGTTTTTGTATCCGCGCGGGCTGTTTGCTTAACCGGTTTCTGTGTGCAGGTGGCGCGGCTAGCAGTGTCAAACCAGGAGTTTGGTTCTGACCGCTGGAGTTAGCGGGCTGCATTGGCGGTTGTCAGCATCAGTTTTATCTCAAGTTTCTTCTGTGTCCGCGCGACCTCGCGGTCTTGGCGGATAGGTGGCTTGTTCCTCTGTTCAGCAGCAGTTAGGCGAATAACGGGTTGTCCGCGCGACCTCGCGGTCTTCGCGGACTCCTTGTTGTTTGTTCGGCTTCAGCAGCTTGGCTGGGTGTGATCTGGGCGAGCTCGGCGGTTTCGGCGGTCTCGTCGGCTTCGGCGATCTCAGTGCTCTATCCGCTCGGCTTGTTTTCTTTTCTGCTTTTTCATACTGGCGAAATCATGTCTCGCCATGTATGCCTCGCCTTGTAAAGAAGTTCAATAATATTTTGATCTGCTTGCTTCTGTCTGTGTGTTTGGTTATCTACGTTGCTTCCTTCTTTCCGCGGTTCAAGTTGTGATCTGGGTAGTGCCGAAGATATTAATTTGGTGTTTGGGCTATCTTGTTGATCAACTTGAGAAAATTCAACATGGTATCAGAGGAAGGTTCAGTTGCTTGAGCGGTGATCAACAGGCTTGTTGTTGCTCTGTGTGCTTCTGAAGGATAACCATATTGCACCATGGACGGTGGTTTTGCAAGAGGTCTTGGTATTGAGCTTCTGACGCCGACTAACTTTAAGAAGTGGAAGTCGTGCATGAAGAGCTATCTTCTGGGTGAGGAGTTATGGGAGGTCGTCGGTGGAGACGATCAAGTAGAAATAACTGCTGAGTTTGGTACAGCCGAGCAGGTAAGAGTGTGGAGGAAGACAAACGCCAAGGCTGAGTTTGCTCTCAAGCGGGCAGTGTCACCTGAACTCTTTGATCACATCTTAGGATGTGAGTCTGCTGCTGAGATTTGGACTTCCCTTGATGGGTTGTTCAATAGGAAGAATGTAGCTAGGCTACAGTTCTTAGAGAATGAGTTGGCTAAGGCAACTCAGGGAGATCTTTCTATCTCCAAATTCTTTTTGAAGATGAAGAGCTTGTGTGCTGAGCTCTCTGCTCTCGATCCTGATGAGCCAATCTCCGAGGCTAAGCTGAAGAGGCACATAATCCGCGGTTTGCGGAAGGAGTATGTGGCCTTTGTTACTTCTGTTCAAGGCTGGGCTACTCAGCCTTCTCTTCTGGAGCTGGAGAATCTGCTTGCCTCGCAGGAGAGCTTGGCAAGGCAGATGGCCGGGGTGACGGTCTCTGAAGGAGCTAGTGATGCTCTCTTCACTGAGAAGAAGAAGAAGAGATGGGAAGGGAAGAAGAAGCAGACTGCGGCTGGAGATGAATCTTCATCTTCTAAACAGCAGGAGGGGAGCCTTGCTCCTAAGAAGGATTGGAAGAAGAACCTGAAGTGCTTCAGGTGTCATCAACCAGGCCACTTCAAGCGAGACTGCAAGGTCAAGCTGCAGCCTGGGCATGCTGCAGGCAAGGAGGAAGCCTCCTCAAGCAAGGAGGAAGCTGGCTGGGGTGGAGCGTTCATGACGGGCACTTGTGTCCGTGCTTTGTCCACCAGTAACATGAAGGACGACTGGATCGTTGACTCCGGGTGTGGTCATCACCTCACCGGAGATTTGTCAAAGTTCTCTTCACTGCAGGCATACTCAGGTAACGAAGCTATCATTACTGCTGATAATACTATTCATGCAGTAGAGAAGGAGGGTATGGTAACGGTGGGAAGTGATAAGGGGCCACTCACGTTAAGGAGTGTTTATCACGTACCGGGTATGAAGAAAAACCTCTTCTCTGTGACCAATGCGGTTGATGCTGGTTATCACGTTCTGTTTGGGCCAACAGAAGTGAAGTTCCTTCGCAATGTATCAGCGGTTAAGGCTGATGTTGCTCATATAGGAAGGAGAGTTAAGGACTTGTTTGTCTTATCAACAAGTTCCTATGTTGATCGGATGAGGGCAAATGATAGCGCTGCTATGTGGCATGAGAGGCTAGGGCATGTCGGGATGGATAAGCTGAAGGCTATGTCAAGCAGGAGCCTGGTGAGAGGCTTGCCTAAGCTGTCATCTTTCGGTGAGGGTCATGTTTGTGCTGGATGTCAATATGGGAAGTCTCATCGTCTTCCATTTGATAAGTCACAAACAAGAAGCAAAGCACCATTGGAGGTTATCCATGGTGATCTGATGGGACCAACCGCGACTGCTAGCCTTGGTGGAAGCTGATATATGCTTGTCTTGATTGATGACTACTCAAGATACACTTGGGTGTATTTCTTGAAGGAGAAGTCTGAGGCCTTCCGATTGTTTGTGGAGTTCAAGGAGCTGGTGGAGGGAAGGCTTAACCTGAAGATCAAAAAGCTTAGAACTGATAACGGCGGAGAGTTTGTCTCTTCCGAGTTTTCTAACTTTTGCAGGAAGCTTGGAATCCAAAGGGAGCTCACTTGTGCTCATACTCCACAACAAAACGGAGTAGCGGAGCGGAAGATCCGTCATCTGACGGAGACTTGCAAATGTTGGCTTCACGCCAAGAGTATCCCAAGGTCCTTCTGGGCGGAGGGAATGTCTTGTGCTGCCTATGTCATCAATCGGATGCCTCTGAGTCCGATCAACATGAAGTCTCCCTTCGAGATGTTGCTGAAGGAGAAGCCTAGTGTGGAACACCTTCGGGTGTTTGGATCAACTTGCTATGTGCATATCCCTGATACGCTAAAGACTAAGCTTGATGCAAAGGCAAGGAAGCTTGTCTTTGTTGGCTATGATGAGCGGAAGAAGGGATGGAGATGCATGGATCCAGTGACGAAGAAGTTCGTGGTATCAAGAGACGTTGTCTTTGACGAACTGACGTCATATGGAGGAAGCTCGGTTGAGCTGCCTGAGAGCAAGGTTGATGAAGGTCAGGAGGTGGCTGAGGTAGCTGATCAAGTGGAGCTGGCTGTGTCACCAGCAGCTCCAGTTGCTTCAAGTTCTGGAGAAGAAGCTTCTGGGTCAGGAAGCAGGGGGAGCATTGCTCCAAGCTTGCCTGAGAGTAGAGGTGAACCAGAAGAAGCAGCGGAGGTGATTAGCAAGGAGCAGCCTCTTCGGAGGTCAAAGAGGGTTATCAAGCCTCCTGCTCGCTACTGCGAAGGGAACACTGTGAGCTATGTCTCATGCTTCTTTGCAGGTCCTCTGGATGAGCGAGAGCCTGCGAGCTTTAATGAGGCCACTGGTGTCAAGGAGTGGGAAGATGCCATGAGAGAGGAGATGGATGCTCTCAAGAAGAATGAAACTTGGGATCTTGTGCCCAAAGTTGATGGCATTACTCCGGTAACATGCAAGTGGGTGTTTAAATTGAAGAAGAAGGCAGATGGGAGCATTGAGAGATTCAAGGCTCGCCTGGTGGCTCGAGGGTTCTCTCAACAGTATGGAGAAGACTATGAGGAGACGTTCAGCCCTGTTGCAAAGATGACTTCAGTTCGGATGGTGATTGCATTGGTTGCTTGCCAAGGATGGAGAATGTGGCAGCTTGATGTAAAGAATGCTTTTCTTTACGGAGAGATTGACAAAGACATCTTTATGAATCAGCCACCTGGTTTCGTTTCTGAAGTTTATCCTGATTACGTCTGCAAGCTCAGGAAAGCTCTCTACGGGTTGAAGCAAGCTCCGAGAGCTTGGTATGGGAAGATAGCAGAATATCTGCAATTCTGTGGATACCTTGCTTCAAACTCGGATTCTAGTTTGTTTATCAAGAAAAAGGGGGAGCTTTCTGTCTTGGTCCTGCTGTATGTTGATGATATGATCATCACAGGGAATTCTGAGGAGGAGGTTGCTAGGCTCAGAGCTGAGCTAGCCATTCGCTTCGAGATGAAAGACCTGGGAGAGCTTCATCACTTTCTTGGTCTCGAAGTGGAGAGGAAGGAGAGCGGGATCCTTATCTGCCAGAAGGGATATGCTGAGCGCATAGTGAACCGGTTTGGCTTGATTGAGGGAAAGACTTGCTCTACTCCTATGGATCAAGGTCTGAAACTTCGACGAGATGAAGGAAGGGTTCTTCCTGACCCTTTGGTGTTCAGGGCCCTTATTGGAAGCTTGATCTACCTGACGATTACTAGACCTGATATAGCTTACGCTGTTGGTCGAGTAAGTCGGTTCATGGCAGAGCCAAGGAAGTCTCATCTTGTAGCGGCGAAGAACATTCTGAAGTATGTCAAGGCAACTTCTGACATGGGACTTCTCTACAGAAGGAATGCGAGTTTTTCTCTGCTAGGATACACGGATGCTGATTATGGTGGTGATTCGGATGACCGAAGGTCAACTTCTGGTTAAGTGTTCACTTGTGGATCAGCGGGCATCTCGTGGTGTAGCAAGAAGCAGGACTCGGTATCTGTCTCCACTACGGAAGCTGAGTACAAGGCGTCTGCCTTGGCTGCTCGGGAAGCCATTTGGCTAAGGAGGCTTGTAGATGATGTCCATGAAGAAGTGCAAGGCCCTACTTTGCTCCGAGGGGATAACGAGAGTGCTCTCAAGCTGGTGAACAATCCTGTTTGTCATGCCAGGACTAAGCATATTGAGATCGATCACCACTTCATAAGGGAGAAGGTGCTGGAAGGATCTCTTGTGGTTGGTCATGTTCGGAGTGAAGATAACCTTGCTGACATCTTCACCAAGTCGCTGTCGAAGGGGCCTTTTCAGCGGCTTCGAGGTCTGCTTGGGTTGATCACCACTTCTCACTTCAAGGGGGAGTGTTGAAATAGGTGAAGTGGAAGTGGGGGTGATCAGTAGTCCGGGTGACCTGGGCGGACTGACCGCGCGGACTGGGCTTAGTCCGGCGGGTTGCTGTTCGGCATTGCTTGTTGCTTGCCGTGGTCAGGAGCGAACTTCGCGGACTGGTTGAGTCCGGCAGTGGGCCGAGTTCTGGAGGTGGTTCCGCGGTCTGTGCGGACTGAGGTTTGGAGTCCGCTGGATCTGTGGTTGATCTGGAGTTGCGGTGAGCTGATTCGGTTGGCGGTCTGGCCTAAGTGCTGGCAGACTGGCCTGGTTTCCGCTGTGTCCGCTGTGACCGGGCTTTGTGCCTGTGGTCCTGGACCTTGCGAGTTGGTTGACCATGGGTGGGCGGACTCGGCGAGTTGATGTTGCTAGCTGCGACCAAGGGGCGGTGTCTCTATCTCATAGGGTGGTGACCACACTCCTCACCCGGCCTATAAATAGGACCCCCCCCCCCGGCACCTCATTGAGTAGAAGAGTGAACAGTAAGTTGGGCTTGAGTATAGGCTGCGGACTCGTTTTTGTATCCGCGCGGGCTGTTTGCTTAACCGGTTTCTGTGTGCAGGTGGCGCGGCTAGCAGTGTCAAACCAGGAGTTTGGTTCTGACCGCTGGAGTTAGCGGGCTGCATTGGCGGTTGTCAGCATCAGTTTTATCTCAAGTTTCTTCTGTGTCCGCGCGACCTCGCGGTCTTGGCGGATAGGTGGCTTGTTCCTCTGTTCAGCAGCAGTTAGGCGAATAACGGGTTGTCCGCGCGACCTCGCGGTCTTCGCGGACTCCTTGTTGTTTGTTCGGCTTCAGCAGCTTGGCTGGGTGTGATCTGGGCGAGCTCGGCGGTTTCGGCGGTCTCGTCGGCTTCGGCGATCTCAGTGCTCTATCCGCTCGGCTTGTTTTCTTTTCTGCTTTTTCATACTGGCGAAATCATGTCTCGCCATGTATGCCTCGCCTTGTAAAGAAGTTCAATAATATTTTGATCTGCTTGCTTCTGTCTGTGTGTTTGGTTATCTACGTTGCTTCCTTCTTTCCGCGGTTCAAGTTGTGATCTGGGTAGTGCCGAAGATATTAATTTGGTGTTTGGGCTATCTTGTTGATCAACTTGAGAAAATTCAACAGAACCATCCATATTAGTTCACCAATCTCAGGAATGTTCTTAGCTTCATCATCTTTGTTCGTTGATCCCCTACACTGTCAATGTTCATCATTAGTTGTCCAAGAAAAAATGCATCTCTTCTTGGCAAGCAAGCACTTTGACCTCGAAAAAATGCATCTCTTCTTGGCAAGCAAGCACTTTGACCTCTTGACATGGGGTTTATCATTCAGTAATAATGAGAATACCAACTATAGGTGCATAATATGCTCCGTTGTGGTACTATATACGACTATGTCGCATAAGTACATTACTATGAATTTATCCAAGTAGGGTCGGAACATCTGGTTCTTCAATGTGCAAAATGTTGTTTGTGCATTGGTTGGAACAAACAACATTACCAACAACTTAAATGTTCCATACCTTGTCACATGAGTGATAGTTGGCGTGTCTCCTTTAGCAATACGTGATTGGTATCCTTTTTGCAATTCCGTCTGTGTATACCGTCGTGCTTCCAAGGCAATCAAATATACCAGTGATCAACGAGAAAAGATATTTGTTCTTTGCAACTGGTCTCCTTATTCAACGATTGGTAGTCACTGCACAATTGTAGGGTTTCGTCCGTCTTCTTTAAAAAGTGTATTGGTGCGTTAAATGTTGTTTTCGATGGTCTGATCATCCCCACCTCAAGCAGTTTATGTAATTGCTTTCTCAACTCCTCGATTTCAGATCAAGCTACCCGGTATGATGTCTTTGTCGATGGTTTTTCTCCAAGCTCAAACTCGGTCCTAGGATCTACATTCCTGCGGGGCGGCAACTTCTTTGGTAACTCTGCATGCATGATGTCCTTGTTTTCCTCAAGTACTTCGATGATAAGTCGTAGCACCTCCACCTTTTTGTCAACCACTTGCTCCTTTATGGCACCTAAGAAGGTAGGGTCACCTTTCTTAACTCCCTTGGACAGTTGCATTGTTGATCATTGCTTTGTTCCATAGCTTTTTGGGGTCTCTTCAATTGTAGGGATCATGCAAGCAATTCTCTTCTCTATGCTGCAATTTGAGTGGCAATTTTGGCATGTCTATTGTACCATGTCAAAGAAGTCTTTGCCCAGCACCACTTTGTGATTTTCCATCATTGCGACTTAGTAGTTCACTTGTCCTTTTTAATGTTCTCATGTGCAGCTCCACTCTACAAGCTTATGGATTCATGCAACATCTTTGCATTCTGCCGATGTACTTGTGTCACTCAATTCTTGGTCATACCTAACATCATTCACATTATAGTTTGGAATTCTTTCATGTACTCAGTGGGTGAACCCTTTTGCTTGAGTTTCTTCAAGTTTTTCTTTGCTTTATTTGCAATGTTTTTCGGGTAGAAGTGTCACTTGAGTTCATTCTTGAACTCCTCCCATGTGTCTAAAGGCGCATGATCCCTTTTTAATATCCGCAAGTTTTTATTGCTATTAAAGAGGTGTAATAAATAAATGATTGTAGTTGATAATTTCTACATGGAGAAGTTTTTATATGATATTACATCCTTTGATGTAGACCTTCCTTTAATAAATGAAGTGTTCAACTTCTTTCGCATCTCTCTTTGTAGTGAAGGGTTTTGGCTTTTAGACACTTCTATTCTTGGATTTGCTACACCCCTATTATTTTCTCCCCTCACAATAGACTTATTGCATAAGGCAAACTCATCTCCCAAAGTTGCGATTTTCTCAGTATAGTCCTCTAACTGATTATACCTTTGTTGTAGATCCTCATTGATATCGAGACAAGCGCGTACGTGTACCCCCAAAAGTTCTATCTCTCCGCAAGCCTGTAGCACTTGCTTGACGATCTTGAATTCTCGACAATCGTATAGGTGATTCTGCTTCACCGTAGTCATTTGCTTGTCCCGGTCATCAAGAAAAGATCCAAGTGTTCTTTCTCACGAGTTTTGCTTTGGTCTTGATTCTTTTAAACTTGTGGTGTAACCTCCTTTTTGCCGCTCTTCCATGTTTGAGTTGTCTATTTCACTAACCATCCAAGTCTTTTTGTAGCACCAATCACGAACTTGAGCTTTCTGATACCAACAATCACATTCTTGTCTACGAGCAAGCACCTATGCGGCTAACTCGCCTTAGCTATTCCATGTAGCTTAGTTAAGTCAGCCTCTTGTAAGAACTTGTTGAAGAGGAGTGGAGAAACAACTAGAGAAAATTAACTAGAAAAGAGAATTCAATCGCTTGTCCAAAATTTTAGGTAGTTACAAATGTGAGATCTTTCCCCTTTTATAGGGCCCTAATGAATCTTTACTTCAAAGTATGGAAGAATTTTGAATGCCTCATATTGTATATTATTTTATTTATCTCTTGTATTTACGATATTAATGAATACTAAAGTAACTATCATGTAATCCTCTATGATCTTATTTGATGGTGGGCCATGATAGTTGGCTTCGTATGGGTTGTTTCATACGAAGCCAACTATTGGGAAAAAAAATTCGGTGTGTTTCTTCCACCTAATTTTAGATGAGGGATTAAATATGGCCGAACGACCTAGTATCATACGGTTGTGTTGTTTTCACGGAATATTGTAGTATTCTAAAAATATTGTCAGTATTATCAATATTTCGTTCTATCATATTGTTTTTCCAAATAACAACGGTTTGATGTGCGCTCTCATAGTGATCTTAGATGAGATAAATCTGCCTAAAATTTTATCGGGCCGTGATTTCAATCACGTGTTGTACAAACTTGCCTTTTTGACGATAACATTTGCGAAGTAAATATTCCATACAACTCAGGTTCATGATTGAACTAAACTGAAGTTATAGGGCATACATTCCAAATTTTTCCTTCAAACATTCTTATAACTATTTAGATTATGGACGGTTTATCCTCTAAAATTATGTTTAAAAGACATGTTTGCCATTCTTAATTTTTTTGTGTTGAAGAAACACATTTTTTAAGGATTTTTTTGAGATTATCTTGTAGATATATTTATTTATAAGATTGGCGGTTGGGGCGAAACTATTCACGGGCATGGTTAAATTTTAGGTGGAAAAATGCATGTTTTTTGGCCTATACCAATTTATAAATTTTAATAGTTGATTTCTCTGTGATCTCAACGAAATTCAAATTTGAAAAAGGTGATTGTTATTAGCATTACAGTTTTGGTTAGTTGCACAACGTTTTCTCTTAATTTTTTGCGTCTTTTGAAAATACCCTTTGTACATGCATTTTTAGAAAAAGTGTTCAACACAAGTTATAGTTCTCGACGAGATCTATAACTTTCTTGTTGAACACTTTCTAAAAATACATGTACAATGCGTACTTTGGAAAATGCATCCAGATTTCGTGTCTTTTATAAAAACGCCTTGTACATGCATTTTTAGGAAAAATGTTAAACACTAAAGTTGTAGATCTCGACTATTTTTCCTAAAAATGCATGTACAAAGCATATTTTCAGAAGGCGCGAAAAATTGGGAGAAAACGTTGTGCGATTAGTCAAAACTGTAGTGCTAATAACAATCACCTTGAAAAAAATACATAAGATTGACCCTTCAATTAAATGG
The DNA here is from genome assembly GCA_039513925.1 of Platanthera zijinensis. Taxonomy (NCBI): domain Eukaryota; kingdom Viridiplantae; phylum Streptophyta; class Magnoliopsida; order Asparagales; family Orchidaceae; genus Platanthera; species Platanthera zijinensis. The sequence goes on along the minus strand of CM077092.1, from coordinate 35,244,695 downwards.
TTTGATGGAGATTTGATAGATCTACTAAGTTTGCAAAATTAACAATTTATAACTAATTGTCAAAATTATAATAAATAATTATCATCATTTTCATGAAAGCTAGTCAAATATTTTCTAAAATTGTCTCAATCAAAAATAGTTACATATGATATATTCGTCTAACTATTTTATAAGGAGTTTTCTCATATTTTTGCATATAAATCAGTTTAGAGAGCGATGTAATGAGCGATGTAATGAAACTTGTGTCTTTAGAGAGCCCTTTACTTGTGTAACCTTGATTTATCCAATCCTTGTTGTTGAAAGTTGGGAGTTGTCAATGCTATGGAGGCGCCGGAGACGTGCCCTCCAAAAAAATTGTGTTGGAATGAGAACGACGGTGAACCCAAGAAAAATATGTTTGATACTTCTATGGGTGCTATTGCCGGCGGTATGGGCTATTGTAGGGTGGTAGAGTCAAAATAAGAGTCCCACACCAGTTTCCTCTTTCAACGACGATGCCTTCCAATTATAAGGAGCTTATGGTTGGTGGTATGAAGATATTGTAGGGTAATAATCAAATATAGAAACCTTGTAAATGGAGCTAATCATTTATAAGATTGGAGCTAACACCAAGCGGGAGCTATTATTGTTAGGAGCTAATCATTTACAAGATGGCACCAAGCGGGTTGTGGGAATAACTGCTTTGTGTGTGATCCGCGCGCCCAATTTATGTGTGATCCACACACGCAATCCTTCCACCATCACATGCACAACCAATCGCCTGCGGCCAACTGAACAACAGGCCCCGCCCCCAACGGTTGGCCCCCTGAGGCCGACCGCGACATTGCGACTGAGGTGCGGCCGGAGCTGCAGCCGATCTCCCCGGTCGGTCGCGGCCGCGCCTCGCAATAGCAGGGGCCGCAAGCCAACGGCCTCAAGTTGTGGCCAGCCTTCCCCACCGGCGTGCCTGCTATCGACCTTTTGGCCGGTTGCGGTCGCGCCTCGCGGCCGACCTTCCCGGCCGGCGCGCCTGCGCCCGACCTTTCCGCCTGACCTCCCCGGTCGGCCGCGCCTCGCGACTAGCACTACGACCGACGCGGCCATCGCTGTGCCCGACCTTCCTGGTCGGCCGCGCCCCACGACTAGCACTATGGCCTACCTTCATGACCGGCGTGGCCATCTCTATGCCCGACCTCCCCAATCGGCGCGCCCGCGGCTGGCCTCCCGGCCTGCTGCGGCTCGCCCTCCACCCACGGCGGCCACCCGTTGCCGGGGGCTCGTCGCCCAGAAACCGCCAACGGCGGCCTCTCTCGCCATCTGATTATCCCTCTTCGATCGCCGCCGTTCGTTTCACGGGTAATCACCCACGTAATCACCAGTGTAACCACCATCGTAGGGAGAGTGCCAATAACCAAAATAATTACGGCTTGCTCGTATTAAAATTATTAAGATAATGCGTGTCTTAAACTATATTTAAAATGGTGTGCAATTAATTTTTTGAGAAGTTACAGTTAGCGGATAATCGCGTAACCACCATAACCATCCCCGATGTTTAAATATGACCCTAGACTTCATCTCTTCTCCTCTTAGTCTTTTCCTCCGACAAGTCAGAGCTTTACCAGAATACTCCTACGAGTCGCCTCCCTTCTAACGCATTGAAGATTCGCCAAAGTCCCGGATGCTCCGACGTGCAGGACGTTCTGTCGGCCTTTCTAAGTAATCCCTCTACGTGCCACCCCCAACACTCAATGTCCAGACAACGAGCGCAAGCATTTTACACCACCTGAGAAGACCCGTATTAAGCTTCGCGTGTGGTGGCTTGTAACCCTCCGAGTGAGTCTGGTTCTCTCTCACCTCCATGTTGTAACGAGGAGCGGAATGTCGTCCTCAATTTCTCCAAAGCCATGTAAACAGAAGCAAATAGTAAAGTTTGACCGGCACCATACCGATTACGTGGTTTTTCGTCATATTCACAAGTCTTCCACCTTAAAAATCCGCATGTCCACTTTTCTACTCTCTGTGATTGATTGCGCGGTCGGCCACTCGACAGGCTAAGATGGCTAAGTTTAGTCCAGTCTACTGAGACGGGTTTGTTGGAAATAAGGTTATATATTCAGTAGTGAGATTATTATCACTTTAGCATGATTGATACAAAATTAAGTAAGCTCCCCTAAATGATCTTACCCTAAATATATAGTCTCCCCTTAAAAATTATATTGTGCAAGAATGAGAAACATATTAAGTATAAAAATAGTGCCAAAGATAGTGCAAATGATAATTATGAATTGTTAGAAAATACATGAAAATAATTGTGAAACACAAGGATACACAAAGATATGCATGATAAACAATATTGAAGTATTTCGTGCTAACAATATTTAATGGTGTATAAACTATTTAATGGTATATTGCGTTCCGTTTGGCATGACGGTGGCGGTCATGAACGTGTGATGGTTATGAACTATCGTTCATGAGCGCCCGGCCTCACCTAAGCAACTTCATACACTTTTATATCCAAAACTAGTTTGTTCATTGTCTTGTCAAACGTGCATTATATGACGGTGAAGTTTTGATCCAAACTAAGCGAAAACCAAAAAACAGCTCCAAACAGAGCCTTAAATCTATTATTTCAAATAATATGGTATTGATAGGGCACACTTTCTAAATTAAGGTTCAGTTTGGGGGGGGGATTTATTTTCACCGGTCAAACGGTTACGACAACATGAATCGGACCTTAATTACGGTCGTAGCCGCTTGACCGGTGAAAATAGAAGATTTTTTTGGTACACTTGAGGTATCATCCTCTACGTGCAAATGATAATTTTTTATACTTAAATCACAGTTTTTGGTAACAAAAATTTGATTGTAGCGAACATAAATTACGGAATATAAATTATGACATTTTTACAATCAATTTAAGTACTCACTCATATTTTGTACAGTTCTGAAAAATTACAATTGTATTTTTTGATTTTGACTTGAAAACATTTTGAAATTCTAGTCGAGCGAACCGCGGAAACTGCGCGGCTAGGGGCTAACCGCGAGGCCATGCGGTTAGGTTTCGTTATCCGCCAGACCTGTTGGCGGTAATCCAATCCTTCTCGTCAGTGTTTGTATTTGCGTTCTTCGCCTATAAATAGGGGGACCGACCACGGGAACAGTATTAGCAGTAGTCGCGCTTGGTGTTTGCGGGTAGCATTCGGTTAACCGGGTGACTAGATCACCGAGAGCAGAAGCTTGGAGCAGGTTGCGGTTAAAATGTTCTTCTAATCCGCAGGTATTAAGGAGTTGTGAAGTTATTTGGCCATCTTGTGCAACTGTGCGGCTAGTACTGGGTGACTAAGCATTTAGTACTGGTAGTTAAGTCATTTGAGTCTCAATGTGGAAGGCAGCGGAAGCAGGAAGCAGTTAGCGGTGTTTTTTTGGAAAGAGTGTGGGTTGGCAACCAGAGCAGTTCTCTTTGGTTGTGCTCAAGCAGGGAGGTGGTCACTTGTTCCCGCGACTAGCGTGGTCAGTCCGCGTGACTAGTGCAGGAGGTTCTCGGGTGATGCTTTTTGTTCACTAGTCGGTAGGACTAGGTCAAGGGGGAGATCATGCGACTTGTGAGGGTTCTGTAGTTCTCAGTCAATAGTCAGCAAGTGTTATTCGCGTAACCTCACGGTTAAGTTGGCGGTCAAGCGACTTGGCGGTCAGAGGGACAGACAGGCAGTTTATTCTTTGCTTTGTGTGGTTCAACTTCTATGACTTGCAACTTGTACACTTATATAGAGGTTTTTTAATTTTCAAATATATAGGATTGCAACTTGTAATTATGATAAATCCTAGGTCAGGTTTGTATAATTAATAGTGTACACAGATGCACGAACGGATGTACAGACGCACAAAAGGACCATACCCGCCCGCCCGCCCACAATCCAGGTGCATTGATGGATACATAGACAAGCGAACGTGCACGCGAGCGCATACACATAAACAGAGACAGTCGAACAGACACACATATGGACACATGCACCAATGCTCCCCCACCCACTCACACACACAGAACAGATGCACCGGAGTACGCAAGGATGCACAGGTGCGCGCACACGTACACACACAGACGAACAAATGAACAACCGTATGGACGCAAGCACACTTGGATGGATGCACACATGGAAGTATGGCCGCACGAAAGCACACAAGCACATACGAACACACACACAAATGGATGCAGACATACATAAACAAGCTACTAAAAAGTACTTAGATTTGTCTAATGGCACCCCTATAAGACCATCAAAACCATTTCAACTTTAATTTAAAGTTCCACCTTCAATTTGAGATACCAACTTTAATTTGAGATTGTTTTAGTTTTACTATTATTATTATTATACATTAAAATATAAATTTTAAAATAAAATATTTTAAATAGGTGACAGTGCAGCGAACATCTCTTCGATATTGTAACAACTATTATTTATGCACTATTTATATTTATTAAAATTTAATCTTTTATCATAATGATTCTTTTACTATTTTTAAAAGACATTATTAATGTAATTGGGTAATTAATGAACAGCCAAAAATTTTTTTCTTTGCCTATCGATTTCATTAAAGAAGATATAAAGCAATTTAGTTATGAAATTATGCAATTAAATTATATATAATGAGGAGCTTGTTGAGGTGTGATTCTCATCCGATGAGGAGAAAATTACCTGGCTCATACATAATGAGTTCGTGATTTACTGACGCGTGCTTCAATTTTATGCTTATTGTAATTCTCACGGCTACCTATAAGTCAGTCTTCCTATAATAAAAAAAAAAAGAAAAAATATAACTAATTGAAGAAAAAAAAACAAATTAAAGAAATAAAAAAAAAAATATAACTAATTGAAGAAATAAAAAAAAGAGAGAGACAGAGAAAGAGAGAGAGAGAGAAAAGAAATTAAATAAGGATAATGGGAAAGACTTTTTTTCCCAACCCATGCAGCCACTAAGAAAAAAAGGAGAGAGATTGATGGCTGCCATTTTTTAATTTCTTCATACATGTCTCCGCCGTTGTTGGAAGGCCGCCGCCGCCGCACTGTTTGGAAGTCACCGCCGTCGGCATTGCGGTTGTTCAAACGTCGTTCAACGACGTTGACGTAGTCTCGCAAATTAGATCCACCGTCATTGCAAGAATTCAAGCAGGCTCACCGGAGAGTATCTTAAATCCGTCATTTACTCTCGTTGGTATCTTGAATTTTATTATTTATAATTTGTGTAGCGATGTGATGAAGATTCTTTGCGGATCGAGGAGGAAAAACCTGTAATTTTTTGCGTGTTTATATACACGTTCTAGCGGAGACTTTTCAGGTTGGACTCTGATCGTCCCGTGTTTTTCATCCAACTGGTTTCCACGTTAAAAATTCTTGCGTTCTGAAAATTTCTAAGGAAACAGAGAAAAGTCGCAGAAACACTCTACCACAAGTTAAGTAAAAATAGAAGCACAAAAGTAGAAATCAGTAAGCCTTTGACAGTACACTGATCGTGACAGTGCACGGCAAGCCCGCAATGTCCCGCGCAATAGTACTTCAACCACGACTTTGGCCCGACGTAACGGTGCTCCTACCGTTCGCAACCCCCGAACGCTATACTCTGTCCGCCACTCATTTTTTCCTTGTGCATGCATGGGAGTTTGCTATCTCAATTTTAGAATGTTTCACCAAAGGCTTCATTTTTCTTTTAATATAGTGTGTGTGTGTGTCAATTTTTAATATTGTGTGTGTGTGTGTCAATTTTAAAATGTTTAACCAAAAGCTTCATTTTTCTTTTAATATAGTGTGTATGTGTGTCAATTTTAGAATGTTTAACGAAAGACTTCATTTTTCTTTTAATATTGTGTGTGTGTGCGTGTGTCAATTTTCGAATGTTTAACCAAAGGCTTCATTTTTCTTTTAATATTGTGTGTGTGTGTGTCAATTTTAGAATGTTTAATCAAAGGCTTCCTTTTTCTTTTAATATTGTGTGTGTGTGCGTGTGTCAATTTTAGAATGACTTCCTTTTTCTTTTAATATTGTGTGTGTGTGTGTGTGCGTGCGCGCGCGCGCGTGTGCGCGCGCGTGTGCGTGCGCGTGTGCGTGTGCGTGTGCGTGTGCATGTGCGTGTGCGTGTGCGTGTGCGTGTGTGATCCAGTAGAGAATCCAAGCAAGCACTTGCTTGTTCACCTAATCCAAGCTTTCTCAGAGAGCAATGGCTTCTTCCATGGATTCTCACACAAGGAATACCACCCCCTTTCTACTTATAATACAAGCAGTCTCTCTCTCTCTCTCCCTCCCTCTCCTGTCTCTATCTCTATCTCTCTCTCCATAAACAAAATGGGGCAAGCATGGAAGAAGCCAAGTATTGAAACAATCTCTTCACCTCCTTCCTCTTTTAGTTCTTACGGCCCGAATAAGCCCCGTCAAAGCCCGACTATGGGTAGAACCAAGAACCAAATCGAAAATGCACGGGTCGGCTCTAGGTTTTGAGTGAAACCGATCCGAGTTGCACCCCGAACTTCTCCTATTTTTTGGGTTGATGGGGTCGCACGCAAAGCTCGTTGGTTTGAGGCGTGGTCAATAATTTCTCTTCGCGCACAGCTTCTTCGCACAAAATTATAGTATCTTCGTGCATTATATTTCATGTTATGACGTTTTGGGAGAAGCAACTCTTCTTATCATTAAGGCTTCGTTTGGCTCGGTGGCGGCGGGCGTGAACGCTGTGGTCATGAGCCGTCTTTCGTGAATGTCGGACCTCGCCTAAAATAATTCATACATTTTATGCTCAAAAATAATTTATTTTCTTAGTAGCGGTCTTAAGTACATTTGTCTTACCAAACATACATTTTATGATAATAACATTTTTGACCAAACTCATCCGAGCAAATAAGCCGGATCAAACCAAGCCTAAGTTTTCTTTTTGGCTTTAGAATTGTTATTTAGATGGCTTTCTAGATTTTTTTTTATTATTATTAATTTCAGCTATTCAATTTAATAAATAAATAAATTATTTTAATCCATAACGTATTAAATAAGAATTTATTATAGGAAGAATTTTATTAAAGTGATTGTTATTAGCACTGCATTTTTGGTTAGTCGCACCACACTTTCTCCTAAATTTTCTCGCCTTTTGGAAATACGTCTTATACATGCATTTTTATGAAAGGTGTTCAACACGAAAGTTGTAGATCTCGTCGAACATTTTTCCTAAAAATGCATGTACAAGACGTATTTCTAAAAGGCGTGAAAACTTAGCGTATTTCCAAAACACTCCTTGTACATGCATTTTTAGGAAAATTGTTATTTAGTCGCAAGACACTTTCTCCTAAACTTTCGTGTTGAACACTTTTCCTAAAAATGCATGTACAAGGAGTATTTCCTAGCCAAAACTGCGGTGCTAATAACAATCACCTTTATTAATTATGTTTTGAATTGCAATAACTCTTCGCAGATTCTCCGGTGGGTACTAGAATGAAAACAAATATGTGCCTCCGCTCGTAAAAATAATATCTTTTTTCATAAGCAAAATCTATCTATTGTTGCTCGTGAATGTAGCCCAACTATGTGCGAACAATGTTGAATCGGTGTATTGCCTGTGATTGTTCAATTTCTCGTTATCTTTGCTTGATATTCGCATCAAATTCTAGCGTAATTTCTAAACAATCTTGAGCCAACGCATAAGGCTATTGAGCTCAATGCACTAACTATTCATAGCCCTGCCGCCTCGCGCAGAGCCTGGAGACCAGATTGCTTCACAGCAGAAGGAAGATGTTGAAATCAAAACTCTAATTCAGAATCACTTGGAAGCAAATTTTAGCAGAATGGAGAGTTCTATACAAAACATTGATGATTTTTACCATTCAATTTATGAAATTGTGGAGTAAGTTCTTCATAGTGCTCAATAAACTTTTAAAGTTACTATTCTTTTGAATTTACAAGTATCTCCATAGAAAGTTTACATTTCATAGCATGCATACATAAAAGCACCCGGCCCCTAATATTTCCTCTTAAGAGGTTCCTCTAGGGGTCTTTTTGTGCATGCATGCTATATATGAAATGTAAACTTATTGAGAAGTTTTTTATAATTTCAAAAATATTAAGGATTGCGACCTATCTATCTTTTGAATTTACAAATTTCTCCCTAGTAAGTTTACATTTCATAGCATGCATACATAAAAGCACCCGGCCCCTAATATTTCCTCTTAAGAGGTTCCTCTAGGGGTCTTTTTGTGCATGCATGCTATATATGAAATATAAACTTATTGAGAAGGTTTTTATAATTTCAAAAAAAATTAAGGAGTGCGACCTGTCTATCTTTTGAATTTACAAATTTCTCCCTAGTAAGTTTACATTTCATAGCATGCATACATAAAAGCACCCGGCCCCTAATATTTCCTCGTAAGGGGTTCCTCTAGGGGTCTTTTTGTGCATGCATGTTATATATGAAATGTAAACTTATTGAGAAGGTTTTTATAATTTCAAAAAAAAAATTAAGGAGTGCGACCTGTCTATCTTTTGAATTTACAAATTTCTCCCTAGTAAGCTTACATTTCATAGCATATTCATACATAAAGGCACCCCCTAACATTGTTAGGAATTGGCTGCACAAATTCCACTGAACAGTCAAAAATAAGAAAAATAACGTTAATATATTATAACAATAATATCAAAAGGCAATTTAATATCCGATACATAAACTCCGCGGAGAAGCCGGACACGCTCGGTCTGCGGGAAAAAGGACAATCTTGACTGCAATCCGACTAACGGACGCACAAGGTTCGGCGGAACCTTCAACGTCTATCTCCGACGTTCAACCGCAACCACCGCCACTACCGGAGAACAACGCCACCACCGTCACTACCGGAGAACAACGCCACCACCGTCGAGGCTAACTGCACACACGCACGCCGTCGACACCGTGTCTCTCCACTGCAACGCCGGCGAGCAACTCCAACCGAGCCCGGCAACAACTCTCTCAACGCCGGCGGTTAACTCCTCCAAGACCGGCGACGAACACCCTCGGCCACGACCGCTCCGAGTGCACGAACAAGAGAGAAGAGAGCTGATCCTCCTGTTGGCCGGCTCTGCTCCTTCTACGAGACGGCTGTCTGGCTGCTATTTGCCGTTCAATCATCATACATATATATATAAATATATATATATATAAATTATGAAAGCATGCGGAGCATGCTTTCACTAGTTTATATATATATATATATATATATATATATATATATATATATTATAATATATATTATAATATATATAATATAATATATATATACAAAGCATGCTTCGCATGCTTGTATATATATATATATTAAAAGTGACTCGGTTTATTTGAACCGGGTAGGAGCCAATAAAACCAACAAACACCACCTTGGCTCATACCCTGGTTCCACTACCACCACCTGCACGAAGCACACAACTGCGCGAAGCACCACCTCAACGATTTGAGTCGTTAGCAGACCTGCTCCAGTCGACTCATCCCTGCTCGGCTCAACCTCTGAACGTCGTCGCAACCGGATCGCAAAAACTGACTCGTCGAACCCGAGTCCCTAGAAGGCGATCCACTGCACCACCACGACTATCACCTCTGTCGGCAGCAGAAATCATGGGCACACCACCTTGCATCGTGGTCCCCATCAGCCGGTACAGACTACCGTGCTGTAAAGCTCGCATGAGCACGGTGCGCCATCGCCTCACCGTCAGAACTCCATCTCTTGCTGCAAAACTGCAATCACTGGAATCCAATCTGCCCAACGAAATCAGATTCCTGCGCAACTTAGGTACCAGGTGTACCCACTCAAGCCTGCGCACTGCTCCGTCATGCGTCAGAATGTCCACAGTCCCTTTCCCCGTGACCTCACATACTGAGCCGTCACCCAAAAAGACCGACCCAGACGTCACCTCCAGTGAACTGAACATCGCCGCATCTGAGCAAATGTGCTGCGAAGCACCCGAATCCAAGATCCAGCTATTAGAGTCACCTTGACTCTCAGTGACGCAATAAAAACCGTCATCTCCTTCCAGGTCGAGTGTCACCATGCCCGCATCTTGGACATCCTTCGAAGTTCCAGAACTTCCTGCACGCTGCGGACAATTTCTCCTAATATGACCAACCTGTCTGCAGTGGTAACACGTCACTGCCTTCTTCGACGCCGACCGAGCTCGTGCACTGCTCGATCCTTTGTCAAAACTCCTCCCGCGTTCATGCGCTACCAAGATCTGTTCACCCCTAGGAGTGGGGTCCTTGAACATCTGACTGGATAACAGCGCCGACGTGACTTCTTCCAGCCCCACCGTATCTTTCCCATACAGGAGCGTAGTCACCATGTGCTTGAAAGACGCCGGGAGCGAGGTAAGAAGCAAGAGAGCTTTGTCTTCTTCCTCTACCTTCGAGCCAACCACATGCAATTGGCTCAGAAGACCGTTGAACACATTGAAGTGTTCCTGCAGGTTGCCACCTTCCTGCATCTTCAGCGCATAGAGGCGCTGCTTCAGCAACAATCGAGTCGTCACGGATTTTGCCAAGTACAGTCGCTCCAGCTTCTCCCAAAGCTCGACTGCCGTCTCTTCAGTCCCGATGTTGAAGAGCACCTGATCAGCAACACACATCCTGATTGTGCTCGTGGCTTTTTCATCAAGATCCTGCCATTCCTCATCTTTCACCGCCGTGGATAATTTGTCGCGCCCCCGCAAGACTCGAATCAAACCCTGTTGGACCAACATATCCTTAACTCGAATCTGCCATAGGCTAAAATTTCCACCGCCATTGAACTTCTCTACGAAAAATCTATCCAACGTTGCGTTCTTCCCTGCCATGACTGTCGCCGACAAACTAGAAGACCTGATTTGTTCAAAGGTCGGATCTGAAAGAGTGGGAAGAGGACCTAGTCGTTCACCACCGCAGTCAAACCCTTCCTAGAACGTCCAATCACGGCCGTCTACCGAACCTACCTCTGATACCACTTGTTAGGAATTGGCTCCACAAATTCCACTGGACAGTCAAAAATAAGAAAAATAACGTTAATATATTATAACAATAATATCAAAAGGCAATTTAATATCCGATACATAAACTCCGCGGAGAAGCCGGGCACGCTCGGTCCGCGGGAAAAAGGACAATCTTGACTGCAATCCGACTAACGGACGCACAAGGTTCGGCGGAACCTTCAACGTCTATCTCCGACGTTCAACCGCAACCACCGCCACTACCGGAGAACAACGCCACCACCGTCACTACCGAAGAACAACGCCACCACCGTCGAGGCTAACTGCACACACGCACGCCGTCGACACCGTGTCTCTCCACTGCAACGCCGGCGAGCAACTCCAACCGAGCCCGGCAACAACTCTCTCAACGCCGGCGGTTAACTCCTCCAAGACCGGCGATGAACACCCTCGGCCACGACCGCTCCGAGTGCACGAACAAGAGAGAAGAGAGCTGATCCTCCTGTTGGCCGGCTCTGCTCCTTCTGCGAGACGGCTGTCTGGCTGCTATTTGCCGTTCAATCATCATACATATATATATAAATATATATATATAAATTATGAAAGCATGCGGAGCATGCTTTCACTAGTTTATATATATATATATATAATATATATATATATATATATTATAATATATATTATAATATATATAATATAATATATATATACAAAGCATGTTTCGCATGCTTGTATATATATATATTAAAAGTGGCTCGGTTTATTTGAACCGGGTAGGAGCCAATAAAACCAACAAACATTTCCTCGAGGGGGTTCCTCTAGGAGTCCTTTTGTGCATGCATGTTATATATATGAAATGTAAACTAATATACATATGTATGGAAAAATACCCTTTGGTGAAATTTTAATTTTATCCTTCTTTATTACAAAATTTTCAACATTACTCTGTTTATTTGAAAATTTTCAATTTTTCACAAATGATATTAATTTTGTTTGTTATTTAATTTTAAAAAGTATGCACTTATTCTCTGTTTATTAGAAAATATTTTTGTTGCCATGTTGGCAGGATGCTGAGTGCAAAGAAAGAGGCAATGCAATTCAAGCTGCCAACTACTGCAAGTATTAATAAAGTTGTTAATGTGAGTGATTTTCTTGAACATGTCTGCATTTCTTATGGTTTCTTGAATATATATTATTTTCTCCGCTAACAAAAAAAGAGGATTTGTCAGACGCTTAAAACATTTGATTTTCTTTAACATACGATTCTTCTGTGCAGATGATTTGTCAGCCCTTCAAACAGAGATCGGACGATCAGCTTTTTAGCTTTTTATATAAAAATAAAAATAATAATAAACGATATCCGGTCGGAATGTCAAGATCCGGCCGGAAACTAATTTGTAAAAGCATTTTTTATGCATAAATAAGATCTTAAAATATGTGTAAAAATAATTTAATTAAGATTTCATAATTATTTTTTTAAAAAAAATATTAACTTTTTATAGAAATGCATTTTTTAAAAAAATTAGTGCACCATCCTTCTTGTACGCTAGACGTACTTGAAAATTATTTCACCCCATGGGCTTGAGAGAGAGAGAGAGAGAGAGAGAGAGAGAGAGAGAGAGAGAGAGAGAGAGAGAGAGAGAGAGAGAGAGAGAGAGAGAGAGAGAGAGACTTTTTCATACAAGATTGACTCACAAGTGAAACATTTGCAGGCAAAACATCATTAATTTTTGCATATGAATGCTGCAAGATAACAAAAGAGAAAAGAACTCAAGATCTTATTTCAAAAATAAAAACCTTCCAGCTGAAGTCTCTTTCACCTTTTTATAGTAACTTAATTCTAATATTATGTTATTTACAAGCTTATATCATCGCTTATATTATCATACAATTTACATCATCTTACAGTATTCCTATCCTTTACGTAATACGTTTAATCCTTTCTATACATCATTCTATCATTAATGTGCAAGATTTATGATAAATTCAAAAACTAAGCTTTTGTAATTATTTTTTGTATCACAAAATCAATATTCGATGTTTGTGAATTTTGAAGGAGAAGAACCAATGAGATTTCTCGAACTAGAAACAATACTAGAAATTCAGGCGCTAACAGTCTAATAAGGGATAAAATGTATTTTTTGTAAATTTAGAAGATACTTGGTAAGCTCACAATCACATTAACAACCAATACCTAGTAAATTAGACAAGTGATGCTATGGATTAGGAAATTATTGAGCCACCTGGTCTATAACATGTAAAAGGAAATACATTGAACCCTAAGAAGTCCCACAATCATTTATAGAACAAGGCTTGGAAGCTCAAAAATTAAGGCATGCATGCATAAGAACAAAAACTTTGTATTCTAAAATATGAGATGTGTCATGTAAATTTTAGCCCTTCCTATCTCGCAAGGGCCTAAATATTTTATGTAGGAGTTAACCAATCCTAGAAGCTGCTTGAAGGGTACTTACTTGAAGGGCATAATTATGTTTTATGTAAAATATCCTAGTGTTAAACCCCTTGTAAGTTGTTGTAAGTTGATGTAGTTTTTTTAAATGTAATTATGCATTGTTGTTTCATTCTGATTTTCTTCTAATTATTCATTTCTCAATGATATTCAATTAAGATTGAGATTCTTGTAATTTGTAAGCTGCACATTCTTTATTTTTACAAATTAGTAAACTCCATGGACTTTTTTTATTCATTGAAATGGGTAGATCTTAACATTAACAACTCAGTTTGAAATTTTCGTTAAGCCAAAATATAGAAATTAACACTTTTTTAGGAGGCAAACCTCTTCCCCGCACTGAGGAAATTTAAGGCTCCATTTGGCACGGCGTTTTTGCTCCGGTGAATTTGGACAAGAACGTCACCGCCACAGAACATATGTTTGGCATGACAATGGTGTTTCAAGAAAAGAAAATTCTAATTTTGAACATTAAAGTGGATGTATGTAGCTCCTTAGGTGAAGTCGGGCGTTCTTGAACAACGGTTAATAATCACAACATTCACGACCATCAGGGGCGGATCTAGAGGGGGGCCCGAGGGACGCTGACACCCCCATTATTTTTCAAAATGGTTAGTATATTTGGATTCCTCTCGTCGATGCAATGAATTTTGACTATTTATACGTCAAAAACGGTGGCCAGATGAGGGAAAAACAACTCTGATAAGATTGAAACGTTTAATTTTTTTTTGAAGGAAGTTGATGTCTGGCCTCCCATGTTATAATTTATAGAATCCAGTAACGCATTCAAAAAACAATTTTGTGCACCTCCATTATCAAATTGTGCACCCCCATTATTATTTTTCTGGATCCGCCACTGACGACCATCAACGCCGCGCCAAACGGAGTCGCTATATTATCCTAACCGCTACTCTCAAATAACACGAGCAAGATAGAGATATTTAGATTATAAATTGTTCATCCATATTTACTATTTTAGGAACTTACATTACAACTTAAAAAGCATCATGTGAGACTAATAAAACCAAATTCTTTCTTGCAGGAGGTTCTAGAGAAAAGAGGAAGGATAGCAAGCAAAAACTTCCCCTTAACCAAGGAGGAAGTTAAGGAGGTGATTACAAAATTGATAAAAATAGAAAATTTTCACATTGGAAAAAGTTCAAAGGATATTTTTCTATTTATATTTGCAATTCCGGCTATTGGGCTGATCGCCAAGCGGATAATACCAGGTCCAACCGCATCCATACCCGATGAGCTATTCATCCCACTAGCGACCTCGGGCACCATTGTTGCCCTTGCGAAGGCCAACCGAATTTGATGTACAATCACCATATGAACATATATAACTCATTGTTTGTGTTAGAATGGAGAACACAACTTGTTATTGTTATGATTCATTGCTTGTGAAATTTAAAAAAAAAAGGATACTTGGATTCTTACTCACTTTTTTGCAATTTTACGACTTTCTTTAAGACGAATAAAATCAACTTTCTTTAAGACTTCGCGTTAAGCAACGTCTTAAGTTAATCTACATTGAAGATTTTCTCGAAGACCTTAGTATCGACATGCTGAGACCGATGAGCAAGAACTTAATTAAGACAAAGCATCCTTGTTCACAAATTCATCTGTTCAAGCATAGCATACCCAAAATTGAAGTAACAACTGAAGAATGGAAAGACAAAGTAGTGGAGGGTTGGTTGCTCAATAACATATTCCTCCTTTACAGAGAAGGATTAGGACCCAAAAAAAAAATATACGCGAAGTAAACCTTTAGTTTTATTATATTCGAAGGTGTTGATCTGTGTGCACGCCCAAATGGGTCGTACAACCCGCGGCTATACTAACTTTTAGCCATTCTTGCAATCAAACATCCAAAGCATCAATTGTTCTATTAGCTGATTTAACTTAAAACATATATACCCATAATATCCAAACTTTCTTCAACAGATCTAATTAATTCTTTGTTTGGGCTTAATCATAAACATTTCATATGCTTTTTTGAAAATTAAACCTGATATTATTTTTTTAATTGAAATTCCTGTCCACAAGTCGCAAAAAGCACGACATCATTTGGCTCCCTTGACAACTGTTTTGGCACAGCCAAGAAAAGAAAGCTAGTTTTGATCTCTAGATGATCTTTCAAAATCTTTTCT
Source organism: Platanthera zijinensis (assembly GCA_039513925.1). Taxonomy (NCBI): domain Eukaryota; kingdom Viridiplantae; phylum Streptophyta; class Magnoliopsida; order Asparagales; family Orchidaceae; genus Platanthera; species Platanthera zijinensis. The sequence continues at coordinate 35,229,141 of CM077092.1, read as the reverse complement.
GGATCTGATGCAATTCCCTTAAGAAGAAAAAATATTAATTCTCTAATCACACTCAACAATTATCAAACCAATCGACTGAAATTCACTAGACAAGATCGGGCACCCGGTGGTGGTGGTCATGAACATAGTGATCATAAATCTTCATTCATAAACGCCTGACCTCACCTAAATAAATTCATGCATTTTTTACTAAACCTAGTTTTTATTCTTGATAGTAGCGGTCATAACCTATCTTGCCAAACATGCATTCTACGATAATTGTGTTTTTGATCAACCTCACCGGAGCAAATAAGCCGTACCAAGGAAGCTTTACTTTGATTTTCTAAAACTAAGAAAATGGCCAAACTGTCCTTAAAAATTACAATCCGGCCACTCCAAATCAAACAATAGTTGTCACATTAACATCTTACTTGATTGAAGGTAGATACCAAGTTTGAATTTTTTTTTTTCAAATTCCACATCAACATCCAAGTACATAATGGATTTAAAAACAAATCCTATAGTACTCAAATAATTATTTTCTAATGCCAAGCAACAACGCTCACTTTGACACGACTTTTTTGCTCGGGTAAGTTTGACCAAAAACACCAACATCATAGAATGCATGTTTGGCAAGCCAGTGATTACGACCGCACCAAGAAAGGAAAACTAATTTTGAACATTAAAAAAAAGATGAAGTCCTTACATGTGTGGGGTCCTATCGAGCGTTCATGGAGCCCAAATCATCCCCCAAAAAACTCATTTCTGCCCTAAAATCATAAATATAGGTGATGCAATTTTAAATAGTTCAAATGCAGGAACAATTTTTAGCCTAAACACAGAGCATGAATGAAAATCCTCATAACTCAAATAAGCCCTGCTTGTTGTACCTGAAGCAATCAATAACAAATAACAAATAATAATTTTAAAAAAAAAACATGATCTGCTGCAACAGACGCTAAAATTTTCCACACAATAATAATAGTAATAAAAAAATAATCGGGGAGCCCTAAAATAAATCTGAGGAGCATGTGACGGAACTCTGAACTCTAATGTTATGGCACAGTTGACTGCTTTATGGTCTTTGGACTAAACACATTCTAATACACAAAAAAATGATTTATAACAACTTAGCAGTCCCTGTTTACGGAGTAAATGAGAAATCTGCGTGTTTTAGCCAAACGTAATCGCCGCACTTCGACTTACATTAACGCGTTCTGCCTCGTTCTTATCATTCGTTTCAGCGCGGCGAGCCAGAAATTGCATTCATCCCAATCGCTCGTCGTCAATAGCACCTGTGAGAATAGAAAAGCTGTGGTCACCGGTTTTGCTTTTCCCGCGTTGAACGGGAGATCGGTAAGTGCGAAGCAGAAATGAAAATGTTTCGGAAAGCTCCGCAAAAAATTCACTAGGCCGTTGGATTCCACGCAAATGGCGCGGGGATGCCGTGTCATCCATCCGACGATTTTGAAGAGTTGCTTTAGGTTATTAGTTGAACACCGCAGCCAATTTTTGGTCGTTCTACAAGTTTTTTATTTATTTATCGTAGACCATTTTGGTTTATCCTCCAACATTTTTTGTCAGTCCTACGACTAAATCATGCCCTACAACCACCTTCTGATCGTCCTACAATATTACTTTTTGTTTTTCCAAAAATCATTTTTGTTCATCGGATGACAATTTTGTTGTTTTTCTACAATCGTTCTTTCTCACCCACCAGTAACTCTTTGGCCTCCCTTCGAGGCGGAGTTGTAACCAAATAATTTCTAGTCCTTTTTCGTAGTGTACTTAATCAGGATATATTCAATAACACTTGAGGTGGGACCCTGGAAACAGCGTAAAGTTTGCCAACATTTCATCTTTGTGGTGGGACCCTTCCCCGGATCTTCGATCTTCGGGGCGCAGATGGGATGCTTTGTGCACCCATCTGCCTTTTTTATCAAACAACTACGCCCTTGAAGCCACCCAAGTCTTATCAACCTTTGACCGCAAGTTTTAAGTTTTCATAATATTTTAACATTGAGGCTTAGGCTGCGTTTGGCGCGGCTTATCACAACTTATTTGCTCCGCTGAGGTTGGACAAAAACGTCATTGTCATAGAATGTATGTTTGGTATCACAAATGTTACAAAAAAGAAATTAGTTTGAGGCATAAGATTTTGATTTGACGGTGACATTTTTGTCCAACCTCACCGGAGCAAATAAGTCGTGATAAGCCACGCCAAACGCAGCCTTAATTTGAAAACAATCTTTTTTATGACTCCGTTTGGCACGGTGGTGGCAGTCGTAAATGCATGGGTTAAACCGTCGTTCGTTAAGGATCACCTACCAAACATCATCCGTTTGAACATAAAAGTGAATGAAGTTCCTTAGGTGGACGTTAACGAATGACAATTTAACATCCATGTTCATGACCGTCATCACCGTGCCAAACGGAGCCTAGGTTGTAAAATAGCATAACATATATCACCGCAAAAAAAACAATTATTTTAAAACAAATATGTTAAAAAAACTGATCATTTTTAGTTTCTTTTATGATCATATTGGTTTTTAAAATTTCATTTTTCAAAACAATTTTTTTCACTACATTTTACATTCTAATGCTATATGATCGAAAAAGGGCTGGATCGAATAAATAAAATAGAAGGTAAACAGTAACTGGAAACATGGTTAACCGAATTGGCGCAATTGGCTAATTATGCCCGTATAATTTAGTTTAAAAACAATTTAGCATTAGTAATTCAAAATTATAAATGTGTACCTGGATATGCAAAGCACTGGCAAAGTCCCCGGAGTCTAGGGCTTGACAAAGTTGGCGGAGCTTGGGACGAGGCATTCAGAGATATATCCCCGCTGTTCAGCTTTGCGAAAAGAGCCCCAATTTTTCTTGAATTGTCCTCAATTTCCCTTTTCTTAGCCGGATCTGCACGCTGACCCAGTGATTCTGATGTCTCCTGATAAAGTCTGGTTAATGTCCCTATCACTGGTCTTAGCTCAGCTTTTCAAGTGAAGAACAATGGAGCACATAAGTTAGATTTACTTGCAGAGTACATGGAATAGAGAAGAAATTTTGAATGCATGTACACAATTTATTCAATTAATTGATTGAACAATTAGAGATCAAGATGTCTAGTAATGAAAACAAGATCGATCGGAAATCAAGGACGGAAATTGAATCACAAAATTGATGAGCCGTCGAAACCACAGAAATTCAGAAGTGTAGCCAAAACTAGAACGAATGACCGACATAAAGCCCCTAGGTGTTGTATAACTTTAGGCTCAATAAGACCATCATATTTATTTTATGTTTTGAGATATTTTACAATAAAAGATGGAAAAAAAAATGAAAGTGAATCATAGAATTGCTAAAACTATTGAAACTACCCAAACTAAGGCTCAGTTTGTCTGTCTGGGCATTTTAACTTCAATTTGGACTAAAAACACTGCTAAAGGTCAAAAATTCCATTTTTACTTCATTTTTCGTTGAAGGTGGAGATTGTTGAGAAAAACAACTGATTTGATAAAACAAATTATGATTAAAGTGATTTTAGGATAAACCTAAAAATTGTATAAAAAGACAATTTTAATTCTGTTGGTTAGTACTTCAAAAGATAGGGAGTCATCAACAAAAGATTCCAAGTCAAAGATTTTCAGAGTAGCGCTGAATAATATTCAATGCGACGTCGAAAGAAATCGACGCAACGTCAATATATATTAAGAGTTGCGTCGACTTCCTCTCAAAGTTACTCAGACTTCTCAAAAGCTGCGTCAACTTATGTAATCCAAGCTGCGTCGACTTCTCAAAGAATATATAATCTGAGGTCTTCTCTACTTCTAAGAGTTGCGTTGACTTATTAAGTCCAAGCTGCGTCGACTTCTCAAATAATATATACTCTGAATAATTCTCTTTTTCCAAGAACCGTGTCGACTTCTGATGTCCAAGCTGCGTCGACTCCTCAAAAGTAGTGTCTACTTCTCAAAAGTTGCGCCAAATCAAAAATTGCGCCAACTCAAAAATTGCGCCAACTCAAAAATTGCGCCAACTCAAAAATTGCGTCAAATTCTCAAAGCCATGTTGAATTCTCTCCAGAGTAAAAACAGATCTTCTCCAAGATATTCTCGGCTCAATCAAGGATTATTTTTTAGCCGTTAGAAGTGTGGGAAGGTCTAAGGCAAGGGCCGGGCGGCCGGGGGGAAGAGGGGCGCGACGTCCCCGATGTGCGGAAGTGGTGCCGCCCCCAGGATTGACGTGGCGGTTGCCGGGCACGCGGATCCGCTGGCGAAAGAGGCAGCGGGAGGTTGTAACGCATCAAGCTTTGCGTGGATGGCGAGCAAGGAGGCCACGATGGACAACTGAGTGCCGACGCGGCACAAGAGGGCCTCATTGGCGTCCTCCGATGGAGCCTCGACGGTGGAACGGGTGTTCGGGGCCATGACAATGGAAGGAAGGGCGGCAGCGGCGGCGGCGCGACACGGGTTGTACGGGCGCGGACAGCACGGAGCGACAGAGGCGGTGCGATCTGATGCGTTGTAGGGGGAGAACAACAACAACCCATACCTGTTATAACAATTTATGAAGAAGATATGGATATGGTCTGTGAAGCTATTGCCAAAATAGTTGAAAGAATAGTTGAGGCCAATAGGAATGAACATTCTGAAAATGATGAAGATTATGAAGACTTTGTTAATAGTGTTGATGATGATTTCTCTAAGTTTGACACAGACAAAATAGTAGGAAATGTTCTTGATACAGAAGAGTTAGCTACGAGGTTGTTGCTGTTGATCTATGAAGCAAGGATACTTCCCCAAAGACAGCATACCTGTACCGGATACGTATCCAGTACCGGTACGTACCCGATACTTGACGGATACAGCAATGTGGACACACTTGGACCTAGCACATTATTCTGCATATTGTGATAGAAGTTTGTTTTTCTAGAGTAAACAAAAGTTGACTCTATGCAAGGAAGCGTTGGTACGCCTAATTAAGTTGTGTATTTGTACAAGTATGTTTCTGGTACTGGTACGTTTCTATTACAAGTACGTGTATTGAACGTGTTGATACGACGCAAGTTATTAACAAAACGGCTAATTTATCTCTAGACTAATCGGAGATTGAAGATGTTGATCTCCAATAATGAAGAAAAAGAAGAAAAAACGACTGATGAGTAGACTTAAGATTAATTTTCTCTTTTGGTTAAACATAAAAAATGTTAAATTTTGTAATATTTATGAATGCTTAATGATTGAAAACCTCATGTTATGTTCCATTGATTTGTGTACTTGTACTTCAAGTTATGATTTATGTTTGATGTTTCGATGTTTTGAGAACTATTTATGATACTTGTGATATATATATATATATATATATGTATATATATTATTTGTTATAACGTATCATGCCGTACTCGTATCCTTATTTTTAAAATTTTGGCGTATCGACGTACCGGGTACGTATCGTACCCAGTACCTGTACCCGTACCGATGCTTCCTAGCTGTTGATGCTCTCACTGCTACTATGGTTTTTGATATTATTGTTGAGATTGTCCCTCTAACAAGATCAAACATGGGCAGACTATATGTATATGCATCCCAAACATTTGAAAATATGCCTGAAGAAAATACAATATAATGTGTGTATAACTCCGCAAGTTTGTGTGAAGATTTTATTGCTTCCGAGAAGGGGATCGCTTCAAATCTGATGGGAATTCCCAATTCTATGGAAAGTCCTCCATCCAATACAGTAATAGACACTGAGTAATTTATATCTGAAAAGGTCCCAAAATACCTATCTCCCAAAGAATCTACCTCCTTGAAAATTTGACCTGCTCCTACCATTTTTGAACATCAAATCGTTGTTGAATCTTCTGTGCCTAAAAATTGTCCTGACAAGATCATTGTATTTCAAAGAACAGATATCCTTGAGAGTTTCTCAAAAGTTGCTTCTGATATCCCTGAAGCACTTCTTTCTGTTGTTGCTGTCATTCCCTCTCCCTTAGCTGGACGTATTCCTATCACAGCTGGTAAAAAGGCTACTCAAACTTACCAAAGAAAGAGGTGATGTCGCGCAACGTCTGACACGGGTGTACTCCCGCAGGAGGCAGTGATCCTCTACCCAGTTGGACGATTCAAGTCTAAGGTTGAGTCTGGATGGCCAATCCGAGTCAATTTCATATACTACTTTTTATGTTGAGTTGTATTTGATACCCGATCGGCCCAGACATTATGAGTCGTCCGATTCGGGTGCTTAAGTTGGTTTTATGATTATGTGTATGCAGGCAGCGATTATGATTTTAGTGTTATATAAGTGAAACAACGATTCAATGGGGGCATCGAAGGATTGCAACAATTTTGGCAACTGTCGGTCCTCTTCTCCTTCTGGTGCGACGCCAGAAAGGAGTCCTCCTGGTGCGACTCCAGGGTAAGCCCCTTCCCTCCATCTAACGCATCCCATCCTGCCATCTCCTATAGCCGTTGAAGCCATTTTTGCCTGCCGGATCCAGCCCGCCATCTCCGCATACTAGTCCGCAACCTCCATTAGCCGCAGTCTCTCCCCCCCCCATCCTCCACATTCCTCCCGTCGTTTCCCCATTCAAAGCCGACGCCGCTGAATCCCCCTCCGCCTGCCGCATCCAGCCTGTCGACTCCTGCCTCCGCCATTTCTCCATACCCGCAGTATATCTTTTAGCCCTTCCTCCTCCCTCTCCATCCAACCCAGACCTGACAATCTCCCACTTTCCATTCTCTACTGTTTACACTCCCCCATTCCCACCGTGAAACCCCTCGACTAACTTGGTCTTTTCCATTCTCTACTGTTTGCGCAGCTTGGACTTGTCTTTACTCTGAGTTCTTCTTTATTTCTAAGAGATGTGTCGGCTTCTGATGTCCAAGCTGGGTCGACTTCTTAAAAGTTGTGTCGACTTCTCAAAAGTTGTGTCAACTTCTCAAAAGCTATGTCGAATTCTCTGCAGAGTAAAGAGAAATCTTCTTTAAGATATTCTCGGTTCCATCAAGAAGAATTATTTTCTAGCCGTTGCAACAAGTTTCAAGAAAGAAATAATTCTATCAAAGAAGATATTTCTAGTTGTTATCGATTTCAAGAAAGAAATGATGACTTTGGAATTTAATTTGGCAAAGCATGAAGGGATATTATCTATCAACATTTAATATTCAAAAAAAGACGATTGGAAATAATTTAAATACTTTCAGTCAACTTTTGCCAGAGAAGAGCATATATAAAGAAGGAAAAGAATAGGAAACAAGGGGGTCGTTGAATCCAGAGAATTATCTTCTATGCCTCTCTCATATTCTCTGTCTTCTCCTTTCTCTCTGAATATTCTTCATTCCTGAGGAACTACTACAAGCAAGTCATCACAAAATCCTCTACACTCAAAGAATAACTAGAAAACTCTTGGTTTTAGAGTCCTTATCAACAACTACTAGTGAGAGTGACCTTATCAAAAATTCACATGATTTTGCAGAGACCTTATCAACAACTCCTGGTTTTAGAGATACCTTATCAAAATCTATTGTGGTTCTAAGGGATCCTTATCAAAACCCTCACATTGTTTAGTGGAATCCTGCTAAGTCAGAAGATTGGAAGCACAAAAATTTGGGAAACCACAATAAAATCTTTGTGTCGTCTGTGTTGACTTTTCTCTGTGCTTCTGTCTATGTTTTTTGTGTGTTTTTTCTTTCTTATGATTGTTGTTTTGTAGCTGTGATATAACTGGTGTTGTGTGAATCTGAGAAAAATCAGTAAAACGTTTAGTTAAAACTTAAAAACTCTATTCCCCCCCTCCCCCCCCCCCCTCTAGAGTACTTCTCAACAGATCAACTTCTCTTTCAGAGCTCCATTTTACACCGGAGCCACCAGCACCACTTTGCCAAACGGAGCCTAAGACTTTCATGAAGAGGACAAAATGAAGTATAAAGCCCTGACCATGACCCAGTTTACTTATAGCTATATTACAAAATAAAAGTTACACTTCTTTCTAACTGATCATGAATGTCAATAAACTACCCAACAAAACCATGGCAGTACAAATTAAAGTTAGTTTTACTTCTATGGATCAAAAATATTACTTCATAGTGAAATGTAAAGTGAGTAAAACAATATGCACCAATTGTTACCAGAAACTTTCGAAGTATCAACAGTTTGTACTGTTGGCAGAGGGGCTGGAGGCGCCGCAACGGGCTGTTGCACTTTCTGAGTTGGACTCGAGGGCTGAATGGCATTAAATCCGGCAGTGTGACCAAAACTAGAACTAGTAACAGGCATAAAGTTCCTAGGTACTGGAGCTGTCCCAGGCTGAGGAAACCTATGGCCGGGAATAGATCCAGGCGGCGGTGGGCCAGTAGCAGGAACTGCTCCAGTTTGATAATTCTGACTAGGAACTCCCTACAGTAGATAGTGAGAATAAAATTGAGTTAATTCGTTAAAAAAATAGTATTCGACTATATGCCATATTATAAATTCCATATTATACAAACCGGATACAATTGAGAGCCCAGAGTATGTGGCTGCTGGTATTGATCAGCATTTCTGAGGGCTGGAGGGTTTGTAGGAACAAATGGCCTCACAACAGGCTGTGCAGGTGCTGGCGGTTGTCCATAATTTTGCTAAAATAAGGGCGAAGAAAGGAAATTGATAAGTTTAGATTGGTGGATTAGTTCATAAACAATAAGAAAAAAGTAACTAAAATTTAGAAGATCTAGACATGTTTTAAGATTAAAAAAAGAACAAGATGGTGCCATAAACAATACATCTTACAAGAATGAATTCTCGTATTATTTTAACAAATGAATATGGCCTATTATGTTAACAATTGTCAGCAAGCTGCTCAACTATTAAAGCAGAACACATCAAAAGCATAAACAAAAAAGAAGATAAACATGGCTAAAATACACAATGGAAAATCAGGATCACTAGTGAAAAAAGACTAATGAAGAACGAATGCAAAATGAAAAGACGTGAGAGTCAACTTTAATGGATATCTTCCTGTATTTTACTATTAGTAGTAAATATAAAGCACCAAACAACAAACACAAAAAAGCTTTACAAGGGCAAAGTATGCTAAAATTATGAAAGGAATGTTCAATCTAGTGAGTGCTATCATAAAGAAACCAGCTATGATAGCTGAAAAACTGTAAATAGAAATTCAAAAATCATAATAAGGACAACATAAGCCAGTTTATAGTGCAGGCATAATAGAGTTCATCCCACAAAACTGAAGGGAAGAGGACAAACCCAAAATGATCTTCCCAAGCTTTACAAATTTAAATGAAAGAGAGAATAGAAGGCAAACTTTGAAACAAGGTTGCAAATGTCAGATTTTTCCCGGTTTGGGTTTAAAATGTAGGATTACAGGAGATATATCAGAGACAATTCAAAATGTCGAATTTCAATAGCGTATACATATTATATATATATACAACGTAATATTAATATATTATTAAACAGTTTAATTTATTAATTAGATGGCAAATTGGTAATTGTTTTACCTAACTATGTGTATACAAAATCAACATTAAACACAAAAAATGAACGTAGCACCATGATCATAGGAAAAAATAAAATAGTAAAATAAAAAATAAAATGCAATGTCAATAATATTTTTATATCTCGCAACATTGATATAGTCATATGCCATCACCCAACTCACAGCATTAATTTTGCAACATCAGTATCATAGAACTAGATAGATGCATTTCCACCTCTATTGTGCCTCCTTCGTTCCGTCAATATTCTCACAACTCTTAACTCATTCTACAACACTAAGGATGCCTTCTCATTCAAATGGACAAGACACGGGAATTTTTCCTTCTCATTCTTTCCAAGTAGAATATTTATATCACATTATAAGATTTATTTAATTGATTGCGTGCATGACATCAAAGAAAACATAACCAAGATCGGTTCTGCTCTAACTCTATTTCCAGCATATAACAGCTTTGAATTAGTTACATACAAAGAGATCAACATATATTATGACCTGGTATATAGGAGACATGTGAACATTATATAGCATGGGCATATATATATACATATATATAGCACCTACATGAAAGTAACATTAAATCCATTGCTACGTGGACAGAAAATACCTGTGGAACCTGGTGAGTCTGTGATGGGATGAACATATGAGGTGACTGAGTTGGCTGGAAAGAAGACTGAGTTGGCTGGAAAGAAGACTGAGTTGGCTGGAAAGAAGACTGAGTTGGCTGGAAAGAAGACTGAGTTGGCTGGAAAGAAGACTGAGTTGGCTGGAAAGAAGACTGAGTTGGCTGGAAAGAAGACTGAGTTGGTTGGAAAGACGATTGAGTTGGTTGGAAAGAAGGCTGAGTTGGTTGGAAAGAAGGCTGAGTTGGTTGGAAAGAAGACTGAGTTGGTTGGAAAGAAGACTGAGTTGGTTGGTATTGCACAGGATTAGTGTATCCTAGGAACTGCTGTCCTTGCTGTGGAACTTGTGTAGAGTACCCTCCATATGAGCCAAAATTCTGCTGATAACCATCACCATATTGACCGCTAGATGTAGGTTGCTGCTGCTGTACTTGAGAGTTATCCTAAGATGAAATAAGGGAGAAGGAATTAACGTATGAAGTTGGACAACATTCTAATTAACAGCCATTTTTATTTTGAAAGGCAAACCTGGTAGTAATGTTGTGAACCATTAACAGCGCTAGAAGTAGATCCACCAATATTATGCACGTGATCATGTTGCTGCGGACTTTCTTCAAAAGGTAAGTTTGAGATCCCCCTCTCTACGAAATAAATATAACATGACACTTGTTAGGGTTGATAGCCACTGCTAAATTAGCAAATAGAAATCATCAATGGCATATCATGTACTCTTCAAAAATAATATGAAACATGTATGCAAACCTACTATCGTAAATATCTAAAACATCATCTTAACTCTCAGGTTTTAGCAATTAATATCTTTAGAAAAAATAATGCATTTAATATTATAATTATCATTTTACCTTTATTTATCTATACTAGTTATCTATCACGAGGAGGCAAATAATCCTGATCAGCACACATTTCAGGAGCAAGACCAACTATTTCTTAGCATCCATGAGCATAAAGAAGAAGTGTGAAACCATAGCGTATTTTATAGGAGAAAAGCATCAGCTCATAGTAGAGCAATAATGCAAGTATAAGTGGACCAAATAAAGAGAGGACTAGAGCAATTAAAAATGATACCCAAAAACGAAATGGTTCATGTGATTTAAACATCCTAAAGCATGTCATACAAAATAAGTATTTACCATTTTCCTTAACGAATATTTACCAATACTTCCCCTGGAAGTTAGCATAATTATAGATTGCACCCCATTTATTATTGAAATTACAAAAACCTCCCATGAATGTTAAAAAACATAACATTTACCTCCCAAGTTCACATTTCATACCATCGATGCACAAAATACCCCCCCCCCCCCTGAAAATGTACTCCCAGCGGGGTATTTTTGTGCATGGATGTTATGAAATGCGAACTTCAGGGGAGATAAATGTTATGTTTTGTAACATTCAAGGGAGGTTTTTATAATTTCAAGAATAAGAGTTGCGCAATCTGTAATTTTTCAAACTTAGGGGGCAGGTCCCGGTAAATGGCCCTTTTCCTTAATAAATATATCAATTACTAAAACAAGAACAAAATAAATCCATACATGACACATTTTTAAATAAAGAATATTACATGAATCTGATTAGCCAGTGCATTTTACCTTCCGTGCAGAGTGCAATGCGATCTCGAAGGATAGTAAGCTCAAGTGACGAATCTTTGGAACCAAGGAGTTTTAGATACTCCATAGCTGTTGAAAGAAGCCCTTGACTAGCTAGAAGTTCAGCATAATTCTCAACCAACTTTGATAAAGATTTACTAAGTCGCTTTTGTCCAGATGCGAGTGAAAGAACAATGATCTTCTCCATTATATCCTGTCAGAGTATGACCTCAATCAATGATATAATCAAGTAATCTATAAATTACATTAAAAAAAACTTGAGTCGACATGGTCCTAAAATAAAACCATCAAATGATTCTGCGCCCTTCAATTTCAATTCTTCTGGTCTAACGGAATACGATATTTTTAATCCCCATTTTTCAATGATGGTTAGATACTGTCAATAACACACTGTATATTACCTGAAGCAAATCAACATAACTCCTCCCATCTTGCTCATGCATTAGACTGCGTGACCAAATTTCCACAATCTTATGAATATTTCCAGCACATATATAGCAGTATTTCCCAGTCGAGAACCAAGAGTAGCATTCCTCTTTCTGTGCAAGTGCATAAAAAACCCATATTACAATATATTTCCCACAAAATGTGTTATTGTTAACAATCAGCAAAAAAGAGGCGAGAACTTCCTCGTTCCAAGAGTGTCACACAGGACAATCCATTCCTCTTTCTGTGCAAACTGTCAGACAGCATAAAAAACCCATATTACAATATGGAAACTTGCATTCCATATCAAAATGTGTTATTGTTAACATATAAATATCAGCAAAAAAAGAGGCAAATTTGATGAAAAAACTTCCGTCACTCGTTCAATTGCTATGAATTTAGCATGTCAAGAAATCTTTATACATAATATATAAATAAAAATCTATCTATATATATATATATGCATGGTGAAAGATCAAAAAAGTGCTAACTTTGCTTATCTGGCATCAAACAAAATCATTCATAATTAACCTAAATATTAAATTTGATGGAAGGAAATTACTCAAGGTTTACAACTATTACATACGGTTGGTTGACCAGTGTTACGACGTTGAGTTTGTCTGAGCACACAACCTTCCAGGAGTCATGGGAGCGCATATGGAAGCCGGCATGCTCACTGGCACATTCACTCAAGTGGACCCCCCTTGTCATAATTTATGAAGCGCGCATTTGGAAACCGCCATGATTGTTTCTTATAATTAATTTGTGTTAGTTAATTTAATTAATATTAATCTTTTAATATTAATGAGATTAATTAATTACTTAATGAATTTTATTTTCCTTGTATGGTTCCCTCCCTCATCCATATAAGGGGGAGGAGTTTTAGATGTGGGGTATCCTCATCCATATAAGGGGGAGGAGTTTTAGATGTGGGGTATCCTGGGATGTATGTAAGTTATTAGGGTCGATCCCTAAGTTTCCTCTTTATCCTTCCTCCTTCTCGCTCACCACCACCGGCCCCCCTCTCTTGTTGGATTCCTCCAGAGAAAATATTGTAATCTTAACAATTGGTCCGACCTGCCGGACTGCCCACAGCTTTTTCCGTCGATGCGTTGTTCGTCGTCCTCTGGTCTCGAGCCTTTCCGGCCATGGGCTTCACCACCCCCGCACTCTGTGCGTGCCTCGATCGGCGAACAGAAGAACTCGCCAACCTCCTCGCCTCGCTGCGTTCTCTCGATGCCAAAATCGATCGGCTCCTCACGCTAAACAGACAGGCGGCCGCGTTTTCCCCACAGGGTTCGTAGCTCTCTTCGTGTCTGGTCACTGGTTTCACCATCAACCCTGACGTACGAGCTCTCAGCGTCGTCACAACCGCAGCCACAATCGCATTGCCGCAATCACCGGGGTCATCTACCCTTCCTTTCGACAGGCATGGACGAGCCCCTCCATTTGCAGCCCACTCCATTGAGCCCCCTGTGTCCTCCGCGGCTAGGCCGCATGACCTTCCAGAGCTTGTTACTGAACTTCCAGAGCTTTGTCGGGCTTTCCCTCCATCGTCAGCACCACAAATGCTCCCTCCGAGACCGCTGTGGCCACTCCCCTCTCTACCTGTCAACGAACACCATGGCGTGTCGTCGCTGTCCTGGACGACCACGGATGCATTGTCCTTTTCTCTTTCCGCTGGCATCGATGCAACTCTCATCGCCCCGCCTAACATTTCACGCAGGGGCTCATTTCTCCCAACCATCGAGCCACGCGCCCGCTGGAAGATTTCCTATCCTATTTCCCACGCCAGCCTCCCTGTTCTCGGGCCCCACATAAAGCAGCACCCTCCTAGTTGGTTTAGCTTTTTTCCTTTTTCTTGTCGTGTGGACCCCACGGGCTGCCCTTTTTTTGTTTATATATTTTTTTGGCACAAGCCCACATGACATCTTCCACCCAGCATTTCTAAGCCGGCCCCGCACGCCTCACCCCCCTTCCTTTCTCAACCAAATTCCAAAACATTGCTAGCTGCCAAAATTTTCTTTCCTTCTCCCTTGTGTTGTCACATTAACTTTTTTCATCTTTCTTTACTCTTTTCCTCTTCCCAAAAACAAAACCCAAAAGTGAAGCAAACTCTCCTAGCTATAGCCGCCCATCATTCTTCTATACCAATCTCATGTCATCTCTAGCCCCCAACACCCCACTAAAAGACAAGCCCCCTCTTATTTTATTTTTCAATTATACTTTCCCCTCTTATCACATCATTTTACACCAATGGCTACACCCACTAAAAGACAAATCTCCTCTTATTTTACTTTTCAATTCTACTTTCTCCTCTTATCACATCTGTTTACACTCATGGTTGCCCCCGCTAAAAGACAAACGTCATCTTCTTTCACCCCCTATCATATCCTCTCTAATTATTTTTCTTACCCCCGTACCCCCTCTTTTTACCTCCTCACTAGCTATCACCCCCCCCCCTACGGTTCTACCCTTCATTTCACTTTAATCGTACCCCATTTTATCATATCTTTTCCACCCAGCCACCACAAATTATACGTCTCTCCTATTGTTGAAGACCCCGACAAATCTGGTAATCTTGACCTTGGGGACAAGGTTTCAAGGGCGGTATATTGTTACGACGTTGCATTTGCCTGAGCACACTACCTTGCAGGAGTCATGAGAGCGCATATGGAAGCCGTCATGAGAGCGGGCACATTCACTCAAGTGGACCCCCTCATCATAATTTATAAAGCGTTTGGAAACCGTCATGATTGTTTCTTGTAATTAATTTGTGTTAATTAATTTTTTAATATTAATGAGATTAATTAATTACTGAATGAATTTTATTTTCCATGTAAGGTTCCCTCCCTCATCCATATAAGGGGGAGGAGTTTTAGATGTGGGGTATCTTGGGAAGTATGCAAGTTATTAGGGTTGCTCCCAAAGTTTCCTCTTTATCATTCCTCCCTTCTTCTCGCTCACCACCGCCGCTCCCCCCCGGCTCTTGTCGGATTCCTCCCGAGAAAATATTGTAATCTTAACAACCTAAATCCAGCGTGTTGTGTGGGACTAATTTATGTCTAGATTATCCCTGGCCTGGCACAGCCTGTTGACTAGTCCCACATTGCCTACAACGCATCACCCACATGTGCGTAAGCCCCGTCCCACTCCTATTACTTTGGAGTTTGGGATAGAAAGGAGGGTTTCTAACAATAAATGGAAAAATGTAGATGTGGTGGGTGAAGATAATACAACTCGATCCTATAGGGGGTGTTAAAAAAGACTATGTAAAGGCCTACATATTGACTCATTTAGTTTCTTCTTCTCTTCTTGTATTAGTCTCACACCTTGTAAATGAGATTTTTCTCTCTTCTCTCTTCCTATATATATGTATTCATATATTGTTTTTACATACTGAAGAAGTATATACAAGGTTCCAACATTCTTCTATATGATATAAGAGCTACCGGTCCCCCTTGGGCGGTCTCCTTCCTTTCTTCCCGCGGGCTCGGCGGTTTTTACTTTTCTAACCGGTTACCCTTGGGCGGTCTCCTTCCTTTCTTCCCGCGGGCTCGGCGAGCTGACCTCATTGCCGGATAGCTTTTTTTCTATCCACTCAGTACTCGACGAGTTACTCCCCTTCTGTTTCTAGATCTTTCCAGGGCTTTTATAACCTATGCTGCTGAGACCCACTTCTCTACTCTCCCGCGGCCTGCACTGAGTCCGCTGCGGTTTACCTTCTTGATCGCGCGGATTGCCTCCTCTTGATCGGGCGGTCTGCGTCTTCTGGATCGTCTAGTTTACCTCTTCTAACTGCTGGCGTCTCTTGCCCGTTGTGGTCTCCTCCTATTGATCACTGTGATCTCTCTTCTTGACCGCACTCTTTCTCGTGGTCGTCGCTTCTCCTGGCCTCCGCGGACTCCTGCCGCTAAGCGCCGATTACTCCTTGTCCGCTGTGATTTGCTCTGGTCGGTTGCGGCATGTTCACACTTCTGTGATTCCTCTTGTCTGTTGCGGTCTTCCTCTTGTCGTCGTTCTTGTTCTCTCTAGCCGCTGCTCGTTCTATGCGGTCTCCTTGCTTAAGGTTCCTTCTAGCTTGCACCTGCGTGTTGCAAACTGCACGGCCTCCTTTCTAAAGGTTCCATGCCCGTTGCTCACTTGTCGGTTTCTACTGCAGTGCGGACTGCCCTTCTTCTCCACTACTATCTGATCGCAGTTTTCTAGGCGCATTGCTTAGTTGCCTACCCGCTGGGTGTGCCTTGTTGCACGTTGCTCTAGCGGCTTGCTTAGCCGCCTACCCGTCGGGTGTGCTTAGCCGCCTACCCGTCGGGTGTGCTTAGCCGCCTACCCGTCGGGTGTGCTTAGCCGCCTACCCGTCGGGTGTGCTTAGCCGCCTACCCGCCGATTTGCTTAGCCGCCTACCCGTCGGATGTCTTCCCGCCCAGTGCACCTGCGGTTTGTTGTGCCTTGTCCGTTAACCGTCATGTGTAACTGACTGCCCTCTTGATCATGGATACGTCTACTGCCACTACCACACATGTTGCTGTGGTTGTCCCAATTCCTAAACTCAGTGACGAGTTGCGCATTACCACCATCTCTCTCACTGGAAAGAAGAATGTTGAGTGGGTGCACTCTATTCGTCTGGTTCTTCAGTCAAAGGGTTTTTTGCATCATTTAACCCAGGATGTTTCCTATGCACCTACCGATGACTGGATTCGGAACGATGGTCGTGTTCAAACATGGTTTCTCAACTCCCTTGATGACGAACCTTACCGCATGACCATGTATCACGAGACGACAAAGGCAATGTGGGATGAGCTCCACTCTCTTTACTCGGGCAAGGACAGTCTCTAGCACTTGTATGATATCATCACCGATTTTCAGACTCTTGACACTGGCGGTGCTTCCGACTTAACTTCATTTGTTGCTCGGTCCACGACACTGGTTGAAGCCTGGATTCAGCATCAGCCCCCAACTATGGATCCCGCTGCTCAGAGTGCTCAGAAAGAAGCTTTTGGTACTGTGATGATGATGTCTCGTGTCCCGCCACATCTACAGAGTGTTTGGGCTCAGATCCTCTAGTCTGTTACGACTCCCTCATTCTCTGATGTGTGCTCCATGTTCCTAAAGGTTACACCGCCTCTTGATGCTATCAGCCCACCTTCACCAGCTCTGCTTCAGCATTCTACCGCGCAATTACTACCTCTCCATCCCCCTACCCGTGGAGGATGTTCAGGGTCTCAGGGCCGGGGCCGAGGTGGCCGGCCGGGGCCTAAGTGTTCTTTCTACGGTAAAGATGGATACCTTGAGGCGACCTGCTACCGCAAACATGATCTTCCTCCTCGTCTGACTGCTTTTGTTGCTGACCACAACCCCTCTGCCACTCGTGTTGATCTTGAAGAAGTCCGCCTCCAGCTCTAACAACTTCACGGGATGCTCCATCACCCGCCTGCATCCGTTGTCTCCGTCTCTAATGAAGGTATCGTTTGTCTCTCCACTGGTCCGCGCTGGATAGTGCATTCAGGTGCCACTCACCATATCACCTCGCTAAAGCCACATCACTACTTGAATTCTTCATATCCAAAGTGTATCACTGTGGCCAATGACGCTACTGTTCCTGTCTCCGGCTCTGCTGATATCCCCCTCAATTCCTATATCTCTCTCCGCTCGGCTCTTCATGTCTCGGGCTCTCCGTTTAATTTACTTTCTGTTAGTCGCCTCACTGTCGATTTGAATTGCTCTATAACATTCACCTCTACTTCTTTTCTGATGCAGGATCGATAGATGCAGAGTATCATTGGTAAAAGACGACTTCAAAATGGGCTCTACCTTCTTGATTTTCTCCTACCATCCTCTCCTCAGTCTCCTCCGTTGATTGTCAACGGCGTCTTGGGCATGATCCTCTTCTGGTCCTCCAGAAGGCCCTTCCTGATATCTTTCTTCCCGTTTTTACATGTGACTCATGTATTTTGGGAAAACAGCATCGTTCTACTTTTCTCCCTCATTATACTCGGAGCTCTGCTCCTTTTATTTTAGTGCATTCTGATGTTTAGGACTCGTACAAAATAACAAGTGTGTATGGTTATCGTTACTTTATCACCTTTATTGATGATTATTCTCGTACGACATGGTTATACTTAGTTCGTGGTCGCTCCGAGCTTCCCGTGTGTTCCGGGCTTTCGTTCTTAAAATTCGCACAAAGTTTTCCGACAAAATTAAAACTCTCCAAACAGATAATACTCGTTAATACACTAGTCATGAGTTTGATAATATCTGCTCTGAATTTGGAATTATTCACCAGACTTCGTGTGTCTATACCCCCCAACAAAACGGAGTGGCTGGACGTAAGAATAGACATCTTCTGGATGTTGCTCGCTCCCTCATGATTCAAATACAGGTACCTAAGGCTTATTGACACTTTGCGCTTTTGATGGCAAGCAATCTAATCAACCAACTTCCTTTCTCAGTCCTCCAAAATGCTATTTCGTTTAGTCTCACCTTCCCCTCTACTCCTCCATTCTCTCTCATGGCTCGCATATTTGGGTGTACCTGTCATGTTCATTTACTTGGTCCGTCCACGGACAAGTTGGATCCCCAGGCAGCCAAGTACATGTTCGTCGGTTATTCTTGTACTCAAAAAGGCTATGTTTGTTACTCTCTTACTACCCGCAAGGTAACCGTTTCAGTTGATGTTACTTTTCGGGAAGATCAACCGTTCTTCTTCGTTACAAACCCACCTCTTCCACCACAATCCTTACCACGATCTGTCATTCATGTTACCTTGCCTCCACCACCACTTCTCCCTGACCCAACTCTCGTTCTTCCCAAGCCCCCTCTTATCCGTGTCTATACTCGTCGCCCTCCTCGCTCCGCAGCCCCAATGCAGTCGTCCTCGACCACTGATACTTTGCGATCTGCTGATCTAGCACCGGCCTCCACCGCTCATCCCATGGCGAAATTTTGTATCTTACATCGCCTGTCTTTGATGCTTCACACATTTGCTACTTCATTATCCTATATTTTCTGTCCCTAACTATGTGCATGAGGCTCTCCAACATCCGGGCTGGCGGGTAGCCATGGACGAAGAAATGACAGCCCTCTAGGCTAATCAGACATGGGATTTGGTTCCTCTTCCTCCTGGCCAGACTACTGTTGGTTGTAAATGGGTCTTTGTCATCAAGCATGCTCCTGATGGGACAATTGTATTCTTAAGGCATGTCTGATGGCTCGAGGATTTACTCAACAACAAGGTCTTGACTACGAGGAAACATTTCTCAAGTGGCCAAGCTCAACACGGTACGTGTCCTTTCAGTGGTTGTGCATCGTAAATGGCCCTAACATCATCTGGATATCAAGAAAGCATTTCTTAATGGTGACCTACAAGAAACAGTCTTACATGCAACAACCTCCGGGGTTTGTGACCACGGGGAAGTCTTGTGTTTGGCACCTCAAAAAGTAGATTTATGGTCTCAAACAATCCCCTCGGGCATTGTTCGACAAGTTCAGTAGGGTTGTTCGAGAAGTTGATTTTACTCTGAGCTCGGCAGATTTCTCTTTGTTTACTCGACATCACACGATAGTCACCGTTCTTCTATTAGTATATGTCGATGATATCCTAATCACAGGTGATGACTCAAAGAGAATATAAATGATCAAACAACACCTAAGTTGCCTTTCAAACCAAAGATCTGGGGAACCTACGATACTTCCTCAACCTTGAGATCGCAAGACATCCTGATGGTCTTGTCCTATCACAACGAAAGTACTGTCTCGATCTTCTTCAGGATGTCGGCTACTCTAGATGCAAACCGATCAATACTTCTATGGATGTCAATCATAAACTGTGCGCACATGCCTCAGATACAAATCTACTTCTTCCTAATCCTGAATACTATCGACGTCTCGTTGGGAAACTGATTTACCTAACAGTCACGAGACCAGATATATCCTTTGTTGTTTGGGATGTCAGCCGGTTTATGCATTCTCCTCGGATGTCTCATCTACAGGCCGCCAAACAAATCCTGAGATACCTAAAAACAGCCCCTAGTCAAGGGCTGGTATACAAAACCTCGTATTCTACTCCAACATGTGTTGCGTATTCAGATACGGATTATGTTGGTTCCTTGGATGATCGGAGGTCTACCAGCGGATTTTGTACCTACTTTGGAGGTCACCTTGTTACCTGGCGCAGTAAGAAACAAGTTGTGGCTGCTCGATCTTCGGTTGAAGCTGAATACCGTTCGATGGCATCTGTTGTATCCGAGATTGCATGGCTTGAAAGTCTCCTATGTGATATGATAGTGAAACTTTCCTCACCAGCTACCTTACTCTGTGACAGTCAAGCTGTTATACACATAGCTAAGAATTTGGTCTTTCACGAAAGAATGAAACACATTGAAATTGATTGTCACTTCGCTCAGGAGAAAGTCCAAATGAAGAAACTGGAATTGAAACATGTTTTGGCTACTGACCAAGTTGAAGATCTTCTCACTAAGGCTCTACCGAGTGCTCTATTTTATAAGTTCTTGTCCAAGCTGGGTGCCTACGACTTGTACGCTCCAGCTTGCGGGGGAGTGTTAGAAAAGACTATGTAAAGACCCACATATTGACTCATTTAGTTTCTTCTTCTCTTCTTGCATTAGTCACACCTGGTAAATGGTATTTTTCTTTCTTCTCTCTTCCTATATAAATGTATTAATACATTATTTTTACATACTGAAGAAGTATATAACAAGGTTCTAGCATTCTTCTACAGGGGAAAAACTAACCACATAATTTGGGTTTACTTCCTAAATCACTAAAAGCCTTCAAAGTGACAAGAAAAAATAATAGCATGATATGAAAATTATTGTAGAAACAATACTAGTTTATACTACAGACGGCAAACATCTAAGAACAGATAAATATTCTTAGAAATGGTAAAAAAACTCACCGTGCACAAAAGAGCAAGAGTTTCTTTCCACAGGTTAAGTGGTCTAGAACTAACAAGTGTCATCAGATCATTTGTCGCCATAGCAGCAACAATCTGAACACGAAAAATAATACAAGGAAGAAACTGCTGAAAGAATTGCTAATCAATGTTAATAATTAAAATGAATACTTATAGTAAATGCGGACCTTCAAATAGGACGTGAGACTGCTTTGAAGATACTTATCCCGTGTACCCTCCCATAGGGAAGGACCGCCGACATGGGCAATGACCAACGCATCAGCCACTTTGTTCACTGACATGCAAAGCCTAACTGCTTCCTTGTAGTCACCCACAACAAGAGCGCTTTGGATAGCCTCGTCAATTGATGAATCGGAATCAGAAGTTGGTTCAACAACTCTAGGGTCCTGTTTCTCTTCATGAAATTCTTCTTCTTCAATCAACACCTCGTCAGAAGGTTGTGGATTGTTAAAGAATTCATCCTCATTGTCTATGGGTAATGAAGCATCATTGCCTCTGAAGATTGTCCCTTTCTTCATATCATCTTCAAAACTAAGTGTTTCAGTCAACTCCTTGCCCAGTTCGTCAGTTGTAACTTCTGACTCTATATTAGGAACTTTAAAGCCAAGATGAGCAAGCAGTTTTGTCCTAGCTGTCCCATCTTCTTCAAACATAACCTTCAAAAAAGCCCATACTTCCTTTTCATCATCAGACCTATCCACAAATATTCAAATACATGCTCAAAATTCAGTAAAATTTGAACAATACAAATAGCAAAGACAATTCCAAGAAACACGATGCTCCAAAAAGCTGACATACAAAGAATCCTGAGACTTTTTTTCACATAAAGCCCGAAGAGAATTCCTTTCGCCACTTTCAATTGCTGCTTCAAATTCAGCTGAGCGATTCACCAAACTATCTTCAGTAACCAAATTATGAAGATTTACCTGCAGATGGGAAAACATAAACCCCAGAGACATTCATATAGAAAAATTATAGCATTGTCTAACCTCAGAAGCAAATGATGAAGCATCGGGAGCTGCTTGACTAGGATGGAATGTTGCAAGCTTGCCTCCAAAACCAAAAGACACCCCAGCTGGACGATTCAACCATTTTGGAGCCCTCAAGCGAACTAAGATGACATATGCAATTAATTATAGAAATTATGAGTATGAATGCATTATAAGATAATAATATTGCTAGCATAGAAGTTATGTATTTAGATAAGCTGTATTTAGGCCCACACTGGTTGTATATTTTGTGTTCATTACCCTTTATCTTTATATAGAGGTGTAAGGTTGTATCTTATAAGTTGCATGTGGCATCACAGCTTTTGTGTTAACCCTAGCCGTTAAGATCTCCTCTTTCGCTTGATAAATCTCTCGTCTCATCCGTTCCATCACCTCCCTCGCTGGAACAACTTGATCGACTGCCCCATTGCTCAATCTCTCTCAGCACAAGTATGATCCCATCAGATTTCCTCATTAACCATGTTGACACTCCAGCCACCGTTATCAAATGCTCCTGTCTCAGCTCCCAGGCGCTTGTTTATTTGCTCCCAGGCACTCACTTCAGCATCCATCTTAGTGGCCAGAAACCCATCCTGTCTTGCAACAATCCTATTTTCGTGGATTGATAGACCTCTCTCTAACTTGTGTAATACAGTATTACACTTGGTCTCCCCATCCAAGCAATCAACATCTCCAGGTCAAGTTGCTCGATCTTTCTTCCATGGATCGATAGTCTAGCTCCTTTCTAGAGTACGGCTGGCTATCTTGGGTACATCATCTCCAAGTAAGAGATCCAGAGCTATGGTTTCTCAAATGTTTGTATGACTTCCATATTTGAAACGCCAAAGGCTACTGCTCCCGAGCTCATAAACAAAGGTTGTGTCTCTTGCATTATCTAGCAATCCTTCTAGAATATCAAAGAAATTTACGTGTAAAAACTACATGGATGGGCAAGTAGTCGTTGAGATTTGGTTTCTTTGTTAAGACATGTCGGGCAGACGATATAAATGCAAACAAATGGGAGAAATGAGCAAAGGTGGATTATCAATTGGTTTCTCATGATAATCTATTGAATAAAAATTGCTGGTCCACATCAGGACTTAGAAGACATGTTGCAAAATATAGAGGAAGGCTTGACCTATATACTCAAACGGTGTTCAATGTCATATTATAATGTCGCTCACAAACTAGCCACCATACAGATGACAGATCACTATCTCATATCATATCTGAACAAAGCACAATCTACGATAAAGAAGATAAAGTTGATCCCAACAGATGAAATTCTCCCCAAGACATTGAAGAAGACGTGATAATATGTATGGTTTTTGTTCTACATGGCCCCTATAAAAATTTTGAATCTCTCAGAAATCAGATCTTGACAAGCCCTGGTGTTCCCACACTTTAAGATCTCATTGATCAACTACTGAGAGCCCCTCCTCTAGAAAACACATCGGGCGCCAAGTCCCCTTCTAGGTGGAATGAGACAAATGCCCTTCTAGGTGGAATGAGGCATATGCCCTTCTAGGTAGAAATGAGATAATTCCACGGATATTGAAGATTGTTACTACTTATTTTTTTCAAGATAAAAAGTAAAAATGGGGTTGAAATAATGTTAGAACAAAAAGGGAAAAAAATACTAATGTGAACATTGTTGGAGTGCTTCATGTGGCCAGCTATGTGGTTCTATATACAATATCTGATTCATTCTAACTAGTTTGTTTTGATTTGGATGGTCCCTTGTTTCTACATGGTATTAAATCGAGAGTTCTCAAGGTGGAAAACCTCTAAAATTCGTGTGGCTATCCAAGTGAGAGGGAATGTTGAAGTGCTTCACGTGGTGTTGGAGTGTTTCACGTGTGGAGTTGGGGGTATTAGAGTGAGGTTTTTGATGGGACCAACATCTCAAGCATCAACGTAGCAATTCACATGAGGGAGCATGTTGGAGTACTTCATGTGGCTATTTGTGTGGTTCTCTACATGTGGTAAGTTCTTAGTAGGCCTTGTGAGTTTCTTCACTCTACCGTATGGTTTTGAGATGGATACTCCCAATTTTCAACATGATAAAAGAGCAATCTACCCCTCTCCCACGAGCCAATACCTATGATATTCACATGGCTATTTAGGTGATAAGCAAGGGGGAAAAGGGCCGTGCGATGATTGTTGTGATTAGGAGGGAAAGTCGGCTATAGAGGGAGTAAGATCCAAACTAGGGTTCCGTCGAAACCCTAATTGAGCGGCAGGTCGGATCAGTTTACCAGTCGTATCAAGGATGAAGGACACAAATTAAGATTTGCATTAAACAAAAATAAAGATACAATCAAAAGCTAACTCTCATCAAACATTCGGAGATTGGGTCCTCCTCGAGTCCTCGACACTCCACTCTCCAAGAGCGTCCAAGGACTAATATGTTATGGGCCAACTTGGAGGTTGCCAGAGGAATGGTCAGAGGTGAAGATGACAGTGGCGGAGATACTACGGAACCTTGACCGCAGCTGCCTAAGCATGGCGTGCTTAAGAGAGAGCTTCCAAGATCTCTTTCAGGGTTTGGGAAAATAGACTTTCTTATCCTTTAACACATGACAAGGGGTCAATATATAAGATCCCCAGATGACATACATGTAAATACAACAATAGAGTCTAAAATATTAAAATATAATGATGACGACAACTAGACTCATGTGACGCTAATAATACACTTGACTCGACTCAATACATATAATAATAGATAACTAACGGAGGATCCGTAACCGATACATAACATCTCCTTCGCCCTTGAATAGAGCTTGACCCCAAGTTCGCCTTGATTTCCCTCCAGAATAGCTCCTAGGAGGCGTCAGGAAGTAGCGGCAGCACCGTCAAAAAAACTGGTAATGAAGGGGTCGGGTCCAGTGGGGATGGCGGAGCGCTGGAAGGCAGCAGTAGTAAGATGTCCAAAGGGGCCAAGGCCGAGGACAAGAATGGATTTGGCAGAGTGGCGGTGAGCAGCAATGACAAGATTGCTAAAGAAACAACGGTCGACATCAGGAACGGGTCTGTCTGGGTCGGCGGAGCGGGGGACGGCGGAGCAAGGACCGACAGAAGAAGCGGCGATATGGTTGAAGGTTCTGCGGGTTGCGACAGAAGCGATGACTGCGCCTTGGCGGCGGGGTTGTTTGTTATGGAGGTTCTCAAACAACATGAGAAGCTTAATATGATATGTGTGCCAAGAGCTTGGAAGCTAATGATGTCTTTCATATTTGAAATAAAAATGAGCTTGGCGATATAAATGACTGGTGTCCGGAGGCGGAGGAGGATATTAGAGTGGCAGGACGTTGGTTGTGAGCGGCGCCTAGAATCACCAGATTAGGAGGAACGAGTGGACTGTTGCATGAAGGATGAAGGGGACGGTGCTTCGGTTGCTTGACGAAGGAATAAAATTGCGGCTGCAGTTTTAGGTATGGCTCGTCAATTGTTGATGTGAAGCAAACATGAGAGCGACTATGGGAGAACGGCGTGAGGGATGAAGTCACTGGTTGGAACAAGAGTGAAGGACGGGCGTCCTGGAGTGGTTCGGGCAGGGTGCGACACTAGATGGCGCGGGAAGGTCGTCAAAGGTCGAGCGGGAAGGGCGCGACAATGGTCTCCTTTGATGGAGTTTTTGAGATGGGGGTAGCAAAGTGGCGTAAGACAGAGGAATGACATCGGTAGAAGAGGATCGATGGTTCTGATACCAAGTTGTCGTGGGCCTACTCGAAGGTTGTCGGGGGAGTGGCCGAAGGTGGAGATGACAATGGCGGGGATACTACAGATCCTTGGCCGCGACTGACTAAGAGGGGCATGTTCAAGAGAGAGCATGACAAAGGGTCAATCAATATATAGGATCCCCAGATGACATAAATGTAAATATAACAATAGACTCTAAAATATTAAAATAAAATGACGACTACAACTAGACTCATGTGACGCTAATAATACATTCAACTCGACTCAATACATATAATAATAGAAAACTAACGGATGATTAGTAACAGATCCATAACATAATACTAACAACACTCAAGCCTTTATCCCACTATAGTGGGGTCAGCTATATGGATCCTTTGTCTCCATTGTGCCCTATCTTTTGTCATAATCTCACTAATGCCTAAGTACATCATGTCTTTCCTTATAGTTTCATTCCAAGTCTTTATTGGTCTACCCGTCCCTCGTTTAACATGGCTAGTGACTAGACTCTCACAACGCCTAACAGGTGCCTCTAATGGTCTCCTTTGTAAGTTTCCAAACCATCTTAGTCGAGCTTATCACATCTTCTCTGCAATTGGTGCTACACCAATTGCAGAGAAAGACTACTTGACAAAATTCACCATGTGTGCATATCATCATGTGAGATCGCACCACATGCGGATTATCCCTAGTGGCGTAGATTAGTCCTACATTACCTACCATGCACCATCCGCATGTGCTTATAAGCCGCGTCCCGCTCGCATCACTTTTGGAGTTTTGGGATGAAAGTGCGAGTTTCATAGAAGATACATTAAAAGCTTTTATTTTGCATGGCTCTCTGTAGTAAGATTTCTTATTGCAAGCATTCTACCATGTATCTCAAAGGTAGCTGATTTTCCGTTCTCTAAAGTGCAGATCAATGAGAACAATCAACTTAGATTAAATCTCTTTAATAATACTAAGCTTTCCTACAGCATAGAATCAGAAGTAATTTAAAAAAACATAATGCTTTTCAGTCTACTAAAAATGCATTTCAAATTGGCAGCCAATATACTACAGTAAAATATACTCGAAGATTATTTTCAGCTCACCCAAGAAGTTAAATGATCGTCATCTTGAGTAAAACTAGTCTCTATTTTAACTTCTATTTCATATACAGGACATTCCTAAATTGTTGATGCTACATGAGAACGTATGTGCAAATCAAACGGCTAATCTAGGCATACCGATTTTGAAAGCTTTATGAAGTTCTAATATCCCATCACCACCCATAAAATATTCATGTCAAATGGTGTTCCTGACAAGCACACTGATGCATGTACAAAATAAATTAAATAAGAAAAATATTTACCAGGAGAAACAAGGTTGCCATCACTAACCAACTTGTTGCATGCCTGCAGGTTGTTGGAAATAAAGAAGATTTAAAATAATGTCTTTGTTAAAAAGAGAGTAGAGACAAGAAAGGTGTACTTTTAAGCTAAAATCGCTCCAAAGTCAGTTTTAGCATTTCATGTATGGTTGGCAACTCAAAATTATAAATATAGAAAATGCCAAACATACAGTATTACACACTTTACCATC
The DNA here is from genome assembly GCA_039513925.1 of Platanthera zijinensis. Taxonomy (NCBI): domain Eukaryota; kingdom Viridiplantae; phylum Streptophyta; class Magnoliopsida; order Asparagales; family Orchidaceae; genus Platanthera; species Platanthera zijinensis. Next base: position 35,201,776 of record CM077092.1, on the reverse strand, counting down.
GTAACATATGATGTATTAAGAATGAAAAAGATCACAGATTCTTACAGATCATATGATGTGAAATTTTAGTACATCAAGCAATGACGCGTGTAGATAGGGCATACCATGTAGCACCCAACCAACAAGGTAAATTAGTGAGAAAAAGCATAGAGACTAAGAAAATGAAGGGATAGGAAGGAAAGGAGGAAAATAAAAAAATGGATAGCATCCTGTATTGAATTACTTCATGTCCATCATGGTAATGGAGAAATTTTTGTTAAAACATCTCCCTAAATTATTAATGTAAGCTATTATAACTGAATAGATACACCTTACTTGTCCAAAAGTCAGAAGCTAGAAAGCCAAAAAAATGTTGAATAGATCTATCATATTAATGTAAAGCTGTCCCCTTTTGGCCATACCTTTTAACCTTACCAATTTTCAACCCAAAACCTACCTCCGCAAAAAAACATGAACTTTGTTTAAAAAAATTAACACAAGTTACACAACCCTAGGACCGTCTAACACAAACACCACAAGGAAGCAAAAAACAAACATCTAACTTTACAAAATTCTATCCATCTATCAGGTCATAATCCACATAGGTGAAAACCCTTTCTACTATGAAGGATATAGGAGCATTTTATCCAGGTTGACGTTGCTTTTTGCATTTTAAGGCTTCCTCCTCATAAATATAACTGACCAGATTCTAATACAATTTGAACTTTAAGAAGTAGCTGCATGGCTTGCCCCCAAACATCCTGCATCATTAGCTTGCTCAACATCCAGCGTCTTATTTGAGCACAAATACAAGCTTGTTTGTCAGGTTCAAATTTTGTTTAAATGGGCAAAAAATCATTGCAAACAAGTAAAAGAAATTAATTAAGATTTGCATGTTCCTTACAGTATTAAAGTGGCACTTCAATTACATAATAATCATTTACTTTAATATATACTGTTTAAATAACTTTTTGCAAGTTTGGAACGTGTGAAACACATGCTAAAATATTAAAAACCAAAACTATATTCCAAGTAAAATAATTAACTATTAAAGAACGCTGCATGCTCTCCTTTACATTGTTCTCAAGCACAATATTATGATTTGTATGTTGGCATAGATGCAAAACAGGTCCTCTTTGTGGTGATGGAACAATTAAAATGAGTTTAGCAGCATGAGAAGAAAATCTGTTGTACATGTATAATTCTGAAGGGAGAAAGCTCATTGACAATAAGGAAAATAGAGAATTTGAAGAGAACGAACTGTTCAGCTCATAGGAAACAATTACAAGCATCTTTTTTTCAAAATTCTGAAGTATGCCATGAATAAAAAAGATGAAACACAGGAAAAATAAATAAGGCCAGAGGATTATAAGCAAACTTCCTGATGCAACCGTCGCCGTATCCGAGGACGTATGATATCATCACGTGACATTTATCTTTTTATTTTATATTTTATTTTTTGTCATTTTATTTTTTGTGCACCGATGTTATTTTGATTTCCGACTCATTGGTTTGACCACCTGATGGGGCCATGAATAAATGATCCGACATTTTGAGTAGCTAGAACGGAAAAGGCAAGCTTTAACTAAATAAGAATGCATACGACTAAGACGGCAATACCTCTAATTTGAAGATCTTATTTTATTAGGAGGAGAACATCAGTAAATCATATTTTGGGAATATATATTAGAAAAGACATAAAGATATGTTGCTACTTTGAAAACGAATTAAAAGAGATCTCGGATGTTTGTGCATATAAAGGACAATTTTTCAAAGAAGAGGGCACCAGTCATAACAGAGGAACGAAACCTATTTGTTCCCCTCTGTCAACCAAAGATCACTCTTGTGCAATTGCCTCCCTCGTCAATGACATTGATGAATCTCCAGAGGCCCAATTTCACCTTTCACGTATCTCTGTCGGTCTACAACGCTCACTCCTCCTTCGGTGGAACACACTGCAATTCATTCTCTTTCGACTCCAGGAACACTCAACGGTCCATCTCCAAACTCAAGACGCTGTCGACGACAACCAGCTACTCTGACGACCTAGTCTTCCTCGGGTCAATCACTTCCAAAGCCTGGCAACCGCATCCTTTCCCTTTGCTATACAGGCGGAAACAGAGGACCACATTTTAATAGCAGTTGAAGCAGTCCAGACCCTACACTAGCAGCCGTCTTCACCCTTGTACAACTGAGTTGGGGGTTGGCATCCCCTTCGTTGTAGATTTGTGTATGCTCAGGTAAACTGCACCTTTTTTCTTGCTCCTAATTATTAGCTTAGTCGTATACAATTCAATTTATTAGCAAAAGCTTCCCTCAAACGTTTGATCTATTTTTATTGTCGTTATTCAAAAATTATTGTTGTGATTAAGCTTGTCGGAAGAAGCAAACGCCGCTTTGAATTGAACTTTAAAACACGTGACAATTGTTTTTTTAAATAACGATTAACTAACTCTAGATGTTCAAAGCATTAATAGTGATTTGCGCGCAAAAATTCGATGTGGCCCTCTCGGCATACATTAGCTCGGTATCAGAGGATTTTGATTTACTCCTATCATAAATCAACGATTAGTTGTTTTACAAAAATATATCAATCTCTTCTCCTCCTTTAAAAATAATTTTAAAAGGGAATTTGTTTGAAAGCTTTCTAGTATTTCTTTAAAAAAATCAATCAATAAAATAAATTTACGACAAGGACAAAAGTGTTGCCAAAAATTTGGTTGTGGAACTTAAAAATGAAAAACAGGTGGATTTCAAGACAACAGTTATGGAACAACAAGTTGATGACCCTTATGTTGATTCTAGTGTCTCATGAAAAGTTATGTCTTAACATTTAAGGATAAGTGAAAAAAGCGTATTTAGAGAATCAAAAGGTCGTGCACCCCAAAATAAAAATATTAGTGGTGGAAAGAGAAAGTACAAGACAGTGAGGGCAAAGCAGGTGAGCGTTAAAACACTCTATGCATGTAAGAATGATAAAAACTTGACAAGGTATAAAGTCGAAAAGAAAGAAGCTAAACATGCAGTAAGTAAAGTAAGAAGTTAAGATTATGAAGAACTTTATAAGCGATTAAATACCAAAGATAGAGAGCATGACATATATAAAATTGCTCGAGCTAGAGAAAGGAATACAGGAGATTTAAGTCAAGTAAAATGCATACAGGATGAAACAAATACAGTTTTGATGGATAATGTGGCTATTAAAGAGCGATGAAAAAAAACTTTTATCAACTCTATAATGAAAAAGCAATGATACAGTTTTGACAAATGAGGTTACTTCAACAACATGGAACAGACATTGGGCAGAGATGGAATAGTATGAGTGGAAAGGATATGTGCTCAGACACTTTGTCAGTGCGGGGGAACATGGGCCATCATTAATGCAATACCGACAACTTCTTTATAAACATGTTAATGGATAGATCCGGTGTTGGGGACTGGTGCTGAATCCAGCTTCAATAAAATTCACGGATTGGGCAACAAAGGACGTGAGGTCACCAAGCGCACTTGAGTCGGAATTTTGAAAATCCATGAAAATATCAAATAAGTGTTGGAGGCTATCTTTCCCATAGTAGAGAAAGTGGAGATCATCCCACATTTCTTTGACGGTGTTGTGATACATAACCATCTGATAAGGTTCGTTATGAATGGAGTTCAGGATCCAAGATTGAACGTGGATATCGTCCTGAAGCCACTGCTCAAGTGGGCTCGGCAGGGTTGTCCCAAGTGAGGTGATGAAAAATCCTCTTGGTTTGGAGAATGTGACGCACCGAGTGCACTCATTCGACAAAATTCTTCGTCTCGCTGAGAGAAATAGTAGTGATCTAGAGTTCATCCCGAGCATTAGGGAGAGGAGCTGGAGCAAGAGCCGGAAGATTCGAGGTAGTCAATGCAGCATCCGTGCCCATCAGCACTGAGTCCACAACTAACGAGACCGCATGAGCTTAAAGTAAAGAGGGGTTGGGCGGTTTCAAAGCAATAAACCACACAGGAGGGCTAGCGGTTACAAACAGCAGCCGCGGGGGTTTGGCGATCTCAACGACGAGTCCACTCGAGCAGGAGGCAGTGAATGGCGAATATGGGAAGTAAAGAACGCGCAGGTCGCGCGAGCAACAGGTGCAAGGAGAAATTGCGACTCACAAGAGCAATGGCGAGCTCGCGCGTCGCGCGAGCAGGAGGTGCAAGGAAAAAATAGCGACCCGTGGAAGTTATGGAGGACAGAGAAAGCGGCAGACTCGCAGGAGGTACAGGTCGCACAAGCAGGAGCTATGGCAGACAGGACAAGAGGAGGATAGGTTGCGACTTGCAGGAGCTATGATGGATAGGGGAAGAAGCGGACTCGCAGGTTGCGCGAGCAGGAGGTGTCAGTCACGCAAGCGGGAGGTGTAAGTCGCGCGAGCAGGATGTGTCAGTTGCGCGAGCAGGATGTGTCGGTCGCGAGAGCAGGATGTGTCGGTCGCGGGAGCAGGATGTGACGATCGCGAGAGCAGTAGCTATGGTGGGTCCCAGTAGCCAATAGGTAGTAGGGGGCTAAACAGACACGCAAAGGAAAGCAGGGGCTCTACGCAGTGGAGCGGGCTCAACGATGAGTCTACGAGATCACGCGAGCAGGGGGTCATAGAGAAGCACAGGCTCAAGCAGGCAACGAGAGCGTGAGCTCAATCAAAAAATTTATGATTCAAACATAGCTCTCAAACCATATATACGAGATGAGAATTTAGAGAATAAACAAAGAGGCAAATATAAATTATTTCACACTTGAATTCACACTTTAACACATGTACAAGATGCTCCTTATATAGAGAGAAAGAGAAGGAGCTAATAGTGAATCCAAGATGTGGAACTAAAGGATCCTAAAAGAAAAATGGGCCCAATTGGGCATTATACAAAGGCTAAGTACAAAGCCTATGAATAAACTATTTATGAACCTTCTCCAACAATAACAAATATAACATAATAATCCAACTATGTAATTTCAATCATCTCTATATCTGTGCAAATCAAAGCCTTGAGCCAAAGAATGGTTCCATACAATAGAAGCAACAGTTCAAAAAGTATAACTCTTTCGAAAATTAATAATTGACCAAGGGTGGATTTGGCGCAGTGTTTTTGCTCCTTGGATGCGTTCAGACAAAAACACCACCAACATAAAACATCCATTTGGCACCACAGCGGTTGTGACCGCAGGCGCGCAAAACTCCATGTTGAACCTAAACACATACGAGGTTTTAGGGGTGAGCTCGGGTATTCAAGGAAGATAGTTCATGAGTGTTGCATTCACAACATCCACCGCAGTGCCAAACAGACCTTAACTCATTGAGGGAAAAAAATAAAGCATGGCAAGTGTACCTCAATATTGTATATCCCAAGCTTCACATCAAAAGAAGACGCTGATATGACACCTGGAATCTTTGGGTACCAATGAATGTCAAAATTCCAATTTGTGCTTGCTGGTAACTCACAGTGCATCTACAAAGTTAAAAAAGGCAAATCAAAAATTGGTCGACATTTAAATGCAAGAGAGACCAGTTTTGAAAATACGAGTCCTGAAACCATTTTCTCAATGATATAAACAGTGAAATCTTCAAAAATGTCAAATACCTCCCATGTATTTGTATCCCAGCAAATAGTACGATTGTCTTTGGCACATGTCAGTAATAATGAGCTATCATATGGACACCATGACATAGCAATCACTCCTGCTTGGGCATAAAATCCAACAAGCAACAGAAGTTAAATGAGCCAGGGAGAAGTCCTAACCAAAGCAGGCAAAAGGCAAGAAAATCCAGGCAAAAGGGGGGAGTTCTTTTTTAACCAAAATTACTTCAAAAAAATATTTAGTGACAAAGTACGAATGGCAAATAAACCAACAGTAGGTTAAATTAATTTACCAAAATGAATAAATACGAAAACTACAACGCCAAACAAAACGATTCAATAGAAAGTAGTTAAACTAGAAAATAAGAGGTCGTAGGATCAAGCTGCAACTGAACTCAAGAATATGTGGGAATATTCAGTAACTCCATTCAGAGTTTTTTAGGTCAGGTATAGGAGTAGATAAAGGTAGCAAAATGTTTCAGACCGTCTTCTACAGCATAACTGAATGATTGCTAAAGGAAAGAAGAATTGATTAAATTTCAAAAAGCTACTCACAAATTTCTTCAGCCCATTATAACTTAAAATCCTCTCAAAGGACGAATTGGCATACGCTATCTTTAAAAACGACTTCATCATGTGTTGTATCTGTTGAGATGAAAAACTACAACTACGATTCATCGAATTTGGGTAAAATAGATCAAACTATACAAGAGTGTTCCCTACACAAATAACAATACAAAGGGGAGCAACATTAAGTGTTCCTTTGGAGCGGCGGTGGCGGGCGGAAACAACTGCTCCAGCCGGAGCTTTCGAACCGGAGGGGATGACCCGGGGTTCGAAACGGGGCTTTTTGCCCCATTTCTTATGGCGCGGCGGGTCCAGCCGGAGCAAACGCCGCCAGAGGGCGTTTGTTTACCAGCCGTCCGGCGGCGTTTTCCCCAAACGGCCGGCCAAAACATCGCGCCAAACGAACCCTAAGTAAATGTTTTGAAAAGTAACACGACACATAACACTCTACACTCACCTGCAAGCTGAAGCATGGATGTCATACGAACAAACCTTGGAAAAAACCAAATATACAGTAGATGTGGTAGAGGCTTTGTGATGCAGCCGGAACATGGAGTTAAATTTCCTAAAGTTCGATCATGTCTCTAATGAAGTAACAATCAACTTCAATATGTTTTCTACGCAATAAAGTGTCGCAAGAAATAAGAGACGCGCACCAAGGTCAACCTCATGGCTCGTAAGCCAAGTAAGCATAGAAGCCACTATGACCATCAATTGTTATTTGGCTTCAATTGTAGAATGATCAACTAGTTATTATATTTACTCTTCCAGGAGACTGCTTGAGACCATATAAAGATTTCATAAAATAGATGGGTTTAAACCAGAATCTCGAACCATGAATGAAGAAAGGCATGAGAGAAAGATTGTCTTGTGATTGTGAGGCCCCGATTCTTGACTGGAAGGGACGCCAAAGGCCTCTGCCCTTCCATCCGATAGAGAGGTTGGGTTTTTCATGTTGTCAAACAGTTGAACAATGAAAATAGATGGCGAGTGCCTGATCGAATTGATCATAGGAACAAGGTTCAAATCTCTCGGTCTGTTAGGATGCCTAAGCTGCATACATCACTGCACTTCCACTTGGCAAGAGACTCTATGTTACAGCCCTTGGCCCATAACTGGGCTGGGGGGCTGGGCCCACATGTATGATGGTTTCTCCTGGGCAATTCCAACGTTCTACACCCACGATTCCCAGCCTGGGTGTCGTAACAAGTTCGCGGCCCATACACCCTTTAACCTGTCTCCGCACATGTTCTCAGCACGGCGGGATTGTTGAGGTCGGGGATCGAACCACGGACCTCCTTGATAAGGAGTCCTTAACATGACTCATCACCAACTGAGTTGCGGCTCAGTTGGTGAGGGTGGATGAAATCTCCACTCCTTAAGGAGGTCTGGGGTTCGATCCCCAGCCTCAACAAACCGCCGCATGAATAATGGCTACGGAGAGGGGTTGGGATGTAGGGGTTGCGGACCCTGTTACGATTAGGGGACCCGGAGATGGTTGAGACCTTCCCGATTGGGTAACGCACAGAGGCGACTCCTAGCTCTACCATAACACTCCTAGCTCTACCAATTAGGGGACCCACGATTCCCAGCCTGGGTGTCACAACAGGTTCGCGGCCCATACACCCCAACCTGTCTCCGCACATGTTCTCAGCGCGACGTATTGTTGAGGCCGGGGATCAAACCCCGGACCTCCTTGATAAGGAGTCCTTAACATGACTCCCATCACCAACTGAATCGCGGCTCAGTTGATGAGGGTGGATGAAATCTCCACTCCTCAAGGAGGTCTGGGGTTCAATCCCCAGCCTCAACAAACCGCCGCATGAATAATGGGTGCGGAGAGGGGTTTAGGTGTAGGGGTTGCGGACTCTATTACGATTAGGGGACCTGATGATGGTTGAGATCTTCCCGATTGGGTAACGCACAGAGGCGACTCCTAGCTCTACTGTAACACTCTATGTCTATATGTAGACCCATATTCAGGCAGTCACACCATATACATCGTTTCAGCCAGATCGACACTGATAAAAACATTTTTGATATCAAGTTGATCCAACTTCCAGTGGAGATGAACAAGGGAGATAAAGACCTGAATGATACTTGATAGATATATTAGTCTATGTATTGAATTTATGTATTGGGTATTTCACTTCCTATATAAATAAACCCTAGTACCTATCTTGAGGTATCAAGTCTTCCAATCTCGTTTAGTATGGTATCAGAGCGTACGACGTAACTCCTCCCTTGCGCCTCTCTCCTCTCTCGTGTCTCTCAACTGCATCCAACCGATTTCGATTCTGTTCGTGAAATCGACGACGACGCTTGTGCTCGTGAGGTCGACGATTCTCGCTCGTGAAGTTGACGACTCTAGTAACCTAGACAGGGGTGTGCCACTGCGGTGATGTCGCCTGTCATTGATCCCTGAAACTCCTCTGCCTCTCGATGCCTTCTTCCTCCGACGAACCAAGATGTGTGTGACTGACGTCGAACTGCTCCCTGTGAGTGGACGCTCTCTGTGACGTCGCTGGTTTCTCATTCCTGTATAGCACCCGATCTCAAGCAGAGGTCTATCGATCCGGTTCCTGTATGACTATATGCGGGAGATGTGTCATTTGATGTCCCTACCGTCTGATTGCCTATTGCAGCTTCCTTTTGCCATTTTGGTGCTTTACAACTAGGTCATGTCTTTCTCAATTACGAGCGCCACTCCGACATATAGTCATACAGGAACCAGATCGACAATTCATTTCCTCATAATGTGAGGATCGCTATTACTATCCTTGCCACCAACTTCCAATTGTGGAAAAAGGGGGTTACTAATGTCCATATCGGGCATTTGACGTATGCACCACCATACTCGCCTCTCAACTCATGTTGTAGGAAGTTCCGAGTATGAGAATTGGTACAGTGATGATTGTCGGATCTTTGCTCACCTGCTGAGCTCCATGAACCCCTCTGTTCAACAAATGTGCAAGAATAATGACAGCACTAAGGAACTATGAGATACCATACATATGATGGTCTCCCAGGCGAACAACCTCTCTAGTCTTTGTGAACTCTTTCCCAAGATGGCTGGACTACAGCAAGGGGCGCGCTTAGTCACTGAGTACTTCGTTGAATGGAAGGTTCTTGTTGATGAGATCTTGGACCTTTAGGAGATCCCCTCTACCAGAGAGGACACCAGGCTCAACGTAAGCACCTTGTATTACATTGGCTACTGATTGGTTTTGATCCACATTTCTCTACAACAAAAACGGAAATACAAGTAAGTCCCTCTACTATGCAGATTGCTAGTGTGTACTATCATCTGACCAAAGCCGACACAACAGTACCACTGAGGCACTGCCTCATCAGAACTACATGTTTTCTCTAGTGATCTGATAGATCTTGCTTTTCGTGGTGGAAAGAGAAGCAACCGTGGAGGTCGCTCTAGTCGTGGTCGTGACACCGACACGAGACATTGCACCTCATTGCGGGCGTCGGAGCCACACAAAAGACACTTGTTGGGTTGTTCATGGGAAGCCTGATTGGGCCTCCAAACCTCATCCATCGTCTTGCTCTGTGCATCTTGTTGATTCCAATTCTGGCTCTAGGATTTTGAGGACCGTTGAAATATCTGAGTATCGTCGCATCAAGGCAATTCAAGTTTATTCTCTGACTCATAGTGTTGTTTTAGCACAAACCATTCGGCCAATATGTACTTCATTGTGCGTCGTTCAGTGGCTGGCAGATTCCAACGCTTCTGATCACCTTACTAGTATCTCAGGTATCCTACACTCAAACAAACCTCATATTGGGTCTTCGATTACTGTTGCAAATGGCTCGACTATACCCATTGTTGAATTTAGCAGTTGTGATGTGACTACATACATGACTGTCCTCGATTAATCGCGTTTCCCAATCTGGCGGGGCTTAAACTTATTATCGATTAGTAGGCTTGCTCGTTATTTAAATTATATTGCTACCTTCGCATCTTCTGGTTGTATTTTTCAGGAACAGTAGACGAACCTTATTATTGGTGGAGGGAAGTTGAGTTGTAGCATATATGTCCTGGATGAAGTCTCACATCTTGCTTGTTTTGTTTCTTCCACCAAGTTTTTTGACATGCATTAACGTCATGGTCGTCTGTTTATGCATGTTATGCGTCGTTTGTATCCTAAGTTTGGGCATGTTTCCCATCACAACTGTGAGTCTTGTCGTTTTGCTAAACTCCACAGAGTTAGATATGTCCCTTGTCTTGACGTACGTGCTACTGCACCGTTTGATTTACTTCTCTTTAATGTTTAGGGACCATGTCATGTCCCTATGTTGTTAGGGCACAGATATTATGTTACTTTTATTAATGATTTCTCTCAAATGACTTGGGCGTACTTAATGAAAAATAGTTATGAGCTATTGTCTATTTTTCAAAACTTGTGGAATGAAATACTTACTCAATTTTTTGTACACCTTAAATGTCTTCGTACAGATAATGGTAGAGAGTACGTATCGCAATTCATCTCCAACTTGTTGGTGTTTCTATGGTGATCTGGAAGTAGACAAGCAGTTAGTCTCATTGTCAACGCGATTTGAGCCAATAGGATCGCACATAAGAGTGTTTGGAGAAGTTGGAGAAAGGATTGCGTTGGCCTCACTCATATGAGATAGAGTATAGAACAACTCCTATGACATTAATGTAACTGACGGGTTGCGTCGAGTGCGTATCGACGCACGTCGAGTGCGTATCGACGCACGCCGAGTGCGTATCGACGCACGCCGAGTGCGTATCGACGCACGCCGAGTGCGTATCGACGCACGCCGAGTGCGTATCGACGCACGCCGAGTGCGTATCGACGCACGCCGAGTGCGTATCGACGCACGCCGAGTGCGTATCGACGCACGCCGAGTGCGTATCGACGCACGCCGAGTGCGTATCGACGCACGCCGAGTGCGTATCGACACAGCCAAGCTTGATGTGTCTGCGGCCTCTAGTCAACGCTACGTCGAGTAAATATCAACGTTACGTCGACTTCTGTTCGACGCAAGTGTGTCGACTGCCGGTCGACGCAAGTTGCGTCGAGTTTCATCGATTGCTTATCGACGTTGCGTCGATTTCTTATCGACGCACGTCGACTGTAAGTCGATGCATATCGACGCAAGTCGAGTTTTGGCGGTCTTCTAAGAGGGTTTCTGTCTGTTTGTTATTCTTGGATATAAATAGACTTGGAAAAGGATTTTCCTGAGTGTGAATAACTAACGTATGTGCTTTTGAAGCCGTCACTTGCCCTAGATCCCGTCGTGACTTCTTCTTGTCGCCGCCTCTCCTAGAAATGAATCTAGCAATTTGTGGAGACGCAGAGAGCAGTCCTTCTCCGATCAAGTTCTTGTGGGACAAGTCCTTGGGGTTCTCCCGCTCGTGTGGATACCTGTAGAGTCGCAGATATACCAATGCATAGACTCACCCACCTACTTTCTGGACTGGATCATTGGATCATTGGATCATCTTGGTTGAGTAAAGACTCAATCCCTCTCAAGTACAATGTCTTGTTGCATACTTTTATTTCTCGATTCATGGAGATTGCAAGTTACATTGCTCTTTTGGGTTATTTTTTATGTTTATTCTGCTACGCACATGTAATGTGTTGTTCCATCTCTTGTATAGAAAAACCCAACAGACATTCTGCATCAAACAAGTTGTCATAACACCCCCACAACAAAATAGTGAGAATAAATAGCCACTTACTTGAGATCACGCGAGCCATTCTTCAACATAAACACGTACCCAAACACTTTTTGGGTGATGCGGTCCTTACCTCCGCACATCTTATCAATCGTCTTCCCACTCATATTCTTCAAGGGGAGACACCCTACCATATCCTTCATTAGGACCACCCTAATCTCATATTACCGTTACGAGCCTTTGGGTGTGTTTGCTATGTTTGGGATGCTCGTCCCTCTGTCTCCCCACTTGATCATCTCTGCTTGAAATGTATCTTCCTCAGGTATTCTCGTACTGCTAAGAGATATTGATGTTATTCTCCTGACCTCCACCGATACATTATATCAGTGGATGTTGTCTGCCTTGAATCAGACTCTTATTCTACCCTTTCCCGTGGATCCACACCTTCTAACTCTTCCCATGATTCTATCCTTTTTTCTCGTCCCGAACCCACTGTCTTCTCTTCGGATGACCTTCTGAGTCCTCTTAGGGGTCAGGTTTACTCTCGTCGCTCTTCTGATAGTACATTCGCGCCTCCATCTCAGCCTACCTCTTCCCCCGATAGTCCGACGATTGTTCCTTAAAAATACCTTGCTAGTGCGCATGTGGATCCCTTGTCAGTCAGGCAGGAGCTGCTCATTGCAGTTCGGAAAGGAAGTCGTGCTTCTAGGCACAAGCCTCTATTTGTTAATTCTTAACAGGGAGTATCGGCTTCTCATACTGTGTTGCGATCCACTCTAGATCAATACCATCTCTCATCTAGCGTCGATGATGCCAAAGCCCATCTGGGCTGGTCTGCTGCAATGCAAGATGATTTGAAGGCACATCAACTTAATCACATGTGGGACTTGGTCCCTTCGCCCACTGGGAAACAAGTTATTGGATGCAAATGGATTTACTCCATCAAAGTCAATGCAGATGGTTCCCTTGCTCGCTTGAAAGCCTGCTTGGTTGCCAAAGGCTATGCTCAGAAGTAGTTTGGAACATTCATATGGAGGTTTAGGGAGCGGGCAACCTCTAAGAGATGTCTATTTTTGCGTTTGATCATCCCATTTTGTTGAAAGGTGTATGAACATGTAATTTAGTGAAGAATAACATGCGCGTGAAAGAACTCTTGAAGAGGTTTGTTATGGTATTATTTTGCATTATCAAAGTCAAAGACTTTTACCGATGTGCTGAATTAAGAAAGAATTTTTGCATAAACATTTTGAGAATAAAGAATAACTAATTGCAAGAACGTAATACGTATAACAAAGGCATGCAAGAGTGATCATCAATAAATGTAATGAAATAATAATAATATCCATTCACACTTGAAATTTTAGGAGGACCTCAAATATCACTATGAACTACATCAAACAGGTGTTTACAACATTCAGAGTTACTAAAAGAGATCGGAGATGTTTACCTAAGATACATCACAAACAACTGAAATTTAAAAATATATATAAGGTGACATAAGACGTGGAGAGGATAAGGTGTTGGCTGAGACGTCGATATCATTGAATGGTTGTGGTGCTCATAGATGTACTTTGCACCTGGTCCACATAGTATAATTCGTTTTGCTCATGAACCCCACCAATCATTTGTTTCACCAATTGATCATGCATCACAAAATGAGAGGAGACAATGGAACAAAACAATTTAACTCGCACGCCAATTGACATGTTTAAAGGAGATTATAATTAATATCATGGACAATCAAGGTGTCATGCAATGTGGGGCGAGACATATTTGTGGACTCAGAAACAGAAATGTAGAAACATCAGTAAGAAAGATAAACTTGTGTTCCATCTGGCGAAGGTTGGCGAGACCATGTATGGTCATATAATTGGAATATACCTGAAGGGAAATGTTTGTGATTGTTGTATGTGGGAAGAAAAGATATAACTGAGTCAATTTAAAAGCAGATAGATTTTCTTGTCCATACAAAGAGTTAGTGCGAGGAGCAGTAGATTTAGCGGACGGTGTAGAGGATTGACGTATTGTATGTGAATCTTCAAAATAGTCAAGTTTCTTTCAACATTTATCCTCACTGTAGAAAGGAGAAATGAAATAGAGGGTGCAATTATATTCATCCTCATAGGGGCATTATATAGGACTTACATCAAGACACCCAACACCGATAAGAGGTGTGGGACTAAACACAACACTACTAAAATACTCAAACTCAAATAACTCTAACACTCCCCCTCAAGCTGAAGGGGGGACCCTACAGCTTGAACACAACATAAAACGGAAGGTAAAAGAAGGTTGACAACGTGGGACAAAACAACAGCCACCGAGGCCCAACCGCGTGTCATCGGGGATACTTCAACCGGGCAAGAGCCACACGACGTTGGTCCACAAAACCGACCATGACCACGTTGGATACACTCGGAGCGGAAACTAGGTCAACCACGAAAGGCCAAACCAACCCTACCAAATTCAGAGAAAACGACGAGGAGATGCAAACAACATACGAAATCAACCTGGGGGCCATGTGTGACTAAGGCAGGAGTCGGGAAAGACGCATCCGAGTCGCCGTTATCACACACACTCCCCCTCACGTGGAATACGTGCATGAAGGCATAGACAATACCTGGAGGCCGTGACGAACACTCCCCCTCACGTAGACCACGTGTACGTGTGGGACCCTCGTCGGGTACATGAACCCAGATCACGTGGAAAAAGACCGAAATCGTAATGAGACGCAAAGCGACACAACAACCACAAATAACAATAACTTAAAAAAATTTAAAACTTAAACCCTAACATAGAGAGCTGTCGGGTTGGATCTGAAGAAGAAGGAAGTAGACGGCCGAGCAGCAGCGGCAAGCAGAGCAGCCGGAGAAGAAGAGAGCAGCAACAGTGCAGCAACGGCACGGAGAGAAAGCAGCGCCTGGCAGTCGGAGAAGAAGCAGCTACAGCGCAGCAGGCCGGAGAAGAAGCAGCTGCAGCAGCAGCAGGCCGGAGAAGAAGCAGCTGCAGCAGCAGCAGGCCGAGAAGAAGCAGCTGCAGCAGCAGCAGGCTGGAGAAGCAGAGACGAAGCCAGGCCGGAGCAACACCGGGAGGAGAGCTGGCTGGAGAAGCAGTCGCGCAGAGGAGCAACGCACAGAGGAGCAGAGCAGAGCAGCCGGAGCAGTCGTCGGGGTCGGAGAGAAGCAGAGACAAAGCCGTCGGGAGAAGACAGTGACGGATGCACAGCCGTCGGAAGGAGAAGATGAAGCCGTCGGAGCCGTCGATGTCGCAGAGGAGAGCCGACGGGAGAAAATCATCCAGGCCTGGCGAGCGCTCGTCGAGCCCTAGCCCCTGTCGATGTCGCAGAGAAGAAGAGAGGCCCGCTCCCGTCTCGGAATCAAGGGCCGAGCCCGTAGACGGGAGCAGGGGGAGAAGCGCCCGTCGAGCCCTAGCAGGCGAGCGGAAGAGGATTGATAGAGGTCAGGGATAGAACCGGGAGTTCCCCTTCTTCGCGCCGAGCGCTTGGCCCTTAGGAGAGATCTCTATCTTGTATTGGGGTGTTTGGATATTAAGCTTCGCGTTCTTGGTGTTGTGGCTATTAACCTCTGCATATTTGAAAACTTTACAACAATTAGATAACCTTAGATCTATCTTAGTGCTTATTTTAGGCCTTAGGGAGGAAGATAGAGATGACTAGAGAGCGGATATCATGGAAGGAACGTGGAACTACATGTACATTTACATGGATTTTGACATCTTTGTTAGGAACGCCTTAGGGCAAAGAAAATGAAAATGGAAAATTGTAGAAGGTGAAGAGCGCAAATGTTTCTGCCAATGTTTTTTTATTGCTCTTTGTTAACATTTACAAGAGATTGTTTGTCATACAGAGAAACTCTAAGGGCTACATAAAAATGTGAAAAAAAAATGAAATACCTTATTTGTTCTTGCTTTGCACTCTTGCATGCCAACCTCTTTCTTTCTCTCTCCTTTTCCCTCTTACTAACCCTTCTTTCTTCCTCTCTCTCTTCTGTGCACTTAGTCTCCTCATGCTCCTCTCCCCTCTCTTCTCCTGCTTCCTCTCTTTCTCTATTTTCTCATGTGCACTTGAAGGGGAAAAAATATAAAATAAATGGTAAAATGTGGTTTTAATAATACACAATTAAAGGATTTAATGGATCTGCCCTGTATATAATAATAAGGTAAAATGAGTTTTAACACTTTCATTTTATGCCCCTCACTTCTTCGCTTTGTAACCCTATTCTCTGTAGTGAAGATTTGATGCTATCTATGGATGCAGCTCCATTTAGGTGAATCCTAGGAAGCGCCGGTACGGGTACCGGGTACGATACGTACCTGGTACGGCGGTACACAAAATTTAAAAATCAAAGATGCAGGTACGACATAATACGTTATAACAAATATAATATATATATATATTGTAGAGAAGCACGCGATCAATAAAGGAAAACCAATAAAACCTTGTATATCCTTGTTGAGTATGTAAATACAATGTATGAGTACAAATATATAGGAAGAGGAAGAAGAGAAGAGACCCATTTATAAGGTGTGGGACTAATACATAGAGAGAAGGAGAAACTAAATGGGTCATTATGTGGGCCTTTACATAGTCTTTTCTAACACACACCCGCAAGCTGGAGCATACAAATCGTAGGCACCCAGCTTGGACAAGAACTTATAAAATAGAGCACTAGGTAGGGCCTTAGTGAGAAGATTGACAACTTAGTCAGTAGCCGGAACATATCTCAATTACAACTTCAGTTGAACTTTCTCCCGAATGAAGTGGCAATCAATTTAAATGTGTTTCATTTTTTCGTGGAAAACCGGATTCTTAGCTATGTGTATAGTAGCTTGACTATCACAGAGTAAGATAGCGGGTGAGAAGAGTTTTACTCCCATATCATTTAGGAGACTTTGAGCCAAGTGAGCTCGGATACAACAGACGCCATCGAACGGTATTCAGCTTCAGCTGAAGATCATGCAACCACAGCTTGTTTCTTACTGCACCACGTAACAAGGTGACCACCAAAGTAGGTACAAAATCTGCTGGTAGAACGCCGATCATCCAGGAAACCAGCATAATCTGCATCAGAATATGCAACCAATGTTGGAGTAGAAGAAGAGGTTTTGTATACAAGCCCTTGATCAGTTGTTTTTAGATATCTCAAGATGTGTTTGACGGCCTATAGATGAGACATCCGAGGAAAATGCATAAACCGGCTAACAACCTCAATAGCAAAAGATATTTTTGGTCTCGTGACTGTTAGGTAAATTAGTTTTCCAACGAGCCGTCGATAGTATTCTGGATTTGGAAGAAGAAAATCTGTATCTGAGGCATGTGCACACAGCTTGTGATTGAGATCCATAAGAGTATTGGTCGGCTTGCATCCAGAGTAACCGGCATCCTGAAGGAGGTCGAGACAGTACTTCCGTTGAGATAGGACAAGGCCATCAGGACGTCTTGCGATCTCAAGGCCGAGAAAGTATCGGAAGTTCCCCAGATCTTTTGTTTGAAAGACAGAGCTCAGGTGTTGTTTGATCATTTGTATTCTCTTTGAGTCATCACCTATGATTAGGATGTTATCGACATACACTAAAAGGTGAACGGTGTATGTTTTGTGATGTCGTAAACGGAGAGAAAGCTGCCGAGCTCCGAGTGAAACCAACTTCTCGCACAGCCCTACTGAACTTGTTGAACCATACCCGAGGGGATTGTTTGAGACCATACATCGACTTCTTGAGGTGACAAACCCGGAACTTCCCAGTGATCTCAAATCCCAGAAGTTATCGCATGTAAACTGTTTCTTTTATATCATCATTTAGAAAAATATTTTTGATATCTAGTTGGTGTAAGGGTCATTGGCGATGCACAACCACCGAAAGGAGAACACAAACCGTTTTGAGTTTGGCCACTGGAGAGAATGTTTCCTCATAATCGAAACCTTGTTGTTGAGTGAAACCACGAGTCACCAATCAGGCCTTAAGACGATCAATTGTCTCATCAGCAGCATGCTTGATGACAAAGACTCATTTACAACCAACAGTGGTCTGGCCTGGAGGGAGAGGAACCAGATCCCATGTCTGGTTAGCCCAGAGGGCTGTCATTTCTTCGTTCATGGCTGCCCGTCAACCCGGATGTTGGAGAGCCTCCTGCACAAAATTAGGGACAGAAATAGAGGATAATGAAGTAGCAAAGGTGTGAAGTGTCGGGGACAGGCGATGTAAGGATAAATAGTTCGCCGTGGGATGGGCAATGGAGGATGGTGTCAGATCAGCAGGTCGCAGAGTGTCCGAGGTCGAAGCCGACTGTATTGGGGCGGCGGAGCGAGGAGGGCGACGGGTATAGACACGGAAAAGAGGTGTCTTGTGGAGAACGAGAGCTGGGTCAGGGAGGAGTGGTGGTGGAGGAGAGGTAACTGGGATGACAGGTCTTGGTAAGAATTGTGTTAGAAAAGGTGGGTTTAGAGCGGAGAAGAACGATTGATCTTCTCGAAAGGTAACAACAGCTGAAATGGTCACCTTGCGGGTAGTAGGAGTGTAGCAAACATAGCCTTTCTGTGTACAGGAATAACCGACGAACATGTGTTTGGCTGCCCGAGGATCAAACTTGTCCGTCGACGGACCAAATAAGTGAACATAGCAGGTACAACCAAAGATGCGAGGCGTGAGAGAGAATGACGGAGTAGAGGGGAAGAGGAGACTAAACGGATTCACATTTCGGAGGACGGGGGAAGGGAGACGGTAAATGAGATAACATGTTGTCGAAAGCGCAAATTTCCAATAAGCCTTGGGTACCTGCATTTGAACCATGAGGGAGCGAGCAACAACAAGATGTTTATTTTTACATTCAACCACTCCGTTTTGTTTTGGGGGGTATAGGCACACGACGTCTGGTGAATAATTCTAAATTCAGAGCAGAGATTAGCAAATTCATGCCTAGTGTATTCGCGAGCATTATCTGTCCGAAGAGTTTTAATTTTGTTGGAAAACTGTGTGCGAGTCTCAAGAACAAAAACTCGAAATACACGGGGAAACTCGGAGCGATCACGAAGTAAGTACAACCATGTCGTTCGAGAATAATCATCAATAAAAGTGATAAAATAACGATAACCAAACACACTAGTTATTTTGTATGGGCCCCAAACATCAGAATGCACTAAAACAAAAGGAGCAGAACTCCGAGTACAATGAGGAGGAAAAGAGGAACGATGTTGTTTTCCCAAAATACATGAATCACACGTAAAAGCGGGAAGAGAGATCAGAAAGAGCCTTCTTGAGGACCGGAAGAGGAGCATGCCCAAGACGTCGATGTCAATCAACAGAGGAAACTGAGGAGAGGGTGGTAGGAGAGACATCAAGAAGGTAGAGCTCGTTTTGCAGTCGTCCTTTACCAATGATACTGATGTAAACCCGAATTAGGGTTCCAAAATAATAAATATTTAATAGAAAAAATATTTTATTTATTATAGATAAAATAGAGTTTTGAAAATTAAGGAGTTTGTTATTTTGAAAAGAGGCCGAGCGGGCCAACTCGAGATGTTCGCGCGTAAAACTGCTTTTATCGACAAACGTCTACAAATTCGTCATTCATTATCCAGAGAATTTGTTGGCATTTAACGGTTCGAACCGTCGCGGGATTTGTACGTTTACAAGCACGACCCACAAGCAATAATTTATGAAATAGACGGCGATTTGGTGGTTAGAACGTTCGGGCAAGCTCTTTAATTACTTAAATGAGTGCATAAATTTAGAACTGATTATTGGAGCAACTAGATTGGATGATGTTACCACAGGAGGAAAAGTCCCTCCCAAATCCTTTGGCAGAGGCGCGACAGATCCGTTGGCCGTTTGCTGGAAGAGAACTCTGGAGTCGACAGCAACCAGCGAGAAGAAAACAGACCAACGGGGGGAAGAAGACTGGCCACCAGCTGACGAGCAGGCTGCTGGCCGTTTTCTAGAAGAACGGGTCGGAGTTGACAGCAACCGGCACCGAAAGGCACTCAGGAAGCCACTGGCGTGAGGAAGGAGGTCCACGTACCGGCGATGACTGTTGGACGTCGTTGTCGTCGGTGATAGTGAAGGTCGACGGCCTCCTGATCTTGAGAGTTGGGCGAGAAACGCGTAGCGGCCGCTGGAGCGTTGCCCAGGCCGCTAGGGCTGTGACGAAATGAAGCTGGCTGATGGCAAGCGGCGTGGTCAGCGGCGGAGTGGGACTGGACGATGGTAGGCGGCGTGGTCAGCGGAGGAGCAAGGGTCGCAGCAGTGGTTGACGGGCTGGAGCAGCAGTAGAACTGGACTCCACGGGCGCAGAGCCGACAATGCAGGAGAAATCGAAATTCTTTTTGATTTCCTGTGTTGTCCGGTCCCTTCAATTGGCAGAGGGGATGTAATTTTATAAAGAAAATTTAATGGTCGGACACATCTGGAAACTTTTATTTCCTGATTATTATTTCCAAAATATGACCGGTCCTATTTTGAACTCTTATAAATTTCTAAATGTTTCTCACATAAACTTCTTTTCCAAAGGAGACTAATTTGAATTTATGGCATTAATTTGAATGTGATCATATTCTCGATTGAAATTTTGTTCTAAATTTAAGCGTTCCTTTTAAATAATTTTGAGCTTGCCTGATTCATCCTAACTACCAAAATTACCGGACCTTTTTATTAAGGGTCCCGTCGGACGGTCAACTCGACGGGTCGAGCAATTTCAAGCAACAAAAGTACGGCGAAGGGAATACATAAAACAATGCATAAATAAAAGTACATTAAAAAAAAATATTTCATGACGCATGATGGCGTCATTCAATATTGGATGCGTCGGAGGATGCATCAGATACTCTGCGTCCGTCGATCCTGCATCAAAAGAAAGAAGAGGTGAATGCGATAGAGCAATTCAAATCGGCAGTGAGGCGACTAACAGAAAGTAAATTGAACGGGGAGCTCGAAACATGGAGAGACGAGCAGAGAGAGAGAGAGATTGAGAGGTATGTCAGTAGAGCCGGAGACAGGAACTGTGTCGTCATTGACCACTGTGATAAACTTAGGATGTGAAGAATCCAAGTACTGAGGTTGCGTCGTCGAGGTGATATGGTGAGTAGCGTCTGAATCCACTATACAGCGCGGACTAGTGGAAAGACAAGTGATACCTTCATTAGAGATGGAAGCAATGGAGGCAGGCGGGTGGCTGAGCATCCCGTGAAGTTGCACGCTGGAGACGGACTTCTTCAAGATCAGCACGAGTAGCAAAAGGACTGTGGGCAGCAACAGAAGCAGTCAGACGAGGAAGACCCTGTTTGCGATAGCAGATCGCCTCAAGGTGTCCATCCTTACCGCGGAAAGATCACTTAGGCCGTAATCGGCAACCTCGACCCCTTCCCCGAGATCCAGAACGTCCTCCACGAGTAGGGGGGAGAGGTAGTAAGGACGCATAAGTGTTGGAGAAGGGCCGGTGAAGGAGGGTCGGTAGCATCAGGGGGCGGTGAAAGTAGCATGGAGCACACATCAGAGAATGAGGGAGTCGTAGCAGACGAGAGTATCTGAGCCCGAACACTTTGAAGAGGAGGCGGGACACGAGCCATCATCATGGCAATACCAACTGCTTCCTTTTGAGCGCACTTGACAGGGAGATCTATAGTGAGGGGCTGATGCTGAATCCAGGCTTCAACCAGTGTCTTGGACCGAACAACAAATGAGATTCAAGTCAGCCGCACCGCCGGTGTCAAGAGTCTGAAGATCAGTGATGATGTCATACAAGTGCTTGAGACTATCCTTGCCTGAGTAAAAAGAATGGAGCTCATCCTACATCATTTTGGCCGTCTCGTGATACATGGTTATGTGGTAAGGTTCGTCATCAAGGAAGTTGAGAAGTCATGTCTGAACACGGCCATCATTACGAAGTCAGTCATCAGTCGGTGTAAAGGGAACATCCTGAGTCAAGTGATGCAAAAATCCTTTTGACTGAAGAACCCAGCGAACATAATGCACTCACTCAACGAAGTTCTTCTTCCCAGTGAGAAATAGTAGTGATTGATGTGTAACTCATCACAGAGTTCAGGGACAACCACCGGAGAAGGAGAGGAAGTGGCAGTAGACGTATCCATGACCGAGAGGGCAAGCAGTTACACAGGGCGGCTAACCAGCAGGGCGAACAAAAACCGCAATCGCAGCTGGCGGCCAAGGCACAGCAAGCGGGAAGGCTGCAGGCAGAAGACTAGCACGGAGCCGTGGATTGTGCGATTACGACAAGCTGCAAAGGCAATTATCCGCAGGAAGAGGTCGTCGTGACTAAAGAAGCTCGTAGCGGAAAGAAGATGAGCGGCGGCAAGAGAACTCGCAGCTTAGCAGAGCGTAAGCGAGAAAGCGCGACGACCAGTCGAACAGACGTCGCAATGGAAAGAGCACGACGCAGTTAAGGGCGAAGAGAGATGACTAAGCGATACCACAATAGCAGAAGCAAGATGCAGCAGCGGTAATAGACCGAGAAGAACCGCGGCTAGCAGAAACAAGATGTCGCAGCGGGCAAAGAGAGGCAGCGATCGGCACAAGAGAGACCAAAGAACAAAATGCAGCAGTCTAAGACCAGACCGCGCTATCAAGGGAGAAGGCCGAAGTAAGGAGATCGCGCGGTTAAGGAGAGAAAACCACAGCGATAAGGGAGAAGCCGAGCGGTTAGGCAGAAGAGGCCGCTGGAAAGAGAGGAGAAAAAAAAGAGGGTGGGTCCCGCGGAGTAGATCGGAGAGAGTATAAAAGGTGAAGAAAGGAGGAGGAGTGGTTCCACGGGAAGGAGCCTGAGGTTAGACGGAAGGAGACCGCACGGCTAGAATAGCAGCGGGTAGAGAGCGGAAAACCACAGCACTGGCGGTTAGCAGGAAATGTTATCCGCCCGAAACAGGAGGTAGGACCGCTCCTCTGATACCATGTAGAGAAGCACACGATCAATAAAGGAAAACCAGTAAAACCTTGTATATCCTTGTTGAGTATGTAAATATAATGTATGAGTACAAATATATAAGAAGGGGAAGGAGAGAAGAGACTCATTTACAAGGTGTGGGACTAATACATAGAGAGAAGGAGAAACTAAATGGGTCATTATGTGGGCCTTTACATAGTCTTTTCTAACATATATATCACATGTGCAATAAATAATTCTCAAAACATCAAACATAAATCATAACTTGAAGTACAAATCCACAAATCAATACAATATAACATGAAGTTTTCAAACATTAAGCATTTGTAAATATTACAAAATTTAACATTTTATATATTTAACCAAAAGTGATAAAATTAAACTTAAGTCTTGATGCAACCAGCGACGCATCTTTATTTTTATTTGTACCTGTTTTATTTGTGTAGCGCATGTTGTGGCGCATTTGGTTTATTTTGTTGTGTTGAGTTGTACGCGCACGGTATTAGCGCTTTTGTGTAATTTTGTGTCGCGCACGTTTTCGCGGAAAAATTTATTTGCCTCGTTGGTGTGACCGGCCAACGAGACCCTAAATACATAGGTCCGGTATTTAGGGGATAGGTTAGCTTAGGGCAAGCTTTAATTTATTTAACTATTTAAATTTAAATATTTATGAGTAATCAAAACACCCCTTTTGAATGAGCCCAACCAACCCACTCCCCAATAATCTGCCAATAGCATGTGTTAACCCTAAATTTCGGCTATAAAAGAAAACCCTTCTCCCTCTTATGACTCGGGCTGGAATAGAACGAACAGAGAACGATTTTGTTCTCTGTTGTCGTTCCCCAGCGCCGACCCTAACTCCCGAAGCTCGCAGAATCGCGTTGAAGCCGCCGCCTCCTCTAGCGTTCACCTCCTGCGACGGCAACCTCCGACCGAGCCTCGCCTCCTCTGCCTGAAGTCGCATCGGCCTGCGGTCGTCTTCCCCGACGGATTATCGTGTAGAAGCCCTGCTGGCCACCGTCTCTACTGCCCGAAGCCACCCCCAACTTTCTTCTTCTCTCGGCCGCCCGTTCCCACTTCTCCAGCCCTCGACGTCGTCTCCAGCAACGTCGCCACCTGATTTCTCTTCCAGTGGCCCGACTCCTCCCATTCCTCGACGAGTCAGATGTCTTCTTCTCCAGCTACCACTTGGTTTACCAGAGCCTTGGCAGAAACTTCTCCGGAGTCCAGTGTATTGCAGCAACCTATAGCAAGCCGTCTACATCAGTGGACGTGTTAGCCTCTGTCACTCCACCCGTGAAATACCTCTCCATTTCCCTTTCTCGCCCTCAATCCTTTGTTAATTTTTATGCTCAAAGTTTTAAATGAATAGTTAGATGTTGGAGATTGCCCAACTAATCGTATCTCTTAATTTTCCGTTAATTTCCATATCCGTGTTGCCACCCTCTTGAATGTTATGCCTGTGGAATTGTGATTTGTGACGTTATCATGCATGTGTGGTAGCCTTGCGTTCGCGAGCGACGCATTTACCGTTTATTTCGTTCAGAAAATAGTCCGTGAATACCTCCGCGTCACATTTATTTTAAATAGGTCGCATTTATTATATTTCAAACTACACCCCCACCTTGGATCACATCAGATTGGTGTGGCTTCTGAGATATCTCACTCCTATCGTGGGATAGCCGAGCGTCGGTTGTTTTAAAATTTTCAGTTTTAGGTTTTTCCAGTTTATTCATGGAATCCAGAGTGGAACACCTGGAGGGTAATTAGGAGATATAGGTAAGCAAATGGAAGATATTATGGTCGTTGTCACTGCACTTACTCGCTCAATGATAGACACAAGTCAAGTCATGTTAGGGTTGTGTACTACAGTTAACAATTTGGAAGCACAATATCACTTAGGCGGTCCTGCTGCACAACCCCCTACTCCTCCTGCACGACCTCCTACACCGCCACCAGAACCCCACTTAGCACATCAAGATAATAGGAATTCCCCTAGGTGGGATGCCGGTATTAAACTAGATGTTGGGTATTTTGAGGGCACACTAGAGCCTGAGGTGTGTTTTGATTGGTGCGAACGACTTGAGCGATTGCTCAGCTGGAAGCGCACACCTGCCCACCAACAGGTGGAGTATGCTACCCTGAAACTGAAGGGCCCTGCACTCACATGGTGGGGGCAAGTCGAGCGGATGTGATACACTATAGGACAACCACTTATCACCACCTAGGTTGAGTTCGAAGCTCAACTCAAGAGGAGGTATGTCCCCGCAGATTTCATGCAGACCTTGTATCGTAGGTATCACAACCTATGACAAGACAAGCAAACTATTGACGAGTACACGAATGAGTTCTTAGTCCTCCAGTCATGCTTAGATCTGAATGAGGAAGACCACATGGTTGTGGCCCAATATCTGAATGGGCTACGGTACGTTATACGAGACCAGTTAGAGCTTCATGATTTTTGGGATCTTGGAAAGATCTCCAGCCGAACACGTCGAGTGGAGGCCCTCCAGAAGAGGACATCTGGTCAGAGGTCTACTGATGGACCTAGATCTACTAATAGACCCACTTCGAGCACCACCGCTACTACACCCACATCTGATGCTACTGATTCCCCACCTCTTGCCATTACTAGAGCCCTGACTCTTCACCCTAGCCCGTCCCGGGGAGCCCGATCCCACACTAGAGTGTTTCGACGCTTCAAGTGCATGGAGCCCGGGCACAAATCTTCTGAGTGCCCGCGACGCCAGTTCATTGCTGTGATTGATTCCACCACCGGGGGTGAACCCGAGTATGGGGTCTTCCTTAGTGACCCCAAGCCTGAGCCCCTGCCCGACGCTGATAGTGTCATTGAGGTCGAGGGCGAGCAAGCAGAGCACCTAGTTTGTGCTCTTCACTCTAGTTTGATTACCTCTGGCGAGACCACTGACCATGATCCTCGAAGAAAGGAAATTTTCCGCACTACCGTTCGCATTCAGGAGCATTTTTGTTCCATTATTATTGATAAGCGGCAGTATGGAAAACTACGTGTCTCAGCGAATGGTAGAGAAGTTAGGACTTTTGACGCACCCCTTAGAGCATTCATACCATTTATCTGGAGTTAGTAGTCCGTTGACTATACCCATTACTCATTATTGTCAGGTTGAGTTCTCTATCAGGGATGTTTATCGAGATTCGATACTATGCGACATCACCCCCATCGATGTTTCTCACATACTTCTAGGATGACCATGGCAGTATGACCGGCATGTCCTACATGATGGTGTGAGGAACTCTCATTCTTTTGATCATCATGGGCGCAAGATTATTCTTCTTCCCCAGAAGAACGGTCTTGTTCCTAGAGCACTTGGGAGGGCCTCACAAGCATCTACTTCGTCGTCCCTAGTTTCCACTACACAACTCCTATTTAGTGATACGCTACGGCCTGGACCCTCGCTCCAGGAAGGGGCGTCTGATTCCCGAGAGTCATCTATCTTGGGTGCTCTGGAAGCACCACCTTTTATTGACTTCGTATTCGACGAGCACGCGTTTAGTCCGCATCATTTTTCTTTGGTGGCAGTCGAGCACATTGAGGCACCTCACCTCAATCGTTTGAGGTTTGAGATTTTTAGGTCGAGTCATACGAGGAGAGTTGAGATGACTCGTAGATTTTATACTCCTCATCGGGACACCCGTTTCCATGGGTTTTTGTGGAAGATCTTGATGGAAATATTTGGGATCTGTTTAAAATTTTGTGACTCGAGTGAGATTTCATCGGGTGAAATCAAAGCGATGGACCATCCTGGTCTAGCGGACGATCGTGAGTGTCTACCAAACAAGAGTATGTTGCGTCATGAAATTTTGACTAATGGATTGCGAACTTTTGGGATGAGAGGTTACTTGCAGGTTTTGGGTCCATGGCATCAGCAGGACAGTATGCAACATCTCTGCGAACGACGCTTGGATTTTCTACTTGCAGGTCGCATCGAGTCTCGCTGGTGTCGAGCCCTTTCAACCCCGGGAGAATTGATGCAACCCGCGACCCATCTTTATTTTTATTTGTACTTGTTTTATTTGTGTAGCGCATGTTGTGGCGCATTTGGTTTATTTTGTTGTGTTGAGTTGTACGCGCACGGTATTAGCGTTTTTGTGTAATTTTGTATCGCGCACGCTTTCACGCAAAATTTATTTGCCTCATTGGTGTGACCGGCCAACGAGACCCTAAATGCATAGATCCAGTATTTAGGGGATAGGTTAGCTTAGGGCAAGACAACTTTAATTTATTTAACTATTTTAATTTAAATATTTATAAGTAATCAAAACACCCCTTTTGAATGAGCCCAACCAGCCCACTCCCCAATAGTCTGTCAATAGCATGTGTTAACCCTAAATTTCGGCTATAAAAGAAAACCCTCCTCCCTCTTATGACTCGGGCTGGAATAGAACGAACAGAGAACGATTTTGTTCTCTGTTGTCGTTCCCCAGCGCCGGCCCTAACTCCCGAAGCTCGCAGAATCGCGTTGAAGCCGCCGCCTGAAGCCTCCTCCTTCAGCGTTCACCTCCTCCGACGGCAACCTCCGACCGAGCCTTGCCTCCTCTGCCTGAAGTCGCGTCGGCCTGAGGTCGTCTTCCCCGACAGATTATCGTGTAGAAGCCCTGTTGGCCACCTCCTCTACTGCCCGAAGCCACCCCCAGCTTTCTTCTTCTCCCGGCCGCCCGTTCCCACTTCTCCAGCGCTCGACGTCGTCTCCAGCAACGTCGCCACCTGATTTCTCTTCCAGTGGCCCGACTCCTCCCAGTCTTCGACGAGTCAGCTGTCTTCTTCTCCAGCTACCACTTGGTTTACCCGAGCCCTGGCAGAAACTTCTCCGTAGTCCAGTGTATTGCAGCAACCTACAGCAAGCCGTTTACATCAGTGGAAGTGTTAGCCTTTGTCACTCCACCCGTGGTATACCTCTCCATTTCCCTTTCTCGCCCTCAATCCTTTGTTAATTTTTATGCTCAAAGTTTTAAATGAATAGTTAGATGTTGGAGCTTACCCTACTAATCGTATCTCTTAATTTTCCGTTAATTTCCATATCCGTGTTACCACCCTCTTGAATGTTATGCTTATGGCATTGTGATTTGTGACATTATCATGCACGTGTGGTAGCCTTGCATTCGCGAGCGACGCATTGACCGTTTATTTCGTTAGAAAATAGCCCGCGAATACCTTCGCGCCACATTTATTTTAAATAGGTCGCATTTATTATATTTCAAACTACACCCCCACCTTGGATCACATCAAGTCTACTCATCAGTCTTTTTTTTTTTCTTCATTGTTGAAGATCAACTTCATTGTTGGAGATTGACATCTTCAATCTCCGGTTAGTTTAGATACAGGTTAGTCGTGTTGTTAATAATTTGCATTGTATCAACACGCTCAATATACATACTTATAACAGAAACGTACTAGTACTAGAAACATACTCGGTATAGATAAACAACTTAATCTGACGTACAAATGCTTCTTAGTATAGAGCTAACATTTGTTTACTCTAGAAAAACAAACCTCAATCACAATAGCAGAATGATGTGTCAAGTCCAAATGTGTCCACATAGGTGTATCCGTCGAGTATTGGGTGCATGTCGGTACCGGATACGTATCCGGTACGGCTACGCTGCCTTCAGGGAAGTATCTGTACGACTGTACTTCATAGGGTGAATCACATAATTTCTTGTGTTGTATATGTTGCGGAAATATGAGAAGAATGGAAAACGAAACAAAAATCAAACAATCACATACGACATAGATTTGTGTGGTTCACCCCAAAAATGAGTTAAGTCCACAGGCGACAGCAGTCAGATCTTCACTATCAAGAATAGAGGCGATTATAAAGAGAGGGAGGTTTTCAGAATTCAGATTTCCCAATACTCAAAGCCCAGAACGACCAGAAGTTTATATAACACTCCGGACAATTATAATTTAGGGAAGTCGGATTGACACGGGCAAAGACACATGCCTGTGTGTCATAATCATCATGTCCTTTCATTAACAGACTTGTAGCAAATCGCACTGGAACCGTTAGAACGACACACAGTATGGGCACACGCCCGTGTGTCTTGGACCGTATGCCCATAAAAATAGCGTCTTCGCATTCTGGATGCGTCCCTTGACTTTTGGAGCAGTTACAACTGCACACCCCCTTGGCACACGCCCGTGTGTCGGGAAAATTTCGTCTAGGGCTGCGGCCCCGGACCCCAAGGTCGTATTCAGCATCGGTCGTCGCCTTTGGGTAAAAATTCAAGGCATGCAATTAACAGTACTCTCTCTCTATATATATATATATACAGCAACAACACTCGAGCCTTTATCCAACTATAGTGGGGTTGGCTATATGGATCCTTTGTCTCCATTGTGTCTTATCTTTTGTCATAATCTCACTAATGTCTAAGTACATCATGTCTTTCCTTACAGTTTCATTCCAAGTCTTTATTGGTATAACCCTCCCTTGTTTAACATGCCTAGTGACTAGGGGTAATAAGAGGTGAAGGCTCAAGTAGAGGTGTGGAGAAAGGGTACACATACACGCGCTCCTCGTAGTAAGTAATCAAATCCTCTACGTTGAATACTCGGTTAATGACCAAACGATGAAAGATGTCAATTTCATATGCGTTCGTACCAATCCGACTATATAGGGGCCCATTCGGCGAGGGCTTACTTTCTTTGCTGGTTCTTGCGGGACCCTCTCAGGTCGAATATGAATCAACACTTGCTCTCCTGCCTCAAAGATTTGTTCTCGTCTGCGTTGCTCTGCTCAATCTTTATAATAATCATTATTAGATGCAATTTTCTTATGTACCGACTCATGAAGTGCATGCACATATTGGATGAAAGACTCTGTTAACTCACTGAGTCTGGACTCGAGAGGAATATCCATCAAGTCAATAGGTTTCCCAGAGTCGTACTCTAATATGATATGGAATGGACTCAAACTTTTGGTCCTATTGAAACAAGTCCTTGGAAGGGTAAGGTATTGGTTATTTTGAAAGATGGTGGGGAAGTCTATGTAATAATGCAAGGTTTCATAAATATTCCTATATATATGTATGTAAAGCAAAGAACCAAAAATAAACAATTAATTGCAAATTATTTAACCTTTTGTGTGGCCCACAAACTCTCTGACTGGAGATATTGTATTCCTAAGATCCCAAACCTGCAAAAATAATCATTCAAAAAGAATACATTGCATATATTAGGAATGATAATAGACTATTCCTAAGCATTAATACTGCAGGCCATACTCTGAGAGCTGGCGAGCTATCATCGTCAGATGCAACTATAAGTTGTGTTGAAACTTCAGGATTCCATTGCAGAACTGAGCATCTTCTTCTACTGGAATCTGAAAAACTGCTTAAAGCCCAGTTGATAATCAGCTGATAAGCACGATAGAGAATATAAAACTGGTCACAACCACTAACATAAACTATTGCAGATACTTGCCTTGTCCGTGGCTTCTGCGTTCTTAAATCCCAGACAACTGTAATTAACATATGGAAAGATTCAGTCAACTTGATCCTGGAAGAGAGTAAAAAATATAAAGGCAAGGAAATAATGCCGTCAGGAAACTCACCAAATATCCCGTTATAAGAAGCTGATGCCAATATATGTTGAACCTTCACATTCCATGACAGAAAAGATATTTCTGTTTCGGAACCAGAGCCAGCACTCTATGCAAAACGCAAAAAAACTTGATTTAAAATGCGTAGTTAGCAAGTACAGTTAAAACAGCCTGGAAATTAAACCACTAAATAATAAAGAACCAATCAAGTGATGGCCACAAATAAGCAAGTGATCCTGTGGAATGCTAACCAATATTTACAAATATAATATAATTAGCACAAATAGATAAGCAATGGTGATAAGGGATAACCCATAGCACGTCGTTAGCATCGTGGGAGAAGTGGCCGGAGGTGGAGATGAGGAAAGGATACTACATAGCAGGAACCGCGGATATCTAAGCAGGGTGTGCTTAGAGAGAGAGCTACCATAATCTTTTAACAAAGACAAGGAGAGACGTAATTCATGCATGCCTTGGTCCCAATAACATGTGTCATTAAACAGGCATTACAAGACAACAACTCTTAATAACTTACCGGTACCAACCAACATCTTATACTATTAAATAAAGAACATCTTTGGTGTGGACGACCGTTAATTTTCTACTTCTAAATTTACACCTTAGTGAATTGGTTATTCGTATAAATATCTAAATATATATATTCAAATAATAAAAATTATTAACTCATCCGACTGTCTGATCTTTGGATCATCTTCATGGATTTTGTCCACCTCGACCTCAAGTACTTGATCACAAAAATTGGAAAGTGGATGGATCCAATGGATCAAAAAGTAGTGAATTATTTAGTAATTGAAATCTGACCGATGGATCGTTGTAATCTCATGACATTGTCCGTATCAACAAGATCTTTCTAATGATACCTTAATATCAAGGATCTGATGGTGGATGGAGCTCCTAGACCCAAAAGTGTGAGCACGGCTCGAAGAAAAATTAATTAATAAAGATTTGAAGATGTCTAAACTGATTCCAAAACAGAGGAAATTATTCGCTTTTATTTAACAAATCTGACTAGTGGATTTGAGATCTGGTTGAGGAGATGTGATCATCAATGGATAATCACATCTTCCCAATCTGACTATGTTTGATCCTTCAAATTAATAAATCGGGGGGATTTAAGTATGTTAGGACCCACCTGGGTCCGACCCAATCTAACTGATGAGCCCCTTAAGTGAATCTAGTGTGGAATCACATTATTATAACAGATTATCACAAAAATATGAGGCAGTGTCATCTCAAAGGGCTGAAGATGCAATTCAAGCCAAGTCAAATTAGTTTGATTGACCAAATTCAGAAATTGGCCGGTTAGAGAATTCTTTAATATATTAAAAATGATATATCTATCACATATATATAAGATTATATAAGTATACATATGAGTAGTTTTTGTATGGGCAAGAGTACTGCGAGCGACGGGAGTACTGTACTACTGTCAAGCACGGGCAAAGCCTATGCGCCCGAGAGCATTCAAGCACGGGCGAGTATCATCACATTATAATAATGTTTTAATAATACAAGCATTCTTGCACGGACTCCGCTCAAGCTCGTCTGCTATTGAAAGCACAGGCTTCGCGCGTGCATGACGATACTCCCGCCACTCGCAGACCCACTGTGCACGAGAGGAGATCAAGCGACAGTCGGAGTATTGTGCTCGGAGCGACTGTGAGCTGCAGAAGTACCATTGTGCCTCCCGAGCACAAGTAGAGCCAAGTGCGAGAATGCTTGTCTAATAAAAAACGGTTAATAAAATACCACATCTAATGACTCGACGGTTAATAAAATACAACTCAATAACTAGGTATGAAGCTCATAACATCACTTCCGCTCAAATGAGCTTGTCCTCAAGCGCAATGGGAGATCAAAGTCTAGCGCATGTTCCACTCAATTCCCTCTTCGTCAGAGTCCTCTTCTATATAGAAAAGCCTATAGCAATGATGACCGTGAGTATCGTGCTCTTCGCAGTTATAACATAACTTATTATGTTTCACCCAATTCCCACTTCGACAAAGTCCTCTGCTTCTATATAGAAAAGCCTCTAGCAACGATGATTGCGAGTTTATAGTGATCTTCGCAGTTATAACATAACTTATTTGTTCGACGTTCGGCGAGTGTTGCATGGGGCATGCGTTGGTTTTATGGGGGCTGATCACCCTCAGGTTAGTCAGTCTTATTCCTTGGAACTGTGCCTATGGGTATATAGGTGTCAAATCAATATGCAGTCGACATTCGCACAACCTAGCCAGACTCATCGCAGTAACTAAGTCTCCGAGATCTTCGAACTCAACATGCAGTTGCGGTTGTTCCCAAAGCCTCTTGTAAAGATTGAGACTTGTTGTATTGGTTGTATTCGTAACATGAGCTAAGAGATCCCGAAATTGTTTCAGATACACATCCACAAAACTTGTTTGTCGTAATGATCACCGAGAGGATTGTTTCGGAGGGGAGAGGGGATTAAATCGCATGTTTTAGAAGTTTTTTAACTCATCCCAAGTCATCCTTGTTTTTTTATTTGCAAAGAGGTAACCCAAAGTTGAGCTAAACTGACGCAGGACGAATGCAGTGAATGTGAGTGTGTGGTGCAATTGTGCCTTACGGGACTATGATGAATGTGTGTTGTGTTATGGAAAAACTTAATACTGATGCAATGCACAAAAAATTATCTGACAAACAATTATAATAAGTGATGAAATTATTAATGTAGTCCACAATCATTCGCATTTAAGATTAGATGTTAGAAACAAACTAGATAAGTTAAATTAAAGTAAGAGTGCTTTGAATAAACTTTAGATGAATACACCATTCAAGTAGAAAAAATCATGGGTAAACACATATAAATTAACAGCCATAAACATATGTTCCAGCCAATAACTGAAAATGAAACTTCATACACGAACTTACATAAGAAATAGGAGGCCGGGGAAGTGAAATGCTCGAGATTTAAGGGCTGGACAGTGAAAGTATCAGCAAGCTCGCACTTATTTCAGGGTGCTGATTGGGCTTTGTGAAGGAAGACAGACTCGGATAGACAGTATGGGCAGGTTGAATGAGTATATGGATGTTGGGAAGGGATTATGCAGGGTTGAGGGTTGTTACAGGGGGAGAAAGGATTTGCGGCAAGGATACAGGGTGCTGGGAATGGGGATGGGTGAATTCTGGGCTGGACAGGGATTCTGGAAGTATCAGGTTGGTCAGCAGGCCTGTAACAGTGGGGAAAGCTGCTGGTATCAGGTTTTCAGGTTGCAGAAAGTGGGGCAGAGGCAATTCAGACAACTGTAGAGTTCTATTGAGGGGTTTTGTGTATGGAAAAAGGAAGTTGAGGCTTTAAGTGCAGTTGGTCACAGGAATAGAGTAGAGGAAGGGGTCTGGTGGAGCCGTGGAGAGTGAGAGGCAGCTGTTATGAGCGGTTCAGTTGGTTCAGGTGGTTAATTGACGGTTATAGAGTGGTGGGTCGTGGTTTTTGTTAGTGGGGTGAGTGTGTGTGCGTGTGCGCGCAGGGGGGTTAAGGGAGGATGGGAGGTTACGACAATAGATGACAGTGATTAGTAGTGGTGGGTAGTTTTGGGCGGTTATGAGTGGGGATAGGTAGTTTTATGGAAGAGGAGGTAGTTACTTTGGCTTCAACACAAAGGATCTCGGAATCGATGCCACGGGATAATTGCGAGTGCCTAAAAAATTGTCAACAATTCTGCGATGTCTAAAAATTGGTCAATAGACAGCTATTTATAGTCTGAGAACCCACTATGTATGGCCAAAATCGTCTGGGACATAAATCCACTAATTTTACAAAAAATAAAAGTCACTCCGAACGCGATTACTGTCTTACATCGTCAATGTGACGATCATATCTTCATCTCCTGCATATGTAGACTCGTGCAAGCTCCGGTAAGTGTTGGCCCGTTCTTGATCTGTGATCCCTATCAATCCACTAAGAATGGAGATCATTAATCTTTGAAGAATGAAGATGATTATACTCTCTATGAAACGGAGGATAAGGAAATGAAGCTCCTCTAGTACCATCCAAGTATCATCAATAGACGGTCGCCCCTCCAATGAACTGGGTATCATAATGTGGAGCCGAATTGTTACACTGAAATGTCATGGATCACAATGTCTGGTATGTTATCGGTGGAATGGTGTATGCTCTTATGTGTTGAAAGCGGTACATGTATTGAAGTAGAAATTGGTGAGTCTATAAGTAGTTCGGTAGTGGGTTGAGAATGGAACTGAAGAGAAGAGTCTTGTATAAGTAATAACTGAGGCTTGGGAGTAGTATCAAGGAATAAACTCACTCGTGGGATTCATAATATGGAGTCAAATCATCAGTGTTGAATACATGATGAATTTTCATACTCTTAGGAATATTTAATGTGTAGGCATCCGACCTAATTTTTTGTATTACTGTGTAAGGACTCATTCTGATGCAGCACAGGTGGGCCCCACCTCAGAGGTGGCGCACCACATGTCCAGGCTGTTAGCTTAGAGGCCCTCAGGCTCAGAGGTGGCGCACCACATGGACGAGCGGCATGGCCTAGCCCAAACCTAGCTGCTTTGATAAGGACTGCAGTCCGTACACCCCAACCCGTCTTCGACTCAGTATAAGCAGTGGCAGGTTGTTGAGGCCGGGAAGATCGAACCCGGAACCTCCTTGAAAAGAGGCCTTAAACACGGCTCTCATCACCAACTAACCAGGAATGTGATAAAAAAAAATCATCGCAAATGTTATGAGTGCCAGAATAGGTTCCCGATATATCAGAAGTATCCTCGAGCGTCAGAAAGGCAATCACTACGTCCTCAACACTAGACTTAAGATTTTCAGGGGTGGGATAACTTGAGATATAATTTGAAGAGATTTCAAGGACCTTGTGCTTGTAAATAAATCACTCACCGGAATCTCATTAAAGGGGTGACTCATCACGGGAAATCATCGGGAGGGTCATCAGCGAACACATCAATAGTGGGATAACCCGTCAAATGAATATCATCAATGGACGTAGTAAGTAGGCGGTGCATCCACTACTAGGTATGTGTCGGAGTAGGGGAGAAAATAACACTACGGGGTGATTGAATTGCTCGTGTTCACTCTCTAAGGGTGGACTACATACAAGGCACTGAGTTATGGAAGGGGCAGCTTGATCAAAACTCCTAAGTTGTATCATGTTGAAGCTCGCGTTTACGCAATTCATGTTATCCTTCATGAGTTTTAAATCATTCCTAATTTGATCAAAGTGCATGCCCACGTAATCAAACAGAGCTAACATAATTTTTTGGTATTCTGCAATTGACATCTTTGTGTCAGTGACACTTGCAGGGTGATGACTTCTATAAGGCTCCAAATAAACATTCGGTCATGTCGAAGAACCCTATAGATAAAGGGTTGTGGATTAGGATGAACATAATAGTATGATGACCTCTTATGGAAGCTCTCTGAGGTCAAAAGTAGTGAGGCTATGGATCCTCAAATAGAGAGGAATAATAGTGATACCTCTTGTGATAGTACGGACGTATCTCTTGATAAGTTCCCCAGTGATAATTTCTTTAGGGTCGAGCATTAACAAACTTTGACTATGCGAATAAAGGAGAAGAGTAACGATGAATACTATGATATATCATGGATGATCTATAGACTCTAAACCCGTGTATCCTAGACAAAGCCTGAAACTTAGGGGCTTTGATATCAAACAGACGCGGGACATATGTAGTGAATATGAGGGTGTGATACAATTGTGTTCTATGAGAACTCTAATGAATATGTGTTGTGTTGTCGGAAAAATCTAATAATGATGCAACGCACAAACAATTATCTGACAAATAATTATAATAAGTGTTGAAATTATTAATAGTCCGCAATCTATCACGTTTGAGATTAGGTGTTAGAGAAACAAATTAGATCAAGCCAAATTAGAGTAAGAGTGTTTTGATTAAACTTTAGGTGAATAAACCATTCAAGTAGAAAAAATCATGGGAAAACACATACAAACTAACATCCATAAGCATATGTTTTCCACCCAAAAAAACAACAATAGAAACATAAACTTCATGCGAAAACTTATAAAAAGAAAAAGGAGGCCTGAGAAGTGAAATATTAGAAATTTAAGGGCTGGACAGCAAAACTGCAGCAGGTTCGCACTGATTTCAGGGTGTTGATTAGGCTTTGTGAAGGCAGTCGGGCTCAGATAGACAAATTGGAGGGTTGAATGAGTATTTGGACAGTTGGCAAGGGATTTTGCAGGTTACAATGAAGTTACAGGGGGAGAAAGGACTGGTGGCAAGGATCTAGGGTGCTGGGAAAGGGACAGGTAATTTCTGAACTGGACGGGGATTCTGGGAGCATCAGGTGGGTCGGCAGGGTTGTAATAGTGAGGAAAAGCTGCTGCATCAGGTTTTCAGGGTGAAGTAGGGCAGAGGTGATTCAACCTACTGTAGTGTTTGATTTAGGTGTTTGGTGTATGGGAGGCTTTAGGAGTGGTGGTTAATGTGGAATTGTTGTTGGGTGGTGCTACAATAGATGGCAACAGTTAATAGTGGTTGTGGGTAGTTTTGGGCAGTTATGAGTGGGGATAGGTAGTTATATGAAAGAGGAAGTTGTTATGATGGCTTCGGTACCAAGAATTCATGGAATCGGCCGTGAGAGCTCAAAAGACTGTCCAAATTCTGCAATGCCTGGAAATCATCCCTTACCCCTATTTATAGTTGTAGAACTCACTATGGACGATCATGATCTTCCAGAACATAAATACACTAATTCTATTTGAAATAAAAATACATAAAATATATCATCGTCGCTCTGAATGGTACTACCGGCTCGGATTGTCAATACGACAATCCTATCTCCGCCTATTGGGTATGTAGGCTCGTGCAAGCTCCGGTATGTGTCAGGCCGCCCTTGATCCGTCATCCTGATCACGAACCCAGAAAGTGGAAGGGCTCCAGATTAATCCATATATCTACAGATGAACAAAAAATTATTTGCACCTCGTTAGCCATCCGAGTGGATATGTCTTCCAATTGTAGGGGGGAATTCTAACTTCATGTAGCGAGGAACAATCTGAGTTTGCATCATCTCCAGCAGCTTACTCATTTGGTCAATGGAATCCCCCATTTGGCGAGGATTGTAGGAGCCTAGATGGTCGTGGCACGAGAGGAGGATCTGATTATTCGACGTCTGGACACCAAAGAAGAGGATGTTGAGGGTGTCGTGCCATGTGATCCACGACGCTTCTCTACGCTGAGGGTGTACCATGACGCTCCCCACAAGTGGATTTATTTAATTAATTAGGCTGTGATGGCTCAGCTATAGTGACTGGAGAAGCAGTGGTGGGAAAATCAGCAATTTTGCAGAGTGGTGGGAAAAGCAGCAAAACTATTTGAAAGAACCGTGTTTGCAGTGTTGTTGCAAACTGAGAAGTTGTTTAAGTTGTTTGGCAAAACAGTCATGCGGTGTGTAGCATAATTATTTTATTTGAACCAAAAAAATAACAACATAAAGCATACCATCTCATGATTTGCCCATCTATATGGCTTAACATACACAACAATCCAAGTTAAAAAAATCAAAACTACATTGTAAGAAAAATAGACATCATTAAAAAACTTAAAAACTGATGCAATGCAAATGATCTACTCAAAAGTGAGATAAAAACACTCAAAAATATTGGAAAAAACTGAGATCAAAACACTAATCAAATCCTACATTGGTTGATCTATAAATCCAGAAGTGAACATTCACATGAATCTATACATCCAGAAGTATATAAATATGCATCCATTATATACATTTCATACATCAAATGATCTCAGGTTTGAACATTCGAATAACAGCAATGGATTTTCATAGAAACCGATGTGGAAAATGCAAACATATACCTGTTAAGCCCTATACGAATAACAGCAATACATTTCATACATCAAATGATTCTCATCTTTGATCATGAATGTTAAGATGAAGCTTCAAGGTCAGGTTAAGGTATATTGAAATAACATAGAGCGTAGGATTGAGTGTGATGGTCTTTGACTCATATACCAATGGGCAGTGAAACGAATATTATGGGAGAAATAGCTTTTGGTACCCCATAGGAATCGGCTCCTAGACCAGTTACACGACCTTCAGCAAGGGACTATGTCTGGTGATGACTCGATTCCATGAGTTAGTAGTGAGGAGCGATATTCAGGAGGAGCCCATTGCGGTCACTTCTCGATTTCGATCAAGACTACCTACCGAAATTTGTGGAGAGCTGATTTCTCATCGTTTAGAGTCTCTCGATCAAATATTTCACCTCGCCCCACATTATGAGTAATATCTTAGATCCATTAGATTGCAGAGAGTTGACCCGCGTCTTGGCCAGTCCACCATTAGAGATCTTTCCCCGTTAAGGATCACAAGTGCATTAAGTTGTGACCACACTAACACAACATCTCAATCCTCAATTATCGGGTTCTCTCACTCTAAAGAGATTCGATGTGTTATCGTCCAGGATATAGGACACATAATTACTCGGTGCCCTCCAATGAGTTTACCCCTCAATAATGAGCATGAGCCTACTCCTGACACGATAGTGTATGATGAGGGAGATAGAGTCACGACTAATGAGATTATTTCTGAGAGCGGCACGACAAGAGCACTAGAGTTAGACATAAGTGAGTGTCTATTTCCCACACTCATTTTTGATGGGGATGATATTTTGATGAGTGAACCATTTATGAGCACCAGATTCTTGGTGTCCCTTCAAGT
Source organism: Platanthera zijinensis (assembly GCA_039513925.1). Taxonomy (NCBI): domain Eukaryota; kingdom Viridiplantae; phylum Streptophyta; class Magnoliopsida; order Asparagales; family Orchidaceae; genus Platanthera; species Platanthera zijinensis. The sequence continues at coordinate 35,162,738 of CM077092.1, read as the reverse complement.
CCTATCTCAAAGTCAACCCACCCCAGAGATCATCGAACCTAGGCTCTGTTTGGGATAGCTCCGGCGGATGAAAAATCTGCAGATACAATAGAGCTACTTGAACACAGCTCTTTAAGAAGCAATTTTGAAAAAGCTAAACTGTTTGGAGAGTCAAACAGAGCTCCTACAGATTTTCAGGTTCCTCTCTTCTGACAGGCTTCCCTGGTTCGCCAGCCGGAGAATGCTGAAACTGTTTGGAGAGCTGAAGCCGGCGCTCTCGCCGGAGGAGAAGACTCGCATCATTCTCGACGGCCAGAGATTGTTGTATGCGATATGAAAGAATGCTTGAAGAGAGCGTCGGGCCTGAAAGAATACTTGGACGGCGGTGACCCTGGAAGAGAAGAAAAGGAGGAAAGAAATTTGAGGATTTGCCGGAGGAGAAGACTCCGCGAGAGCGTTGGCTCCGGCGAGAGCGTCGGCTCAAGCGAGAGCGTCGGCGTCGGCTTCGGTCGTTGGATGGGAAGGAGATGCGGGAAGAGATCGGGAAATTCAGGGGCTCGGTAGGGTTTCCGAAATCTGTTTGAGGAAAATCTATTTTACGGGAAAGATTTTTGAAAAGCACGAAAATAGCGCCTGATTTATGATAAGCTCTTCATAAGGAGATGTCCCAAACAAATAAAAAAAGCTTCGACGGCTGGAAAAGAACTTTTCCAGCCGCCAGAGCTGCGCCAAACAGAGCCCTAGTGTTGTGTATTTAATATTTGTCCATGTTACACTTGAAACCACTCTTGGCATTTCAAAATCCTACGTTGGTACTCGTTGCATTTGCGACGAATTTCATTATACCCCTCCCGATAAGACGCCTGATGAGTTCTCTTCTCGTGGAGACCTTTGATACACTCCAAAGCGGTATCCTAGTGTCGATGTCTTGGATGTTCTTCCGAGTGATTGTCGCTTTCACGATAATTTTTCTTAAATGCAGCTTAATGATACTCCTGACAAGTCACGTCCCTTGAGTGATATTCGATATGTCATTGACTCGTACTTTACTGATGGTACTTCCTATAAGAATGCAATTGTTCACCGCATATGCTACGATTACTTCAACACTCCACCTAGAGAGCCTCCTGACAATCCCATGTTCATTAGGTGCTTGTACATAATTAGGAAGTTAGTCGAGCTTGAAAGTGCTCTCAATGATCCAAAGATCTATTTTACAATGCCAACACTCAAGGGGACTTTTGACATACAATAGTATTGTCTTTATTTGTTAATGTTTCGGGTGAATATTCAAGTGATCATCACATTCGCGATCAAATTTTCTACACCCTACCACCACAGCCTCCAGACCATGTATCCATCTTAGGAGTTATTGCACCAAAGAATCCCAACATAAGGAGTTAGCCATGTTCATTGTTCATCTTTTAAATTTATTGCATGATCATTTACATATAGTGCATGACTCTTTCGACTTCCATAATTCATATCTATTGTATGTTTTGCATCATTTTCATGAATTGTATGAATTTTTTCAATGTAAAATTGCAATGAAAAATGAAAATTAAAAGGTTTACAAGAGACAAAAACTTCAGAAAATGTGTGCAAGTGATGGTGATAATTAGAGCTAAGAGGTTACTCTAGCGAACTGCGATAAAATTAGGGAATTGTTAAAGGCAAATCAAAAATGGTTATCCGCAAACCATTGTTAACAGCAAACCATATATTTTGAAAAATACTATGTGCAACCAAAATGTTAACCACAAACCAGTATTGTTAACAACAAACCAATAATACAAACCTACACAATCAAATTTTCCAGATAAAAAAATTAAATTCATGACAACCAATTAGGTCTCTTCTTTTTTGTAGTTTGCAGGAGATTGTTCAATTGAATGCTAGCAATATTTTCGGAGCTAAGGACAACAGGCATGTTCCAAGATGGGAATGTCTTATTCGACGTGCATTGAACAAGATTCAACCAGCTAAACTGAAATATAAATCTTACAGCAATCCATCTTCATCTTCAAGATACCAACCATCTGATGACACTCCTTGCTTTGAAGATGCATTACTACAAGGCAGTGACAGTGAGACTGATGAGGAAGTCCATCAACAGGCAGAGGATTCACATGATTTTGATAGTTCTTATAGTCACACTGCTGGTTCGAGTTTTAAAAATCATCCATTGGCATCAATTGCTTCAATAACTGACTAAAAAAAGGCTAACCAGAACACTTAGTTGCTCTGATAGGATTGGTTTATTATGGCCAGAGCAACAACTTGACATATTAGCAACTCCAAACGAAAGCCTAACTCCTCCAACGAAGGATCAAAGAGACGTTTGCGTGTCGACCGACTCGTTGGAAGCCTCGCAAACCACCAGCGACGGAAGAGGGGGCGGGAGAGGCGATGACGGGAGAGGCGGCGGGAGAGGTGACGGTGGGAGAGGCAACGACGGGAGAGGTGACGGGGTCTTCTCCATTCGGCGAATCGCTAGGTTTGTGATTTGTTGCGCGGTTTGCGTACTAAAAAACAGCTGCGAAAAAAGGGGGACGGTTTTTATGGTTTTTGGTTTGCGATTAGCCAAATTAGGTTTGTCTTTAACAATTTACTAAAATTAACTACCAGGTAAAATTTACTAAATTTAATACATTAATACGGAAGATTGTGTTGAATGCTTACGAGTTAAATATCCCTAAGAGTGGAAATTCTTCATGTGTTCAACATTAAGGATTTAACTTCAAATTTTGAACCTCACAAGTACTTCAGTCCATTCTCTGATTCTGTCGGGGGTGAGCGTCGGATTATTGATGATATGTGAATGTTATCGGAGGAGTTTGATTTACTTGTCCTTGGATTTTGTAGGGAATATGTTCATCTTCATTCAACGAAGATGAATGATTTCAAGTCGGGGGGATTGATGTAGATCAAAATTCTTGGGCGGGCCAACACCTATCGAAGCTCGTTTGGGTTTAAATTCATATAAAGAGTTAGGAGCGTTGTATGAACGAGCAGAGTTCGTAGACGCGCTCGAATCGTTGACGGCACATTTCCAATGTATTTTTGTAATTTTTTCGTACATTATTTGCGTGCATTTCGTGTTTTTGTGTCGGCCAATCATAGTAGTCTGTTGTTTTCCTTTTTGAATATGAGATTTGTGATTCATTTCAAGCCATTACAGAATTTTGATGAGACTTCCTAATTTTTTGATCCCTCTACGGCGCAACGTCATGGAACCTAGGTGCAATGCCTAGCCCAGACTCTTCCCATGCAACCTTTGGTAATCTCCCTCCCTCTCTTCAAACCGCCGGAATTCATCCCTTCAAAGGTCTTCCAACCACCTCCACTCATCCCATTCTCTCCCACGACAATAACTACCTATAACGTTAGTAACCACCACCGGAAAACACCAAAAAACTACCTCCAACTACTGTAACAGCCCACTAATTTGACGGTTACAAGTAGTTACTCTGAGATTACAGCCCCAATTGTAGTCCGGCAACCTTACCTAGCCCGGGGGACTTCATTCCCAATGGTTTTCTTCTCATTCCTCCCTGTGGCAAGCAAATTCCAAAGCAGTTTTCACTGCAGTCCAGTGATCTGGCAGTTTCTGCCTTCCCAGAACACGCTAATGTGAGCTTTTATTCACGTAACCAGCCTTGTGCGCCTCCCCCTTCAGACTGCAGTGTTTGTTGCTGTCAGGAACAGGAAAATTATTGTTTCACAGGAAGTAAACCTCAGTTGGCCAGCAAAATCAGGAGTATTCCTTGCCGCCGGCCATTGTTGGGATTTCCAGACCCAATTCAATTCCCGGGTGGCATCAATCGGTGCCCCACAAGCAATTCCTGACCAAGGCAGCCCATTTTCTGCAGGATTCCAGTCTTCCTCGACCCAGAATTTGACAACCAGCCGCTATCAGTTCGCCTAGTGGTTGATCCAGGAAGATTGCACCATTGTGCCGGCCATTACACTTCAACCCAGCCTTCCAGAAACCTTCCAGCAAAACCCATTTGCAATGAGGCCCCTGCTCCAACCAGCTTCCAGAATTGATAATTTGCTGCTGTTTTCAACCGGCGGAAGATTTCTGCAACTCCCAATTGCTGTCTGGAAATTCGTGCACTTGCCGGCAAGCCTCCATCCTCAATTCCAGCATTATATCACCTAGCCGGCCACTCAATTTGCATCTCTACAGCCTCATGCCTCCCCAATGACAGCAAGTCCTTATGGAAGTCCAAATCAGTGCAGGAAACAGTTATTTCAGTGAAAGAATTGCATCAACTTTGCTGTCCAAGCCTGAAAACTGCAACAAATTCACATCTTTGGTCTTGAATGGTTGTGTAAGTTCTAGATCTGGATGTTTATCTTCCTTTGTAATGAACGTTAGTTGAAAATCATATAATTTGGGATATTGTTTTGTAAGATTTTGCTCAATTTCTTCGCATCTACTTGAAGGATTTATTCGCTAACCATTTGATCCAAGTAATTTTACTTTAATTGTCATAGAACTCATTCATTGCTTTAAAGACTAATCTCAATCGTGTATGTTTGCATTGCGGCCATTGCCTAAATTAATTTTATAAATCTTTTGCAACTATTTATCGGACAATCGCATGTGCATTGCACTGTTTTAAATTCCCATCTTTGGTCTTGAATGCTTTTGTAAGTTTTAGATTTTGATAGTTAACTTGGTGATGAACGTTAGTTGAAAATCATATAAATTGGGATATTATTTTGTAAGATTTTGCTCAATTTCTTCACATCTACTTGAAGGATTTATTGGCTAAACATTTGGTCCAAACAATCTTACTTCAATTGTCGTTAGAACTCGTTTCTTGCTTAAAATCCTAATCACAATCTTGTATGTTTGCATTGCTTAAATTTATTTCATAAGTCTATGGTAATTCCTTATCGTAAAGGCTTGAGTGTTGTTGTATTGCAATTCCTTATCGTACAATCGCATGTGCATTGCATCTCCTATACTTTCATTCGCTCATTAGAGTCCGTTGAGGCATGCGCACACGCCCCGCACTCGTCCTGCGTCAGGAAAGTTTTATGTTGGATGGTAGGAATGTGAGTTAGCATTTGAGTTGAAATCCAGGTTGATGATTGCACCAGTATTGTGCTTACCCTCAGGTATAGAAGGCTTCAGAATTTACAGTGACGTTCTGGATCAAGGTTTGGGTGTGTCCTTAGGCAGCATGAGCATTTTATAGCATTCGCATGAGACAAATTAAAAACCATGAGAAGAAATACACAGTGCATGACCTTGAGCTAACTGCAGTAACTCATGCATTGAAACTTTGGAGACACTACCTTTACAGAGCGCACTGTGAGATCTTAACAAACCAAAAAAGCTTAAAGTATTTATTTATGCAACAGGAACTCAATGCGAGCCAGCATGGGTGGTTGGAGTTCTTGTCAGACTATGATGTGAGTATTCAACCCTAGCAAAACACGCTTAGTAGAAGATGCGCTTAGTATAAGAGGTTCAAGTGATGACCTTACCTCTTGTGAGGATAAATTTGTGCGAGCACCGGACATATTGGATATTAGTGTGGTTCCTCATGCCAAAGAGACCAAGGCATCATAAAAGAAGACCCTTAACATTCAACATGACATACTGTTATGCAAGAGAAGTGTCTACGTTCCATATGTTGACCATCTCCACAAGGACGAACTTGTTGTGTCTCTTAATTCCAGGTATAATATACATCCAAGTAGCACGAATATTATGAAAACTTACAAAAATTAGTCTGGTAGCTAGGATTGAAAGCATGATGTTGTAAAGTATGTAGGAAAATGTGAGACTTGCAAATTAGTTAAAGTAGAAAGTCAAAAGTCGAAAGGTAAGTTGTAACCACTTCCAATTCCAAAGTGAAAGTTTGAAGACATATTGACAGACTTCATGCATGGTCCACCAAGATTTTGCAGTGGGAATGAATCCTTACGGGTTATAGTGGACCATTTGATTAAAGTAGCTCATTTTATTCCTAATGAAAGGACAGATCAAGCTCTAACTTTGGATCAAGCTCTAACTTTGGATCAATTGTATCATATGTGGATGAGATAATCTGATTGCATGGTGTGTCGAAGTTTATAGTTTCAGACAGGGATGGTAGGTTCACTTAATAATATTGGAAATATATTCAAGAATATTTGGGTACAAAGTTAAAGTTTGGCAAAGTCTTTCACCCTCAGTCCTCAGACATATCATATGTACAAATGGAGTATAAGAATAGGATCATGGAAGAGTGGTTGAGGATTTGTATTCTGGATTTTGGATGTAAATGGGAAAAGCATGCCATGTTAGTAAAATTCTCCAATAATAATAGCTTCCGGGCAAAATATTGATATGACGCAATTCGAATCTCCTTATGGTAGTTATTGCCAAACATTTTGTTGGGCTGAGATAGAAGAAAGGATGTCAAATAAAGAGTCGTGGATTGACAAGACTAGAGATTGAGTCCAGCTCATTTAGGAGCATTTGAAGATAGCTCAAGATAGGCAAGCTACATATTACGATCAGAGGTACATAACGATGGAATTTAATGTTGGAGACTTTGTTTATTTGAAGGTCGGAATAGATAAAGATGTTTTCAAATTTAAACAGATGAAGTTGAGTCCTAGGGTCATTAGTCCCTTCAAAATAATAGAAAGCATTAGTGAGGTTGCAAACAGGTTATCCTTATCAAAGAAGTTAGGTGGTTTACATGATATGTTCAACGTATCTAAAGGTGGTCAGTAAGGGTGAAACTGGTGTGGTTTGAGCCCAAACCGCAACCGCACCAAAGGGAGTCGATTTTGAATAGAACAAAACAGCATTGCACCAAAACCGTGCGGTGCGGTTTGACATTGGTGCAGTTTGGAGTCGGTTTTTGCGGTGCGGTTTCGATTTTTGTACAGTTACCAAAAAAATATTGGAAATGTGATCCAGTTGTAAGAAGAAAATGTAATAAGATGAAGAAGAAGAGACATGAAGAATTAGTGTTGGTAAATGAAACAGCAGAAACTAACTATAATAAATTTATTAGGAGATAAAAATCATTAACTCTAGATTGGGAGAAATACCTGCACATCAACTATCCAACCATGATAAAGGCCGATATCTAGAAAATAAAAATCAATAACCCTGAATTGAGTAGGGAATACAAGATTATGAGCAGTTCTAGCAAGAAATATCAAAACCAAGATCATATAGTAGGGAGCCAAAGAATATCAGATCAACTAGCTCAGTCCGCTTAGGTAAACAAGGGGCAGGAGCTGCTCGCCGCTTAGGAAAATATGTGCTCGCCGGCGTTGCCGCTCAAGAAGTAAAAAGGTGCTCGCATCAGAATAGGGCTAGGGAAAACCAGAAATGGGAAAACGCAGGCGGTGCACAGTGAGAAGAGACGCAAGAATCCAACGTGAGAAAAATGCCAGGGAATACTGATTACGGGTTTGATTTCACGGTTCAGGCAAAAATAGTCAAATAAAAATAAAATTAAGTGATTAACCTCTATTGAAAGTCTTTATTCTTAAAATTAAATTAAGTCTTTATTCTTTTGTTTTTTAAAAATTAATACAGTAGCTATAGGTCTTTATAGAAATCTAAATACAAAATTAAAATTAAACTTCTACTATATACATAAATGAGAAATATCAATATATTTTTAAGATATAGAAATAAAATTAAAATTATATTATACTAATAACCATTGTGGTGTGGTGCGGTTTATTTGATTTTGTCAAGACAAAAATCGAACCGCACACAAACCATGCGATTTTTTAATAACCAAAACCGCACCAGAACAAAATCATTCGATGCAGTTCGAAATCGGAGATGAGTTGCGGTTTTTTGCGGTTTCGGCTTTTAATTTTCAGGCCTAGTGGTTGGTACTTGAGAGCATTTTATCACATAATAACTCAATTTTCTCAGGCAAGGAAAATGATGAATGTCATCCTACTTGATCAAGGTACGAATGCAAATTTTAAAATTTTACAAGAACAGGAGATTTGCAACATTTGAAATTCTAAATATTTTATAATTTTAATTTTAAGATATAATCAAGGTTTGTATCGACGTTGTCGCCATCGATTGAGATAATTATGTTCATTGGACTTAATGTTGTTTGTTAATTAATAAATGAAATAATTTCTTATAGTAGCAAATTTTACAATTTATTTGGGGTGCATTTTATATGTTTGTGATATCATTTTATCACATGATGGCTTGATTTCCTTAGGCAAGGGCAAATTCATAAATCAAAGGAAGACTTAATTCCCTTGACTAGAATATATATATAGAGAGAGAGAGAGAGAGACATATATATACATAGATATATATATATAACTTCCACCTAAAATTGGTCGATTCCTAAGTTGTAGTCGATCATCGAAGCCCTTCCTCCTCAAATTGACGCTACTCTTCCAAGGTCGAAACCAATAGCTCACACCTCAAGGGAGTAGAAATCATAGCCAAGGGTGGTTCTTCTTCTATCAGCCGGAACGCTCGCAGGGGAGCCACATGTCGCTTCCTATTATGTCGATTGGAGCACACGCATGAAGCAAATCCTCTTTCTATGGTTTCAGCAGCAGTAGGTTGATGATTCCCTTTCAATGATCCCAACACTCTATCGACGTTTCCAATTGATCACTAAGGCATTTAATGCTTCGTTGATCATGTAGATAATCGATCGGCACCACTGGTCAAAACCATCTACAATTATGTTTCTTTGATCCAAGTGAGTTAGTCGATCTTATCGGAAGTGCGGTAGTCGACTTCCTTTCTGCCAGATCCAACACTTTGGGGCAAGGAGAGACCTTTATCTCTTATCCTAATTTCTCCATCTCATCCCTAATAATTAGAAACCTTATTGGGTATTTCAATTAAATATAGGAGGAAGAAGGTTTTTGTGAAAGTAGATTCATGAAGGATTGTTGTGTCGATCTCATAGTAACCTAGACAATCATGTCACCACATTGAGTTTACGAAAGGAGACACAAAAAGGTAAGAAATTATTTTACACTCAGTTAGGCATATGATAAATCACAAGTGTTCGTTTTCATAGATCTATGTATCTATATGTAAATGCATGAATAATATGAGAAACATCAGTATAAGCATTTTTCTTTGAGACAACACAGTGAAAACATAACATAAGTATTATATCATGTTAGCATGGAACATGCATGCTAGACTTTAGTAACATTTCAATAAGACATGAATGAAGGAACGAATTAAGTAACAAGCCTTAGACTAGTGGGTTTATGCGGAAATCATGCTAGAATGACTAGGCCAACCACTAAATGGAACTCTTAGATTAGTGGGCTTATGCGAATGTCATGATAAAATGATCGGGTTGACTGCTAGATAGAACTCTTAGACTAGTGGGTTTATGTGAAAGCCATGGTGGAATATGCAAACTGGCTACTAGATGCATTGTTAGAGGGCATAATAGGTGTTTTCATTAATAATTGATGGATGCGCATTATCATACGCATAGGGCACAATAGAACCATATGAGCCTTAGAGGTGGACAACCCTTTTTCGATGTACGAAAAATAGTTAGATGTGAGTTGGTATCCAGTACTACGGACGCATCAGAGCACCTCATCAATAGAAACTCAAATTTCAGGATGTGCTTAATAACTTTAAAACAAGAAGTGAAAAATATGAACATGAATATTTTCAACTATAAAGAGGTTGAAAGACTTTTTGCATGGGTCCATCATATTTGAGACCACTTTAGGGGACCCGAGTATCCAAGTCATGCAACTTGAGCACGTACCTAGGCCAAGGATCGATGCAAAAGCAACAACCACAATGAAAGTTGACTGTATTCATCTAGCTTTAACAAGGAGGATGTGGTTGCTTTTTCCATGAGTGCCAAAGATCACAATGATGTCTCAATACCTAACAATGGCCGACACAAAAGTGGCACGTTTGATGAGCATGGAGGTATGGGATAGTGATTTCCATCGTCATGGATATCGGCTTGACGATGGCTACGAAAATTAGCATAACAACTTTTAAATAGGAGAAGGATGAAAGGGTCTAAAGGAAGACACTCTGCAAAAGTTTTAAAGGAAAACACGCGACACGATGTGTAATCATGGGCACTTGAAGCTTGAAACAATCCTTAGGCTAGTTTGAATAATTATGCTAGCACCAAAGATGAGTGACTCTTAGCAAAGAAACCTACTTTTCATTGGCATTAACAATAAGTAGTGGTTTGGAGTCACCATTGGCAGCAAGCAACAACAAAGAAAACATCATATGTTTGTAAATGGTTGAAACAACTTCCCATATTCCATTAGGTGGGGTTAGTAGGTGTCGAAGATTAAGAATTGTGAAATATGCCGAGTATCATTCTCCACTGGCATCTACAATTAAGAGATATTGTGATGTTATTGACTGTATTGACATTTTTGATACATTGTTGGGACAACCTTAGAATATGATGTAGACTTCAAACCTACTAAGTGGAGTAAGAAAAGGTGAATTTCACATCCACCCCATACAAAAAATGTCCCAACTCAATACACGCACAACAGAAAAAATATCATTTCATCGAGTCAATATGTAAAGTTCATGTGTTAATTGTTAAAGGGATATCGCCATTTTTCTTCATCGAAGTCATGCATACACATGAGTTACCGAAGAGTATCACTTCTAATTGAAATTCCAAGTTCCCGAGTTATTTTGGTGAAGTATCTAGAAGATTTTGGTATTTTGGTAGAATTTAGTAGCACTTCTCAATAATAGATCGATGGAGAAACTGAGTTGGTCAATAAAACATTAAGAAACATGGTGAGGAGATTTACAAAGAAAGACCAAAACAACATGATCACTAGTCAAAGGAAAGATAGTCATTCAACATCATATATTCCAAATCGCCAAACTATACTATGGATCAACATGGTTTATCAAACTTGCAAAGACCGCACTAGAATTAGACTTGCAAATCAAATTTCTAAATTCCATGTTTAAGTGCAAAAAAACATGGAAAACGTTACACAAATACACGGCCGACAAACACATAATAAAAAAGGTTTATAATGTTGACAATATAGTTATGTTATACCTCCTCCAAGAAAGAAATTCAATTGGACAGCGTCACAGAGTCCGGACAAGGAAGGTAGGTCTTCAGAGTGTTGCATAAAATCAATGGCAACGTTTAAACTCACGACTTACCTAACTCAAGGGGAATTCGGCAACCTTCACTTTCTCTAGCTTATCCATGAATAACACCAACGAGAAACCATTGTAGTAGTTGCAGACACCAAAAATTTGAGGTTGGGTTCTCATCAAGAAGAGGGATCTAATGCAAACAACAACAAAATTGAAATTCTCGATCACTTGAAATCGACTAGCCAAATTATTCTATTTAGCATATGTTAGCACATTACTTAGAAAAGCTCTTCCTTAGGCATGGTAACTCAGAACTAGTTCCGCTTTTGGAACTTGAACTTATTAATCTCTGACATGTTAAATTAGAAATTACTTCCTTTATTTATACGGATTCATGTAATATACATGGTCAGAAAGTAAATGCATTTGAATCTAAATGTATTGTGTGTGCTTGTGAGTGATGACTAAGAAGTCCAGCCTAATTCGTGTGAAGGTAGTACCCTCATTGATTGGTGTTTTAAAACTTAAGTCATTGGAACCTAACCAAGTGAAAAGAAATAAACTAAGCCATGGATCCCAATATAAAGCAATCAATAAAGCGGTGGTGTAAGGAGAAAATTCAATCAATAAATGACAGCATTTTCTAATGGAGCCTTTCACTTTAAGAATCAACAGACCCATGTAAAAAAAAACATATTTCTTAACAAGCTAAACTACCATTAACCGTTGAAGCAATTTTTTCTCACACGTTCCTACCTATCCACAAAGAGGTAACATGCTTATAAATTAAGCATTTCATGCTGCAAAAGGATGACTTAATAATAGTTACCAAAAAAAAATTTGCTTAATGCACTTAAAACATCCTACAATACCTTCAAAGAAGGAAATAGCTTGGGTTCTGTAGGATTCTCTAGATCCCAGATGCAGACTTCGCCTTTATCTGCCCCAGAAGCAAGTAGCTTCGGCTCATGTGGATTGAATTCCAAACCACGGACCTACGATAGAGAACAAAATTTGCAGGAAAAGGGTGGACACACGAAATACACACAAAAAATCTCTATATCACTGATCTTATTTAATCAAATTATTAGTACCGGCCCAGTGTGCTTCTCAAGTCGTACAACAAAAGCGTCCTCATTCCCTTCCGAACTGCATACAAATGTTTAAAAAATCCAATTTAATTGCCAAATCGGGCCAAAGGTTGAAAGATCAATGAACCGCTCTTGAAGAATAGTGATCGGGAATCAAAATTCACTCAACGCAATGTATATTTTCCGCAAGTAAATTTAGCATAGCGAATACCCGATCAGATTCGCTGGATTCCACACGCTGATGGTGCCATCGACAAGGCCTCCGGCAATGAGGCCGAGAGAGTACTCGGTAGAGCCGGATTTGGGTTTCCCCCATGAGAGGCGATTGAAACGGTCGCTGCTAGGACAAGCACCAACGACGGGCAGCTCCTGGCTATCAGATTGGAAGTCCAACTTGAATATCTCCAGGTTGGCCGACGAGCTGAAGGACAGATCAACAGCGCCGGCCATCGTTCCCGCGGCGATATATGGTGCATCCGGAGCGAACGCCGCGAGGGCCGATCGAGGGGCGCTCTTGATGCATGCCATGGAGGAGATTGGGAATCTCGACAAGCAGGATTAGATCTAGGGTTTCCTGCTGCCGTCGGTTATCTCGGGGGGAAGGGGACAATTTGGAGGGGGAAAGGGCGGAAGTGAGAAAAAAATGTAAATGAAGCAGAAAACAGAGAAGGATTCGAGATTTTATGTAGAGAGAGAGCCCAACTTCGCTGTTTTCTTTGTGCTTGCGATTTTAGAGAGATGAACTCATGAACATGCATGGAATTTAGGTTGGATTTGGTGGGGCTTATCACATCTTATTTGCTAAGTGAGATTGTACAAAAATGTCATTGTCATAGAATTTATGTTTAGTATCACAAATGTTACAAAAAAGAAACTATTTTGAGGCATAAGATTTTGTCATGACAATGATATTTTTTTCCAACCTCACTGGAGCAAATAGGTCACAATAAGCAGCGTCAAACGCAACCTTAGTCCTTCAAAAGGCCCGGGCCGGGCTTGCATCGGACCGGTCAGGCCCAGGCTTTTCACAACCTGGGCTCGGGTCGGGTCCGGCGTGCACTGGGCTCGGGCTGGGCTCAGGCTCCCTCTCAAAGAGGGGTCTGCTAAGGCCCTAAATACCGGGTCAGTGCCTGGAAGAGGAACACGCAGTTTGGCATGAAGTACTTGAACATCTTCTACACCGTGCAGACCGACTTCGAATCCTTTAAAGGAGGAGAAGATGAGGATCAGTGGATCAACGACGAAGACTTCTGTCGTGATTACATCCTGAATTGTCTCTCTAACATGCTGGAAGAAACGTACAGCAAGTTGAAAACTGCAAAGGAGATCTGGGAAGCCTTGGAGGAGCAGTTCAAGGAAGAGGAGAACATGTCCAAGACGCACCTGGTGGACAAATTTATGGCTTTGACCTTCACTGAGGAAAGGGAAATCCTTCCACAGGTCGCTGATTTTGAAAATCTGGTAGACAAGCTGAACAGTGAGAACATTCCTCTGCCAGATGCATTTATTGCAGAAGCAATAACCTTCAAACTACCCTCGGCATGGTACTCCTTCAAAACTGAAATGTATTGAAAGAAGACGCAGGTGAGCTTGAAAGACCTCAAATGTTTCATATGCATTGAGGATGAAAACCGGACTAGGCATGCCTTAGAGACGATTAGCAAGCAGACCTCTGCTGCTAACATGCTCACTTACCCTAAGCGCAAGTCTAAGTCTGGCAAGACCAAACCACCGACCAGTGCACCCGCAGTTGCTGCCACCAGCAGGAAAATTAAAAAGTTCAAAGCAAGTGATACAACTGCAACAAGTGGGGTCACTGCGCTTCCGAATGCAAGCAGCCCAAAAGGGGCGAATCCAGCACACCCAGGACTGATAACAAAGCCAATATGATTTATCAGACTGCGCCTACCGACTTTGTTGCCATGGTCGGAAATGGGAAGGCCAGTTTAGAGTGGTGACTCGATTCAGGTGTTACCTGCCACGCCTGCAACGATTCTGCGCTTCTGGAGGATGCTAAAGTTGTTCAAGAGACTATCATTGTTGCAAATGGTGTTGTTGCTGATATTCTGAGGGTTGGAAATGCTACTCTGACTCTATCTTCAGGTACGCGTCTAATTTTGAAGAATGTTAAATTTATACCTACATTAGCTGCTAATTTAATTTCAATTAGTTTGTTATGCGATGCTGGTATGTCATTTAACATTAGTGGTGGTCGAGTAACCCTTATGGTTCACTCGCATTACTTTGGTTTTGCGTATGTAGTCAATGGAATGTATAGGCTGAGTGTAGCAAACGAGCTAGTCAATCAGGTTAGTTCAAATTTGATAGATCCTAAGACTTTACATGTCAGACTAGGACACGTGAACTATAGGAAACTACTTCTCCTAGCTAGAACTCACAACATTCCCTTAGACACAACCATTAAGTTTGATAAATGTGAAATTTGTGCTCAGACAAAGATCACTAGAACACCTTTTGGTCAGGTTTCTAGGAGTACATAATTACTAGAGTTAATACATTCTGATATTTGTGACTACAAAAGTTTTGTCACCCGAGGAGGTCAGAAGTATCTGATAATATTTATCGACGATTTCTCTAGATTTAGCCACATTTACCTTCTTAAATCCAAAGATGAAGCCTTTGAAAAATTCTGTATTTTCAAAAATAGGGTTGAAAATCAACTAGACATGAAAATTAAAAGGCTAAGGAGTGATAGAGGAGGCGAATACATCTCGGGAGAGTTCAGATATTTTTTTGCCAACAATGGCATAATTCCTGAAACGACTGCCCCGTATTCACCACAATACAATGGTATCGCTGAGCGGAAAAATATGACTTTAACAGAAATGTTGAATTCTATGTTATTGACTGCTGGCATGTCTGCATCTTATTGGGGTGAAGTTGTGCTTACGTCAAATCACATTCTTAATAAAGTTCCTCATGCAAAATTGACTAAAACACCCTATGAGCTTTGGTTTAAAAAACCTCCTAGATTTGATAATCTTAAGACCTGGGGTTGTATCGCTTATGTTTGGATACCTGACTCTAGAAGAGCTAAGATTAGACCTAGGACGAACACTTGCGTCTATCTAGGATGTGTAGAGGACAGTGTTACAGACAGATTTCTAGATCTCTCAACTAATACTGTAATAGAATTTAGAGATGCAATTTTCTTTGAGGATAAGTTCCTTAAGGATAAAAACCTGACAATTCCAGGTCTGTCAGTCACTAATACTGAGCCCATTGTTGAGCCAGAAATGAGAACCTCTGTCATTGAGCCCATAAACACTAGTGAGTTAGCATCTAAAAGATTATCTAATAGAGAGCGAGTTCCTAAAAGCTTCGATACAGACTTTGTGACTTACCAAGTTGAAGCTGATCCATCAACCTACAAGGAGGCGATGCGGTCTCGGGATTCTCTGTTATAGAAAGAAGGCATAGATGATGAGATGAACTCTCTCCTACAAAACCACACTTGGACCTTGGTCGATTTGCCCAAAGGGTCTAGAACCATAGGAAGTAAGTGGGTTCTGAAGAAGAAGCTTAATCCTGATGGGAGTATCGTCAAATACAAAGCACGTCTAGTTATCAAGGGCTACACTCAAGTGAGTGGTATAGACTACTTTGATATATACTCACCTGTTTGTCACATTATGACAATTAGGATACTTCTCGCGTTAACATCTATTGAATATTTTGTTGTTCATCAGATGGATGTCAAGACTGCATTTTTAAATGGAGATCTGACTGAGGAGATCTATATGCACCAACCTGGAGGATTTGTCGTAGAAGGTCTAGAAAATAAGGTCTGTAAGTTGATTAAGTCACTCTACGGATTGAAGCAAGCACCGAAATTATGGCACGAGAAATTTGACACTTGTGTAAAAGACATGGGCTTTAAGTCTAGTCTATCAGATAAATGTCTGTACGTAAGAATGAGTTCAAATAAAGTCGCAATTATATGCTTGTACGTTGATGACATGCTAATTCTGGGCACTGATCAGTCTGAGGTGGAAGACGTGAAAGTTACCTTGACGGCTAAATTTAGCATGACAGACTTGGGAGTGGTGAAGACCATCCTGGGTATGGAAGTGAACTTCACTGAAAAGGGTATTACCCTAAGTCAGAGTCACTACATTAGGAATCTACTGGAAAAGTGGGGTTACGTCAGTAGCAAAAAGGCTGAGACTCCATACGACTACAACAATAGATTGAAACCGAATGAAGGTTCACCTATTAGACAGTTGGATTACTCCAAACTCATAGATAGTCTCATGTATGCTATAATCTGCACTAGACCTAACATAGCCTTTACGGTAGGCATGTTGAGTAGATTCACTAGCAACCATGGTAAGGACCACTAGGATGCCTTGAAAAGGCTAATGCGATACTTAAAGTACACTGAAAAGTATGTTTTATGTTACAGTGTATATCCTTCAGTGCTTGAGGGTTATTCTGACGCCTCCTGGTGCTCAGAAATTACTGACAGTAGATCCACTAGTGGTTATGTGTTTACCCTAGGAGGAGCAGCAATAGCTTGGGAGTCTAAGAGGCAGACGTGTATAACACTATCCTCTATGGAATCAGAACTCTATGTTCTCGCCTCAGCTGGAGAAGAGGCAGAGTGGATAAGAGACCTGATAATAAACATTCCAATGACGAGTCTGAAAATGCACTCTATTTCGTTATATTGTGACAATCAAGGCACAAATACTATTGCTACAAATACGTTGTTCAATGGAAAGTGAAGGCAACTAAGGATTAAACAGACCTGGTTGACCTATCTCACCAGTCAAGGGATAATCTCCCTATTAGACGTGAGATCAAAAGATAATGTAGCAGATGTCCTTACTAAGGGCTTATGTAAGGTTCTCACATCTAAAACATCGGAGGAGATGGGATTAACGTCCATTTAGGAAGACTTAATACCTATCTTATGTTTTAAATTTAAGAATCGTTGTATGCCTACATTCAAGCATCTAGAGTTGAGTATACTGAAGTATTTCAGATGCTATCTGATGAAAGCTAGAGATGAATAGTTGGCAGTCATTCCAAACATAATGACTTACGCAATTATTTCATTCGAAGGTTGAATTGGGTATCATTCCAAAAAGAAATACTAAAGTTGCTGATATGAGTTCTGATATTATGATTATTAATTATATCATTCCAAACTTAATGATATGATGGTCACGGCTTGTTGTATCATTCCAAACTTGATGATATAACACAAATGTGAAATGGTAATAATAATCTTAATAATCGATGGAACATGGTTTGATTCTTTGAAATCAAATTTCTAATTTATATGTAAATTAGATAGAGATGCTGATATGAGATTCTTTCTTCCTTGTTAGAGTATTACGTTCTTTTACTGCTAGAACTAATCACTTTACTTTTGATTGACAAATGTTAGAATTCATAGAGATTTGTCTCATGACATTCTTATTGTGTTTGTTTGCAGATCACATGGAGATTGGAGGAGAGAAAGTTGATTTCGACCCAGATGAAGATGATCTATTGTTTGCATAGATCATTTTTCAGTTTTTGAGTTTTCTTTTAGATATTCTATTGCTATGTTTGGGACTGTGTTTGAGTTTAGCACTTTGTTATCTAAAACTCATATTTATGGTTTTCTAAAAAACTCATTTTGGTCGTTATTAATTATTATTTAAGCAACATATACTGTTCTAACACCTATTTACAATATAGGAGGAGATTGTTGAGGTATATTGAAATAGGGTTGACGGGTGCTTAACGGGTTGCGGTTAGGATCCGATAGGAGTCCATCAACCCGTAGTCGGGTATTTAGGGTTTCCCTATAAATACCCAAGCTAGGGGCAACGAGTAGGCCGTTCCAAACTAGACGGCCACGCGGATGCTTCGAGCACTCGAACAGCACGTGTCTTCCCCCTAGCCGTCATTGTCATCACCACAGCAGTCATCGTTGCCATTGTTGACGGCCTTGCCCAAACTGTCCAAACTCCCGCTGGCATGGTCATCATATTCCAAAAATTGATGATTTCAGGTGACCAGAGTCATGCACTCTTATTCACCCTATTCAATTGCTTATAGGGCACAATTGCTTCTATCCCCCCTAGAAAAATATAAAAATGGCCCTAAACCTTCATTTACATTCACAGGGGAAAAAGGAGAAGGGAAATCTCTATGGTTTTTTGTCGTAGACTTGGCTCACTACTCATTCTCGTGCTTAATGTGCACTCCGCTTGTGATAGTTTTTTTCGATGATTGCTCTCACGAGCACTCCTCAACACTTAGATTTTCTCAAGATTGGACACTTGAAAAACATGTAAATGAGCAGTGACATGTCACCCTCCTAAATCTCGAACTCATGTACTCATCTACAACTAATAGATTTCGTCAGAATTGGGCCTGACCCCATGGTTTTCCCCCATTTTGAGTTTTCCACGTAAAAGTCTTGTTGTTTGTTGTAGGTTCTTTATTTTTACTGTTAATATGTTTGGCTCATTCTCGAGTTAAGACGGTTCGATTCTTTCAGTCTGTGGGAGCGCTAAGTGACCTACAACAATTTGACATCATCTATGGAAAAGGTGTTCACAATACTCTGAAGAACTTTTGAATACCGTACTCACTCCGTGGAGTACTCCCGACTAATGGGAATGATAAGAAGTACTTGCGCAGTAAGTAGGGTTATTCCCGAAGAAGGGGTCAATCAAGCTCCTACAAACTTACTTGCCAACAACACACCGCTTCTTGAGGAAGTCATCACCGCGCTAGCAACATTCGTGGATAAGTGTGTGCGCCTGATGAAAGAGTGTTAGGCTGAGGTGCTCACTTTACTAAATTTAGGGGCCTCTTGAGCCTCCAAACTGACCCTCACGACAGCCAACCACTACTGCATCCAAATTCATGTCTTGCATGGGGGGGCGTTACTCGCATCAAGGACACGATTGAGGATAAGTTATTTGATGTCACGCGCTTTATGCATCCAACACTGCCACACAGGACTCTTGGGTATGGACAACATGATCCCCTTCCAAGAGGGGTAGCCGACATACAAGCTGATAGAATAGTTGCTCGCATAGAGGCGCATCAGCAACAGGTTGAATGTAGTCTGAAAAAGAAGAAAGAACAAGATCCATCGTTGATGCCTAAGAGAAGTAATTGGTGTCACATTGACTCCCGACGAGGCGGGGGCACTGACTTCGTCAGAAACCTTGCCCCCCCCATGTTTCTCAGATAGACATCTTACTCGTCATCTTTGATCAAACCGCTCTTTAGAGGTGTGGGTCACTTGCCCCAAACTTGGGGGATCAATCCAAGTACTTTGAATTGTAGGATTTCACGTGCGCTGGCGGGGCGAATTTTATAAAAAATAATAATAAATTCCCTAGCTCCATCCAAACACGGGGAGGCTACTCCTCCACGAGCTGTTGACGAGCTCCTAGGAGCCGACCGGCAACAGCAGGGAAGGACCGACGAGGGAAGGAATCGCCGGTGGGGAGGCTGGAGGAGGAGCGGCCGAGCCTTGACGGGAAAACCGGCGACACAGATGCACGATGCCAAAGAGCGCCGTCAGGGTCGATTCCTCAAAACCCTAAAGCCGAAAAACTGTTCACCTCTTACTCCTCCCCCTTCCCGTTAAAACTTATATATATATATATATATATATATATATATATATATATATCTTATATATATCTGTATATATTTATATATATATCATACATATATAAATGTATATTTCCAAATCAAGCCCATTTAAGTTGGGGTTATACAAACTCCAAATACTGTGCTCCTCTATTAAATAATTACGACGACTCGCCTCATCGTAATTCTCTTTTAATAATCGTACAGAGAAATCTTGTCTAAGCAAGGCGCGTCACCATATTATCTAAGTCTAATACGGTGAATCGAGGCTGTTCCCGTTCACTTGGTGTGACCTCACAGAGGAAACATATCGTCACGGTGATAATACACCAATTTGTATTATCGACTATAAGAGGCTTTATCAAGGCATTTTAGTCGCCACAACAACACGTTAGAAGAGGTAAACGAACTATATGGTCAGTGTCTACCTTTGTCACATGATATCATAAATATTGTGCGGACTGGGACCGTGTCATCCTCGCACTATATTTTTCTTTCTCGGTCTCATAATCAAGTGTGTATTTATAACTACATTAGTTATATTGCATGCTATACAAACTCGCTTTACCAAGGGGCCCGACTATATCATAACCCAAACCAATTTGGGGATAAATGATATTTTAATGTGCACATCTTCTACGCGCAAGTATGAACAACGAATCATAGTATTTATCACCATCAAAAGATGGTCTTTAACTATAATCACATTGCTCACACCGACGCGCTAAATCTACACATCTCATATCTCAATAGACACGATGTAAACATTAACGACACTTAACACATTCCATTTAATGTTACAACACAGAAAATGCCAACCTCAATATGTATGAAATCACACGCTTACATACTCAAGTGATTAAACGATAATCATTTATCAACATTTATAGAACACAAATGTACTTTAATCAAAATGACAATCTTAGACCGGCAATCAATGTTCCTTTTTGATTACCACGATTGTGAGGATTACATAAGATTACATGACATAATAAAATCCCGGTTCTATGGTTCAAGACCAAGAGCATCTTCCCAAACCTTGCATGATACAAGTCACGTAATCAAGGAACAAAATGTTACAACATTCTAAAACATGAACACTAGTAAATAAGAAAAGAAAAGCAACTTTCAAAACACCACATCCTTCATGAATTTCATGTACGTCTCGAACATAATGTAGATGATTATACGCTCCTATAGAAAAATATTAAATGGCTTATTCATCTGGTTTCCTTAAAAATGTTTTGCAAGCACAAACGTTGTAATAGTCGGACCTAAATGAGCTCGCAAGGGAGCAATTCTGACAGTGATCATTCTAATCGGAAGCCGGTACCCCACTCATGAAACGTTCGGAGCCCCCGACCTCTCTACCAATATTTCATGTTTTCAATAACCATGAATAATCCACGAGTTTTTTCCTCGTGCGCACAGAGTCCCGAAATCATCCTTGGGGTAGACCCACGTATAACTTCTCACTTGTTAAACAATAATCATGCATGCAGGCTCGTAAAATGATAAGCTCTCTCCTGCGCGGGAAGCACCTCTCTTTGTCACCACAGTCGTGATGCATGACACATCCAAGCTAAGGGTACCAGGTGGAAGGTTATTCCCCACACCTTGAATGTGTATCTCATGCCACTTTTACCAATGTTCCACCTGTCTATTTTATTCCTTTAGTTAATAACATAAGTAGTGAGCCCAAGCTCACATAAAAAAATTCTATAATTATTTTCTGACTTCATTTATGATGCAGACGTTGGGAAATGAATCTTCAAAGAGTAAGACCACGACCTTTAGTAAAAAAGGGGCTCGCCCCCCCCCCCCCCAACACACACAACATAATATAGTGAGCATGCATCCTATAATCACTCCAACATGAAGATGGTCAGTACGCATCAAAAATGGACATAACATAAAATATCAAAATAAAGGAGCGGATCCAAAACTCAAAAGTAGGTATCAATGATATATATATATAAGAGCAAATCTTAACATACAACGATGTTACACTGCACCCCATACAACAATTACGAAGCAATAAATATGAAACAATATGAAACATGTAAAAAACAAGATTGGCCAGCTACCAAGTTATCCTTCAATATCGACTTCAAGGTAGTTATCCTCTGAAGTGTCATCCATACAGAGTTCTACAACACCGCACTCTGCCCTCCTCAACTATAAGTGAAAGGCCTTACAAAAGCCCATTCGGAAAATGATCTCACACTTATCCTCCAGGAGTTGGTCTACCTCAATAATCATGACCTATAATCGGGCCTCCTCCATGATCTGAGAACACTCCAAAAAGGAAAGGGAATCCCTATAGTCGTTAACTATAGCAGCTTTGATCTCAACGACATCTTGTCGAGGAGAGAAAAGCTCACCCACCTTGTCCCTCATGCGTGGCACCTAGACCTCCTTATGGGTCATCTATACCTCTGTAATCGTGAGTGCACTAAAAGCCCCCTTCCGAGTCTTCGCAACCACCTTAGCATCCTCCTGTAATGTCTCGATCACAGCTAAGGTAGATACAAGGTTAAACTCACTCTCAGAGAGAAGCACATCTATCCCACCACCTCCTAGTCACCTCTAAGGAATCCTCCATACCTTGGAGCTCCTACTAAAGAGCCAGAAATTCATCTTTAAATGTTACATAATGGTCATTCCATGTTTGGATGATGCCACACAGCTCTTTGATCTGAATAACGGTTAACAGACAATTAAAACTTTAAAAAAGACATTCAATGGCACAACAAAATTAAATAGTATAAATTTACCTTTTATATTATACAACCCCGTATCCGGCGAGTGGGTCGACAGAAGCCAGACCGGCCGGTTCAGACCGCCCCCAAGCTCCAGGCGAGCTCGGTAGGGGAGTATGCATGCCAAGCCCAACGTGCCGAGTCCAAACTCGGCAAGGGTCGGACCGAGTTCGGCACTCATCGGGCCGAGCTCAGAGTTCGTGGAGCTGAGCCCGATGAATGAGGTCGGGGACACTGTGCAAGCAGGGCGCCGAGCTCGAACTCGCCCTAGGAAGAGGGATAGGCGAGTGTGAGCCCCATCCGCCACTCACGAGCAAGACCCCCAGGAGGCAGCTCGCCCAGGTTTTTGCAGTGATGTATGTCACCATGTTGACCCCATTGGTCTGCCCCTAGCCCCCCAGAATAGCGGAGGTTGGCTATTTGCAGGCCGTTTTCAGAATCCTATAAATAGGACTCAAGGGGTACCTCAGAAAGGCATGCTTACTTGTGTCCAGTCTTCTAGCGCTTTCTGAAGTAACTTAGCTTCAGCACTTGGCTAAGGAGGGGAAACGTTCTAAGATCTTCCGGGTGTGTGGTGGGACCTCCGTGCCGGAGCCTTGGGTCTGTTCTTTGTCCTAAGTTTTTGGCTATCTAGTTCGCAGGAGAGAAGTAGGTGCGCGATCACCCCTTCCCTAAGGGTGAACTCCTCGAGACCGATTTTTCGGTTTCAACATTTTGGTGCGGTGAGCATGGAGCATGGTCAACAAAGAAAATCTTCTGCAAGTTCGATGGCTGGAGATGAAGGATGAGGTTCAGACGGGGGAAACTCGCCACCCCCTCCCCATCCCGCGACGGGGGGGGGGGGGGATGTCCGCGGAGCTCAGATAAGAGGTGCTCGGGCTTGTCAGGGCCCCACTCGACATGCGGGCTGAGAGCGCGACGCCGGAATTTCCTATGGTCGCCACCCCGGCCTTAGGCGACGGCGCGCCTATCCGGCGAGCTGGGAAGGAGGTCGCTGGAGGAGAGCACGAGCTGCGGGGGCGAGTCCTATTCCCCGGCTCGGCAGGCGAGTACCATTTTGGCAAGATAGCAGGGGAAGAATTGCCAGCTCGCCCAGTTATGGGTGGAAGCCCTTTCAGCGAGCTCGTTTCTTTTGCCCCTGTTCTAGAGGGGTTCTAGGAGTCAGAGATGTCCTACTACACCGGGAAGAGAGACTCGGTCCCGCACGTCCAATGGTTCGAGGACGCGGTCTCGATCCGACAAATGTCGGATGGGTTTAAGTGCCGACTCTTTGCCATCACCCTCAAGGAGAAGGCGAGAGAGTGGTTTCACCAGCTCTCGGCCAGCTCCATTTACTATTTCGAGGACCTGCGTCGTGGGTTCATGTTGAGGTTCATCACGTCCAGAAAGAAAAAGAAGGAGGCAGAGTCTTTGTTCCGCATCAAGCAGGGGGCAGGCGAGACACTGGGTAACTACATGGATAGGTTCCAGGAGGAACTGTCCCAGGTAAGGGAGATGTCGGGCCACACCATGATGGTAGCCTTCACCCTAGGTCTCCAGCCCGGGTTCTTCGCCATGGAGCTGAAGAGGACGCCTCTAGTGTGTTTTGAGGCACTCATGGAGAGGGCGGCAAGGGAGGCCGATATGGAGGCGGCGCATCCGGAGTTTGCCCGGAGGTTGGCCAGGTGGGAAACAGAGGAGGAGAGGCCAAAGAGTGGCCGAGTTTAGGAGGAGAGGAAGGCTGAGCCCCGACAAAGGGAACAACCACAACAGCAGCAGCCCAGGTGGGGGCGCCAGGAGCCGACCAATCTGCTGGGGTGGAGGCCGGAGTGGCAGGACCAAGGGCCACAGAGAGGTTTTCACGGAAGGGATAATCGCTAGGGTGGACACGGTCAGTTTCGCCCCCAGGGCGGGAGGCAGGGTCGGGGACCCCCTCTCCCTGATCAGGAGGAGGATATGGCAATTACCCTAAGGGGAAGGAGCAGAGGACAGCCAAGGATAAGAAGGGAGGTCAGGGTGGACCTACCCTATTGCGACTTCCATCAGGAGGAGGGGCACATCACATCCACGTGCCCGGAGTTCCTTGAGATGAGGGGAAACAGGGGCAGCAGTAGCGGCAGGACCAACAGGGTGTGCGGATTGAAGAGGTCCGACCTTGGGCGAAGGAGGACAGATGCGACGACTGGGTCGATGTCGGAACCTGAGGAGAGATCAGAGTGTCCACCTGGGGGGGTAGGGGTTAAGGCTTTCCGCAAGGAGAGCCTCCACGCCATGTATCGAATGAGCGTCAGCTCGACATCCCAGGCCCCGCCCCTGGATGAGAGGATCACTTTTTCAAGGGAGTACATGTCGGGTCATGAGGACCCTTTCTGCGATGCGCTAGTCATTCAGATAGTCATCGAAAATTTCACCGTCTCCCAGATCCTCGTCGATAATGGGAGCTCCGTCAACGTGATCTTGAAAAATCCGTTCGACACGATGAAGGTGGAGACCAAGAGGGTACTGACCTCCGATGGACCTCTCTTCGGATTCTCCGGGGAGAGGAAGGAAGTGGAAGGGGGAGTAGGGCTCTATGCCAGCCTAGAAGGGGGGCAGTCCAAGAACTGCAGGTTCTTCATCCTGGACGCCCCCAACAACTACAATGTCATCTTTGGGCGACCCCTCATCAGCGCCTTCCGATGCGTCCCCTCGTCATTACACCAATGCCTCAAGTTCAATGCGGAGGGGATCCAGGTCTGAGTCCATGGAGATCCCAGGGCGGTGAGGGAATGCTATGTGATGGCAGTGAACTCCATCTCATGGCAGGAGGGAGTCGAGGAGATGGATTGGAGGATGGAGGAGTTGGTCGGGCAGGAGTCCGAAGAAGAAGTGGAGGAGGTGGAGGCAGTGGAGGGTGAGACCATGAACCATACTTGGAGCGGTGATGAACTGAAGCGCTTCTATCCCTAAACTTTGTATGTGCCTTCTTTATGAATATAGATTGCCTCATTCTCTCGATCTTGTATTTTGGTAGTAACCTTGATAGCATTAAGTATTCTCGCTCTGGGGTTAGGTCTCGATGCTCCCGCAGTCAGGCTTTTACCTAGCTGGCAGGGCTGGAGTCTCAATAGACGTCGTTATGACCCTGGGGCTGAGCCCGGAGGATGTTCAACACCCATCGTCAGACTATCACCTAGCTGATTGGTCCGGTGGTAGTACTCGGGAGTGACAGATATTCTAAGTATTCTCGCTCTGGGGTTAGGTCTCGATGCTCCCTCTGTCAGACTTCCACCTAGCTGGCAGGGATGGGGTCTCGATGGACGTCATTATGACCCTAGGGCTGAGCCCAGAGGATGTTCAACACCCGCTGTCAGGCTCTCACCTAGCTGATTGGTCCGGTGGTAGCACCAGAGAGTGGTAGATGTTCTAAGTATTCTCGCTCTAGGGTTAGGTCTCGATGCTCCCGCTGTCAGGCTTCCACCTAGCTGGCAAGACTGGGGTCTTGATGAATGTCGTTATGACCCTGAGGCTGAGCCCGGAGGATGTTCAACACCCACTGTCAGGCTCTCATCTAGCTAATTGTTCTGTTGGTAGCACCCGGGAGTGGCAAATGTTCTAAGTATTCTCGCTCTGGGGTTATGTCTCGATGCTCCCGCTGTCAGGCTTCCACCTAACTGACAGGGCTGGGGTCTCGATGGACGTCGTTATGACCCTGGGGTTGATCCCGGAGGATATTCAACACCCGTCGTCAGGCTCTCACCTAGCTTATTGGTCCAGTGGTAGCACCCGGGAGTGGCAAATGTTCTAAGTATTCTCGCTCTAGGGTTTGTTCTCGATCTCCCGCTGTCAGGCTTCCACCTAGCTGGCAGGATTGGGGTCTCGATGGACGTCGTTATGAACCTTGGGCTGAGCCCAAAGGATGTTCAACACCCTCCGTCAGGTTTTCACCTAGCTGATTGGTCCGGTGGTAGCACCCGGGAGTGGCAGATGTTCTAAGTATTCTCGCTCTGGGGTTAGGTCTCGATGTTCCCGTTGTCAGGCTTCCACCTGGCTGGTAGGGTTCTGGTCTCAATGAACGTCGTTATGATCCTGGTGCTGAGCCTGGAGGACATTCAACACCCGCCGTCAGGCTCTCACTTAGCTGATTAGTTCGGTGGTAGCACCCA
The DNA here is from genome assembly GCA_039513925.1 of Platanthera zijinensis. Lineage (NCBI taxonomy): Eukaryota > Viridiplantae > Streptophyta > Magnoliopsida > Asparagales > Orchidaceae > Platanthera > Platanthera zijinensis. The sequence continues at coordinate 35,136,040 of CM077092.1, read as the reverse complement.
GGAGTGGCAGATGTTCTAAGTATTCTCGCTCTGGGTTAGGTCTCGATGCTCTCGCAGTCAGGCTTCCACCTAGCTGGCAGGGCTGGGGTCTCGATGGACGTCGTTATGACCCTGGGACTGAGCCCGGAGGATGTTCAACACCCATCGTCAGGCTCTCACCTAGCTGATAGTCCGGTGGTAGCACCCGGGAGTGGCAGATGTTCTAAGTATTCTCGTTTTGGGGTTAGGTCTCAATGCTCCAGCTGTCATGCCTCCACCTAGCTGGCCGAGCTGGTGTCTTGATGGACGTCGTTATGACCCTAGGGCTGAGCCCGGAGGATGTTCAACACCCGCCGTCAGGCTCTAACCTAGCTGATTGGTCTGGTGGTAGCACCCAGGAGTGGCAAATGTTCTAAGTATTCTCGCTCTGGGGTTAGATCTTGATGCTTCCGCTGTCAGGCTTCCACCTAGCTGGCAGGGCTGGGGTCTCGATGGACGTCGTTATGACCCTGGGGCTGTGCCCGGAGGATGTTCAACACCCATCGTCAGACTCTCACCTAGTTGATTGGTCCGGTGGTAGCACCCGGGAGTGGCAAATGTTCTAAGTATTCTCGCTCTAGGGTTAAGTCTCGATGCTCCCGCTGTCAAGCTTCCACTTAGCTGGCAGGGTTGGGGTCTCGATGGACGTCGTTATGACCCTAGGGCTGAGCCCGGAGGATGTTTAACATCCGCTGTCAGGCTCTCACCTAGCTGATTTGCCCAGTGGTAGCCCCCGCGATCCCGAAGGCGAAAGGAGGAAGGATACAGCTCGCAGGCGAGTTGTGCGCTCGCGGGCGAGTTGAGCACTCGCGAGCAAGTTGAACGCTCACAGGCGAGTTGAGCGCTCGCGGGCGAGTTGGGCACTCGTGGGCGAGCTGGGTTCTCGCGGGAGAGCTGGGTTCTCGCGGGCGAGCTAGGTTCTCGTGGGCGAGTCAAGCGCTCGCGTGCGATTCAAGCGCTCACGGGCGAGTCAAGCACTCGCGGACCTAACGACTGTTGACGCTCAAGGCCCAATGCAAGCACACGTCCTAACTCAACATTCTAATGACGATGATGAGCTTGACAAGGTCGCCCAAGATGGAAAGCTCACAGGCGAGTGCATCACAGTAAACAAGTCCAAAGAAAAAGAAGATAGAAAAATTATGCAAATGTGTTCTTCATTCTTTAATATGACATACAAAATAAGAACTCGCCTTGGCGAGGTTACAAAATGGGTAAGAAACTACACAGGTATACAAAAAAGGGAGAGGGAAGAACTGGGAGGGTGGTCAGCTCTTGCCCCCTCCCTAGAATGGCGTTCCTCCTGGTCCCCAGGCGACTCCTTGTCCCCGTTTCCCGCCGTCTTGAACAGCGCATCGAAGTTATCCTCCTTCTCGCTAGGCGGGCTCGGAGGGAACAAGGTTGGCATCAGATCCCGCACTGCGACCTCCTCACAGCCTTTTGTCGGGATCCTCGTACCCCGCATCGCCTCTAGGAGGCACTCGGCGGACTCGATCGAGTTGACTCGCAGTCACTCCTCGACCTCCCTTTCACTGAAGATTCGCAACCTTTTGAAGGGATACAGGGGCTCGACTACGTCGTCGGGAAAGAAGCACTCCATCTGCCGGGCGAGATCATTGAGAAGCTCCTTGTTCTGCCCTCTCAGCTTCTCAATGTCTGCCCCTTGCTCAGCGGAATGATTGTCCTATTCTGCGACGCGGGCTCGCAGCTAGGCGACCTCCTCCTCTAGCCCGAAGGCGCGAGCCCGAAGCTCGTTGGGGGCCTCGGCACCCTGTGGATCGGGAAGTCAGAATTGCGACGAAATATCTCCAAGTAAAAATATAAAGGGAGTGGAAGATGCTTACCAACCCGCCGACAGCTTTAGGGAGTAGGCCCTCGGCGACGTCGCGTTGCTGACCCGTGATGGTCGCGTTCTCTCTCGCCACATCGCGCTCCTGCTCAGCTTTTTGTAGGAGTTTGTCGAGGTTGAAAGCACGACGAACCATCATATGATGAAGCTCGAAGGCCCACAGGTGGGCCTACAGGCCCTCATGATCGATCCGGCGGGGGGCATACCCTTATACGCCTTAGCGACATTGCGGCCGCACAGACCGAAGCCCAGCGTGTAGGTGTGGACAGCGGGGGGCTGGTGAGCTCCCCAGGCATGGTGGCGAGTGGAGACAGACTCGGTGGACTTGCTCGTCCCACGTCACCATTGGCTCGTTAGCCAGATCTTTGCACTCCCCCCCCCTTGCCGAAGAGAGGGTGGTCCTTGGGCAGGCCCCACTCGCGGGGCAAGGTCTCCTCGGCGGCAGGTTGAGGGGAGGACTCGCACCCCCTTTGGCCCTCCTTCGTTGTCGTCTCCTTCAGCGGGATTTTCGGCGAAGCATCCGGAGAGGCCACGGGTAAGTCCATGTATTTGGGGGACGGATGCAGCTGTTGTCGCCCCCCCTGAAGACCACTCTGGCCTTCTTCTTCTTGGCCGGATATTGACGAGGCGAGCCCAGCTTTTCGAACTCCAGCCGCCTCTTGTTGGAGGAAGGCTGGTCTTCCGCCCGTTCTCCTCGGCAGGCTAACGTGGCTGCTCGGGCGAGCTCGAGGGGATCTGCAAAAAGTCCCGAGTCCGCGAAGGGCGGGTGCTCGGGAAGGAGTCGCTCCCTGCATAAAGAGAGTCAGATATGATGACCACACTGTCGAGTCAGGTAAAGAGGGGTAGGCGAGACTAACGTTCTCTACGGAGGACGGGCAGTAGAGAGTCGAGGCCTCAGCGGAGGTAGGCGACCTCGAAATCCTTGTGGAGGAAGAATTTATGGAGCTCGGCGTCGTTTTCGGAGATGGCTGGGGGCGGTAGACCTCCTCGCTTTTTTGCTGGGGCGAGAAGGAGATGTTGCCGAGATCACCCTTGATGAAGGCAATCTTGGTCATCCAGTTATGGTTCTTATTCGCGACCTCGCTAACCTTTATGGAGGAGCCGTCAAAGAAGGCGACTTCGTCGGGGGTGGCCTTATAGGAGAACAACTTGCGAAAGACTGTCAAATTGAACTCGATCCGCTCCTGGCGGAGGTAGCAGGTGAACGCGACCATCATGGCGATGGCGTTCGAGTTCTGTTGTGCGGGTACCGCACCGAAGTACTTTAGGATCTGGCGGATCTCTGACCCGAGGGATAGGTGCAAACCCACCTCGAAGTGCGAGATGAGGAAGGCGAGTTCGTCACTGTAGAAGGAATTGATGGCTTCGTGGTCCTCTGGCAGGCGAGATGTGAAGCCGGGGCCGGGGGAACAAAGTCGGCCACGAACACGATGAGCTCCTCGACGGTAGAGTTTCTGAAAGTGAGGGTAGATCTTATATTTTCTTTTAGGAAGAGTTAATGCGGAAAATTAAAAATTAAAACAAATAACAGAGCATAGCACAAAGAAAGAAACAGAGCAAGCAAACCAGACGACACAAGGAGCTACAGTGGTTCCCTCTCAATAGGTACGTCCACTCTTCTACCACCTTGGTAGGAATCCACTACAGGTTTTTGCTAAGGTGCCCTGCCACCAATGATCTGATTCAGGTAGATCAAACAGACCCTTTAGACTTTTGATCAGGTGTCTAAAAACCAAGCAGGTTGTTGATAAGGTGCCCTGTCACCAACGTTCACTTTTGAAGAGGTGTGAACAAACTCTTTACAGGAGGGGGAAGGAGAGTTAGATTATCTTCTCTATTGTAAAACAGATTAGAGAAGCATAAGAGACTCTTCAGAACTTATGACAGAATACTGTCACGAGGTTCTGAAGGAGTAAGGCCTGAAGAAGACTAGAGATCTGGATTTAGATGTTCTTCTTCAGCTTCCTTATTTCTTCTTCTTCTTCAGAGAAACTCTGAGTGTATCTTCCTGGAACAGGAGCACTCAGGTTGAGGAAGAGCAGAAGAGATATCTTCACAGTTGGATAGATATTGCTGTGAGCAGCTGTATCTTTTCTTTCTTGAAGACTGCTGAATGTTGATGGTAGCAGTCTTCTTTCACATTTGTTCTACAGCTTCGTCTGTGTGTTTCTGGTCACTGTCTTCTTCTTGTATGTTTCGTGTGTGTCGTATGTATGTTTTCTTTCTCCAAAAGAACTCTTTAAATAGGTGCAGCAGCAACGGCTCTATTAGAGCAAGACTTTTGTCTTCTTCTCAGATCTTGAATCTGGGCTGCAATTAACACAAAAACAAGTCTTGCAGATATATATCCTATAAAAGGGAAAACTACAGCAGCTGCAATAAATAGACTCATAAAGGATGTTTGATAAATCACATCGGAAATAGCTCTTTACAGCCAACGGCTATAAAGGACAGCTGCAACAATAAAGTCAGATAATAAGACAAAAGACATTGCCAGAAAGAATTGACTTATGCATAAATATAGAAGCACGTTTGCTTTGAGATATATGCATAAGATCAATTAAATAATCCATAATAAAACATGTCAGAAAATATAGAAAATAAAACAACAAATAAAACGCATATAATATTACATATGCAGACCAGAAGATAGTCGAACGATCCTCGACGATCGTCGACCGACCTACTGAGATCGTCGAGCTATCAGTCAGATAGTCGACCGACTTAAACAAAACAGAAAGCGTCGAACGATCCTTAGAGATCGTCGAACGGCCCACTGAGATAGTCGAGCTATCAGGAAGATAGTCGACCGACTCGGGCAAGACAGAAAACGTCGAACTATCAAGAGATAGTCGACCGGAACTCGACGATCTAGCAGAACGTCGAGCTGGCAAGAGACAGACGATCGTCGACCGGCTGATCGACGATAGTCGATCGGCGTTCGACGATAGTCGAACCCGAAAAAGACTTAGCCAGAATTTTACTGGAAAAGAGAATACTCAACAATGAGATTTTGACCATAGATAAATCTTGGGTCAAGATCTAAAAGGAAAGACTTAACTCAAATCCAAACTAGGGTACCAACAATCTCCCCCTATTTGGGTTAAGTCTTTCACAAACTTAAAACTACTAAAAACAAATAAACTAAACTCAAACAACTTAATAGAGATCCTAGCCCAAATCAGAACCAGGGTTCCAACAATCTCCCCCTATTTGGGTGAGGATCCTATTAGCAAAATAATAAAAATTTGCAAAGCATAAAATATATAAAGAAAAGCTTTGTTTGGCTGGCTGCTTGCTGGCATTTGCAATCTCCCCCTATGTTGATGCAGTACATGTGATTTGGACTCAGCTGAGATGACTTTGAATATTGATTGAGTCATCCAGCTAACTCCTGTAGATAGTACCTGCAGAAGGCTATGGTAGAGATTGCTCTCTCCTTGAAAAAGGGTATGTTAGCAGCAAAAATGATATTTTGTCCAGCAAATTTGATTAAGATTCTGGATCTGAAAAACAAAATCAGATATCTTCCTTCCTATAGAATTTCTTTTCATTAGACGAGATTCAAACTCAGCTGACCAATGCAACTAGAGTAGAGGACTCAATCTAAATGAAGTTAGAAAAGGATCTATAAGAAATAGAGTTATCTGACCGAGAATTTCTTTATACAGAAATCTGAATGAAATATTTGAACATAACATCAATCAGATATAATCAGCTATAAGAAAAGAAGATGCTTCCTAATAAATCTGTTCCTAATAATAAAAGGATTTGAAAATATTTAACTATGAGTATAAAACAGATTTATGAAATAGCAAACTGAGATTGAAAGTTTTGTAGAGTTTGGCCCTGTTCTTGATCATCTCTTCATGTTGGAAATTTTGAGTCTGTAATCCTGCAAGACAGAAAACAGATCAAGTGCAAAGGGAACAAGAAGAGATGCAGTTTTTGCTTTTGTGCATGAACAAATGAATGAAGCAAATCTTGAAGAAGAAAAAAAATGAGGGCAGAGAAAATGACAGGGGAAAGCAATTTAATGAGCACAGCACTCATTAGGATTATCTGAAAAAGATTTTGAAGAAAATCTTTAAAATCAGAAAGGCACTGTCTGATAATTCCCTTCCTATAGAATCACTTTATCACAAATAAAAACTTCAACACAGTGTGATGATCCACTGGATCAAGTCTGTGTTGAGTTTTAGTGTAGATAATTTTGTGAAAAATCTGTAAGGATGTAGAATTATCTTACTATGCCTCTTTGAGATTTAAGATTCATCAAAAAGGAAAATTTTCAGACCATAAATGTAATGAGGTTTTATTGGTTTATTAAATAAATTTTTCAAAAAATATTTCATGTATGTTTGAAAAATTTGAGAAAACTTTTGAAAAACAAAATCAATGTTGTTGAATTTTCTTAATATTTCTCTTGAAGGTTTAGTTGTATTCAAGTTAGAGATTGATTTAGGATATTTTGAAATGTAGTTAGTATTGGATATCACCTGATATTTTCTAAGTTCTGATTCAGGCTTTTCCTTGTTGTTTGATGCATTTATGGCCTTTAAGCAGAATTCTTTGGCCCTTGCTTCCTCCTCTTCATCTTCAAATGATGAGTCATCATCGGAGACATCCCAGATAACATCTAGGGATGTTAATTCTTCTTCGTCAAATGAGATGATGTGGCTTCCTTCTGATGTGTCATCCACGGGTTCAGAAGCCATTTGGTGAAGGGAATCCCACATCTCCTTAGCTGTTGAACATTCAACAATCTCTTGAAAAATGTCATCAGACAATGACTGAGCTAGGATATTCATTGCTCGGGCATCAGTTAGCCTGGCACTTTTTGTTGTTGTTGCCGATGTTGGAAGACCTGTCAAAATAGAAGAAAATATTTCTTCATCAATATTGTTCATAAATAATTTGATTCTTGCCTTCCAGATGCTAAACTCAGCTAAGTTGCAAGCTGGAGGTCTGGTGCTTGACCATTCTTCATTTTGTGCCATGAAAAACTCTTAAGAAATAAGTATAAGATCTATCTCAGGGATCTTTTGATTCAGGAGTTATCCTGTACAAACAATCAACCTGGCTCTGATACCAATTGAAAGTGAGGGTAGATCTTATATTTTCTTTTAGGAAGAGTTAATGCGGAAAATTAAAAATTAAAACAAATAACAGAGCATAGCACAAAGAAAGAAACAGAGCAAGCAAACCAGACGACACAAGGAGCTACAGTGGTTCCCTCTCAATAGGTACGTCCACTCTTCTACCACCTTGGTAGGAATCCACTACAGGTTTTTGCTAAGGTGCCCTGCCACCAATGATCTGATTCAGGTAGATCAAACAGACCCTTTAGACTTTTGATCAGGTGTCTAAAAACCAAGCAGGTTGTTGATAAGGTGCCCTGTCACCAACGTTCACTTTTGAAGAGGTGTGAACAAACTCTTTACAGGAGGGGGAAGGAGAGTTAGATTATCTTCTCTATTGTAAAACAGATTAGAGAAGCATAAGAGACTCTTCAGAACTTATGACAGAATACTGTCACGAGGTTCTGAAGGAGTAAGGCCTGAAGAAGACTAGAGATCTGGATTTAGATGTTCTTCTTCAGCTTCCTTATTTCTTCTTCTTCTTCAGAGAAACTCTGAGTGTATCTTCCTGGAACAGGAGCACTCAGGTTGAGGAAGAGCAGAAGAGATATCTTCACAGTTGGATAGATATTGCTGTGAGCAGCTGTATCTTTTCTTTCTTGAAGACTGCTGAATGTTGATGGTAGCAGTCTTCTTTCACATTTGTTCTACAGCTTCGTCTGTGTGTTTCTGGTCACTGTCTTCTTCTTGTATGTTTCGTGTGTGTCGTATGTATGTTTTCTTTCTCCAAAAGAACTCTTTAAATAGGTGCAGCAGCAACGGCTCTATTAGAGCAAGACTTTTGTCTTCTTCTCAGATCTTGAATCTGGGCTGCAATTAACACAAAAACAAGTCTTGCAGATATATATCCTATAAAAGGGAAAACTACAGCAGCTGCAATAAATAGACTCATAAAGGATGTTTGATAAATCACATCGGAAATAGCTCTTTACAGCCAACGGCTATAAAGGACAGCTGCAACAATAAAGTCAGATAATAAGACAAAAGACATTGCCAGAAAGAATTGACTTATGCATAAATATAGAAGCACGTTTGCTTTGAGATATATGCATAAGATCAATTAAATAATCCATAATAAAACATGTCAGAAAATATCGAAAATAAAACAACAAATAAAACGCATATAATATTACATATGCAGACCAGAAGATAGTCGAACGATCCTCGACGATCGTCGACCGACCTACTGAGATCGTCGAGCTATCAGTCAGATAGTCGACCGACTTAAACAAAACAGAAAGCGTCGAACGATCCTTAGAGATCGTCGAACGGCCCACTGAGATAGTCGAGCTATCAGGAAGATAGTCGACCGACTCGGGCAAGACAGAAAACGTCGAACTATCAAGAGATAGTCGACCGGAGCTCGACGATCTAGCAGAACGTCGAGCTGGCAAGAGACAGACGATCGTCGACCGGCTGATCGACGATAGTCGATCGGCGTTCGACGATAGTCGAACCCGAAAAAGACTTAGCCAGAATTTTACTGGAAAAGAGAATACTCAACAATGAGATTTTGACCATAGATAAATCTTGGGTCAAGATCTAAAAGGAAAGACTTAACTCAAATCCAAACTAGGGTACCAACAGTTTCCCTCGAAGAAGCAATGCTCGGTGAAATGTCGAGCACACTTCGTTCGACCGTCGGAGTCAGGGTTGGTCTTCACCATTGACGCTGCTAGATTAGCAGTGCGAGTACAGAAGGATAGAGGAGCAAAGTGGGGGGGGGGGTCTGAGAGTAGTAAAGGCGTAGCAGGGGGTTGTTGAGAAGGCCTATTTATAGGAAAAGAAAGTTAAGGCCGAACCAGCGGAACAGTCCAGCTCGCCTGCACCAGCTCGCTTGCTCCAGCTCACCACTCTCAACTCGCCACCCCGCGATTTCGTCCTATCCTACAACAAGATGAATTTGATAAAACATGTTATGTCATATTTAAATGCGCTGATTTAACGAAGAATTATCTAAGTTATTACAAACGGAGGTTCAAATATTGTTCAGCGCGCAAATAAAATCGATCAGCACGCGCGGACCAAAGGGGCAGGGGGCGAGTACCGGTAGGCCCGCTAGACGAGCCATTTATAACTACTCTGGTCTCGCGGTTCCGCCGCCGATCGTCGTGCGTGAAGCTCGCGGAGCCGCCCCAGATTCCTGTGAATTATTTGGAGGTTCTCGTCGATCTCGTCCAGGAGCATGGAGGAAGACGCCGACTCAAAGGCCTCACTGACCCTCGTCCGACCCGCGAGCCACGCACACTCCCGCCGCAACTCAAGGTTCTCCTTCCGCAGCAAGTGGAGCTCGTGTACCACCTTCTTCATCACCCGATGTCCCCTTTTCACCTGCTCAGGGCTCCCCAGCTCGGAATCCAGGTATGCTTCTAGCGCGTGCGGAGAGGGTAGCAAGCCGAGTCCGAGGACTCGCCAGCATCGGAGTCGGTAGGGGGAGTCTGTGCAGGCAAATAAAAGAATGTCAGGTGTGGAAGGCGAGCACCGTGAATGCCGAGCGAGACTCGGAAAAGGTGAGGACTTACCGTGCGGGCCCTGTTCCTCCAGGTTGACACGAGGAGGCTGCAATCAGATGTCCTTGTCGCGACCACGCCGAGGGTCTTCTAAAGAGGTGCGAAGAAATCCAGGGACGGGGATGACCTCGGTGCCTCCCCCCATAGATGCAGGAGTAGGAGAAGGCTGTCAGGAATTAGCCGGGTTGGCAACTTCGGGTTCTGCGAGTCTAACCTCGTGGTCCTAAGAGGGGGAAGTGACCCTCGCGGGCGTATGTCGGGTCATGGCTCGGCGGCGCGCCGAGGATAAACTTGGTTTGGGGCATGGGGGCCTCGCCACTGTGGCGCTGGCTGTCCTGGTCGCTGGAGAGGTCGATGATCTCTTTTTCTGGAGGGTCGGGAGTTCACCGAGTGGAGGAATTGGTCCCGTTATACAGGGCTGCCTTGAAATAATTGTAGGTGGACTCGATATATTTTGGGAGGGGCTTCGCTTTCTTGGCCGAACTGAAGTCGGTATGGTTACGAGGTGGGGCCTTGAGGTCCGTTAGACCGACAACGCGGATTGAGGTTTTCGCGCGGTTTCGCGCAACTCGTTCGAGAATCTCCTTGGGGAGCGGCATCCTCACAAGACTCAGGGGAATAAAAAAGGTCAGCCAGGTATGCAGACGCATGTATATATAGCCGTCGGTGGGCCCCTCCGTAAGATTCTTTTCTGGCTCCAATTGCACTCGCCGAATTCTGTGGGGTTGGATGTTTCTTTCCGAGCTTGTCCCAGCATCGCAAAGAGCGGGGATTGTATACAACCTCGTATCCGGTGAGTGGGTCGATAGAAGCCAGACTGGTCGGTTCAGACCGCCCCCAAGCCCCATACGAGCTCGGCAAGGGAGTATGCACGCGGAGCCCAACGTGCCGAGTCCGAACTCGGCAAGGGTCGGACCGAGTTCGGCACTCGTCGGGCCGAGCTCAGAGTTCGTGGAGCTGAGCCCGACGAATGAGGGCAGGGACATCGCGCAAGCAGGGCGCCTAGCTCGTACTCGCCCTAGGCAGAGGGATACGCGAGTGCGAGCCTCATCCACCACTCGCGAGCAGGACACCCAGGAGGCAGCTCGCTCAGGTTTTTGTAGTGATGTATGTCACCATGTTGACCCCATTGGTCTGCCCCTAGCACCCCAGAATAGCGGAGGTTGGCTATTTGCAGGTCGTTTTTCAGAATCCTATAAATAGGACCCAATGGGTACCTCAGAAAGACATGCTTACTTGTGCCCAGTCTTCTAGCGCTTTCTGAGGTACCTTAGCTTCAACACTTGGCTAAGGAGGGGAAATGCTCTAAGATCTTCCGGGTGTGTGGTGGGACATCCGTGTCGGAGCCTTGGGTCCGTTCTTTGTCCTAAATTTTTGGCTATGTCGTTCGCAGGAGAGAAGTAGGTGCGTGATCACCCATTCCCCAAGGGTGAACTCCTCGAGATTGATTTTTCGGTTTCAACATAATAGTGGCATGCAAAGAGGCGAACAAATGCTTCCTGCAGCCCCCCTGATCCCTCTTAAGGGATAAGTCCTGATTGTAATCTTGAATCTATTGAAATCATGAATCTTGTGCATCATATAAATACACCTGCATCTTTTATTTGTTACAGCTTATGTCATCACATGAATGCATATATGCTATACTTTGGATTATGCTAATAATTCTTATTGTTTATACTTGATCCCCTTATTTGCATGTTTTGCTAGATTTGCTTCATGGGAATTAGTACACGTATATTTCTGATCCCTTCCTAGTTATGTATTTTATTTTACTTCCTTTTATCAATGTTCTGCGGCTATTTTTTTTAATTTGTCTTAGCATTCGTGACTGTGTCGCCTACTACATGAGAATGATTCGTGTCAAGCCCCTGCTCCCGGAGGTTTATCTTATTTCGGGTTGTGTTCAGGGGCGGACCCACCTTGGGACGAGCGTGGGCGGCCGCCCACACTCATTTTTTTTAAAAAAAATCAATAGTATTTGCCACGGTTCAAAAACCGTGGTGAATACAGTTCAAACCGTGATAAATACTCTATTTTTTAAAAATTAACAATATTAGCCACGGTTTAAACTGTGGCTAATACCCTATTTTTTAAAATTTATCTATATTGGCAACGATTTAAACTATAAATCGGCTAGTACCCTATTTTTTAAAAAATTATTTGTATTAGCCACGGTTTAAACCGTGACTAATACTATATTTTTACAAAAGTTATAGTATTAGCCACGGTTTAAACCATGGCTAATACCCTATTGTTCAAAAAAAATATTATTAGACGTAGTTTAATAGTATCAATCAAACAACTTGTAAGTCCGCCTACACTGAAAAAAGTTTCTACGTCCGCCACTAGTTGTGTTAGGTTCTATGTTATATTTATCTTATTGTCGGGTATTGCTTAGCCATTTTCTCTTGATTCATGAATAACTGTTAGGTTAAAAATTATGTACTAGATTTAAATATGTTGCATATTGATTTTCTTTGAGATTTTTATTGCATGAAATTTATACCAATACTTTGTATCATAAGTTTTATTAAAATGCATATGTATTTAACTTTTCACAGCTATACTCTAAACCTTTCACATAAAAATATTATATTTTTCTCCAAATTATTTATTTTAAATCTAATAATATTAAATCAGCTCCCGCCTAACTGATATGAAGTTTCTTTCTCACATATCTGTGACATCTCGTCTCACCTAAAGAGCACTCTGCCTTTTGCTTTTAAACGGGTCTGGATAGTTAGTATTGGAGGGAGGCGAGCTTCTAAAGATAAAGTATTTTATAATTTTCACATATTTTGAATTTGCATTTTATAAGTATATATATGCATCATTTTTTCACTCACCATGTCATTGTCCATGTTTTGGTTAAAACACTCACAGTACACTCATAGTCATGAGTAGTATGCACATAAATGTTAAGGGGTTATGACAAACTTAATATTTTATGTGCATATGAATTTTCATTATGTTATACACCGTCTGTGAATATTAAATGAATATTAATAATTTAATATTTTCAAGTGTGCTGACATTAATAATATGCATATAATGTTATTATTAATATTCATTTAATATTATTAATCGTTCGAAACTCGAAAATCGCTCGAAAATCGTTCGAAAATTGAGCCGAATCGGAATCGGTTAAAATTGATTCGACTCAATTTGAGTCGATTCAATTTGACTCGAATTTGATTTCGAGTCGATTTCGAGTCAGCCCTGAATCGCTCGAAAGATGATTCGAATCAACTCGAATTAATTAAAAAAATTATGTATTTATTAATATATTATTATTTTAAGATTAAAAATAACAAAATTTAAACATAAATAAAAAGAATGAAGGGTTTAAGTGTTTCATTTGCTAAATTTATACGTTGTCCAATTTTAGTTTGCGCAAACTAGGAATAAAACGAAAAATTGCTAAATTTCGAGCCTACTTGATTCGATTTCGAGCCGACTCGATTCGATTTTAAGCCGGCTCGATTCGATTTTGAGCCGGCTCAATTCGATTTTGAGCCGGCTCGATTCGATTTCGAGCCGACTCGGAATCGAGCCATTTTGATTCGAGCCGACTCGACTCGAAATCAATTTCGATTTCGAGTCGATTTCGAGTCGAAAATTTCGATTTCGAGCCGAGTCAAAATCGCTCGAACTCGACTCGATATCAGCCCTATGCATGACAAATTAATTGATATGAATACTTATTATGGTATGTGTATCTATTCATGGACATTCTTAAAAATGTATTTTATACACAATTGCATTGCATTCATGTCATAATTTATTACACAAGTGTTAAACTAAAAACAATAGATAATGATTGTACATACATGAATTTACTGATTATTTACTATTGCACCTAATTTTATTGTTGTATTTACATGATCATTATCTAGAATTATTCAATAAAAACATTATAATTACTACATTATTTATGTATCCGACAGTATTAAAATGTTAAAACCGCTAGTCTAAACCATTTATGTTCTGCTTGACAATCAATCTTATCTGATTCTCTTGTACCTCTTTCTAGATGGCTCCTAAGTGGTCGAGTCGCAATGTTAGGAATATTGCCCTCAATGTTCCCCAGACTTGATTTGAAGATGCATCGCCCTTAACACTAAGAACATAGTTGTATTTGATGTTGTTTAAGCTCATTATGTGTGTAACACCTCCACTGTAATGACCGTATAATATGGGTCCGGTCGGGACCCCACAACATAAAGACTCCACAACTTTTGCATTAAAAGATGATATTAACTACCTAATCTCAAAACTCATAATAAAACACAGTGGAAATATACCAAATAACTAGAAGTTATCCACTATTAAAACAGGAGTATCACCACGGCCTTATGACCTTACATAAAATGAGTCCAAAACGGAAAGACCACAAGGTCAAACATCAACGTGCAACAACACTCCTAGGCTACCTGGGCATGCAAGCTGGAATATACAAAAACATGAAGCAATACAATCAAAAGGAAACAAGCTAGAAAGCACAACAAACACTTCATGAGGCTTAAGGCTTTTCAGCCGGCGCACTTGCTCCCGCTTGCGATCCTTGCCCTGTAAAAATTTATAGTAACGTGGGTCAGCAAAGGCTGACCTCTACTATGTAACCAACACATCTCCTCCAGGCCGCCCTTAACGGACTGTAACATCCGTAAATTGTTACGCGAAATTTATTTCTTTGTAGGGTCGAGTCGCGTCGATTGTTGATCGAGACAGCGCGTTGACTTGGTACAATGTTACAATTCCTTTTGTTAGCGTCCGTTAATTTGATAAGTGCGTTAATTTTAGTGTGTAATGCATGTTATATTAGATGTGACGCGCGCGCCGCAAAATTTGTTTATTTTTCTAAGGAATTGGAATGGGTGTGCCAATAGCGAATTAGGCTTGGTCTTTGAGAATTAAGGGGGGGATGGTTATAAACCGATCCCACGGTTTAATTAAAAACCGCTGCAGCCCGTTAATAAGCCCGCACACCTCTTTTCCCTATCGGAAGAAAAACCGCAAGCCCTCCTGTTCCGTCTCCCGCACGGAGCGCGCCCGACGAGTTCCGCCAGAGCCGACGACTCCCGCGCCTAGCCGGCGACCGATCCCCCTCCAGAAGCCATTTCCGACTTCTCCTCCCTCCTCTGCAGGCGCCGGGGAGTATTCCTTTTCATTCCTTGGCCTTGGAAGTACCGGGTTTCAACCCTAGCCGGAGGTGTGAGTTCCGTTTTGGTTCCGGTGAGTCGATTCCCCTCTCGTCTCGTTTCCTTTGTGGATATTCTTGGATTTGGAAGTAAAGTAACTTAGATTTTTCTTTCCCTTTTGTCCTATTTTAGGTTTTGGAGTTCTAATTCCACCGCGGAGTTAGTGTAGGGCATTTCGTGAGCCTAAATTACTCTCCGTTAAGGTAATATCCGAAGTTTAGTTTCTAATTTTGTAGCCCTAGTCGTTTTGGAATTTTTTCCATTGGAAACCCTTAAGGGAAAATGATGAAATTAGGGTTGCCCTGTCTTGCAGGACTTCGGTGGGGTCGGGGCAGCACTTTGAAGGTCCCCAGCAGTGGATTTACCTTCGAAATAGAAGATGTCGCCGCGCCGAGTCTACGAGCGCCGCACCACCGCTGTAAGGAAATTTAAATTCCTTTTAGTTAGATATATCAAGTATTGTATTTTTATACCCATTAATAGATTTATTTCAAGTATCATGACCATGCATAGAAAGGTGTGGTGATAGGAAAACGGTTACGAAAAAAATGTGTAGGGTGACACGATTTCCCCAAGACCCAAGTAGTCAGGTCATGAACAGAAACGTAGAGTACGAAAACGGTAACCGTGTTCGTAGGTTTGGAATTTGTTCCGAGCAAGGGCGTGAATGTCCCTTCAAGTCGACCACAAGAAAGTCAAGGGTCGCTTAGTAGTACACCAGAAAAGATATCCCTTGCAGAGTAGCGTCAGACCAAAAAGGTCAGCCAGCACACAGAGTTCTTCCGTGCTAGGTAGAGGCGCACTACCTTTCTCATAAGGCACATGAAACCTTATGAGTAGTACAGACTTGGGAAGTGTCTTCCCTTGAGCCAGCTAGTAGATTCGAGACCGTGTCCGCGTGACACTAGAACAATTGGGTTCGTAAGATGGTCTCGGGTCGTCAGTTTCAGTTGCGCGTTAGGAGCTACTCTGCCTAGAGCCTTCCTAGTAGATGAGCAGGTTAAAAGCCACCTAAAACTCAAGTATAGACCTGACATGAGACAGTACGCTAGTTAGTGAACGCCAGGACTTGAGTTAGTAAAATAAAAGTCACGTGCTTAGTACGAGTAGATGTGTGACCGGAGAATAGTGCGAAGGCATGCATAGCACATAGCATAAAAGTTTTAAATGCATAAAATTATTTTTCAAAAACATACATGCATTCATATGTAAAACTGGTTTTTAGTGTCACTAGGAGGGGTTATTTTTCCTTACTCTGACCCTTCGTGGGCACTGTTTTTCAGGTGACCCAGGTGGGAAGTTACGTCTAGGATGAGCATGTGGTGGCGTCAGTTTGTACTATTTATCTTTTTCAGTTTACTCTATTTCAGCATGTACCTGTAGATGAGAACATTGTATCAGATTAATGTTTTATCTAATTTATTTCAGACTATTTATGGTTAACCAGATTTTCAGTTAATTCAGTTTTACTTCCTATTTAGTGGCTTTGTGAATCCAGATATCAGGTATGTGGTTACCCTTAGTTTACTTTATTCAAACTTCCGCTGTAAGTCTTAATTTGCTTAGTATAGATTTTATTACCTGCTGCTACTAGTTTTAATACTGTTTCCTAGTCTTCTTTATATCGCTGACCCGGCCGGACGGCTGATTTCTGAAATACTGGGAAGGGGTGTTACAAATTGGTATCAGAGCAGGTTTAGGATCCCTGGACTCTAGAAAGAATTCACAGAGCCATAGGAGCGTTTAAGAGTAAACTTTTGTCAGTAAAGTACTTTAAGTTGCGATTAAGCCTTAGTGTTCGCTAGAGTACAAAATAAGTTGCTAGATCAGATTTCTTAGATGCTTGATAAATAATCAGATTTCCTTTATATATTCTATCAGGCACCACGAGTTAGTGAACCAGGTGAATCTTCACGCCAGAACCCGACTCCTAATGCAACCATGGGAGACGCTGCTGTGCCACAGGTACCACCAGTTCCAGCAGCTCCAGAGGGTACTGACATAGCGTCTCAGATTGCCAGGGCGGTTACTATTGCCTTGATGGAGTTTCAGAGAGGACTGGCTGCAGGGTTTCCAGCTCCAGTACAAGTACCAATCCCTGCACCAGCTCCTGCAGCAGCACCTGTGGAGATGACCCTGGAGCGCTATTTGAGAAATTTCAGAGAACTTCAGCCTTCGAACTACAGTGGGGATGAGACCCCGATGGATACAGATGATTGGATAGCTAACACCAGAGACCTGCTGAATGTGTTGGAGTGCCCGGAGAATAAGAAAGTTCCTCTGGCAGCTTTCCTCCTCCGAGGAGAGGCAAAAGTCTGGTGGGACAAATACCGGACAGATGATCCTGCAGGTAAAGTGTTATGATCAATTCCTTTATTTTAGGAAGTAATGTGTTAATTTTATTTGGTGTAATCGTATTTTTTTGGCCAGGCCGTACCCCAGACATGTTTACTTGGGGCGAGGTCTCTAGAGCTCTTGCTAGTTGGTTCGTGCCTCCTTCCGCACGACGAGGTCTCCAAGAGAAGTATCTGAGGCTTTTCCAGGGGGACAGGACAGTTACTGAGTACGAGCGAGAGCTGACTCATCTGGCTAGATATGCGGGCGTGATGCAGGGAGATCAGACTGAGAAGTGCAGTCGTTTCGTGGATGGCTTGCGTGACTCGTTGAGACAGCCGCTGATGACTATGGTCAACGCTGATTACAGGAGCTTAGTGGATACAGCTCGCAGACTGGAGGCTGACCAGCAGAAGGTTCAGAAGCGAAGTAGTTTCCGTGCGAAGCGATCTCAGGATTCGCATCAGCCGCAGCAGAACAAGAATGACCAAGGTAAGAACTGGAACAAGAAGCCGAAGCCTGATGCTAAGAAGAATGGTCAATCTGGTGACCGAAGCAAGGACTATCCCACGTGTCCCAAGTGTCAGCGTCGCCATTCAGGAGAGTGTTTGGCCAGTGCTGGCGTATGCTACAAGTGCCGACAACCTGGACACATAGCTCGCTTCTGTCAGGAAGCTGGGACAAATCAGGTAATCAAGGTCCTTATGTATTGATTACATTTATGTAATTACGATAGATTTTTAATGAAATTTACTTTGTGCAGTCGAAGTTCGAGGTTGGTGGCTCTAGCAGGGTAGATAAGGGCAAAGCATTGATGATTACTGATGGGAGACCACAGCAGGGTCGAGACTTAGTGCAGCCCATAGCTTATGGGCTGGGTCAGCAGGAGGCGAAGGATCAGGAGGATGTTGTGACAGATAAGTGTTGTTTGCTTGCAAGTTGGTTTTAAATCCTCCGTAGTGACACGTTAAATTTTTCATCCTTCATAAATCATTCATGTAGGCATCCTTATGATTCGTAACTTACCCTCTAAGATTCTGTTTGATACGGGTGCCTCGCACTCGTTTATCGCGGAATCTTTAGTGCGTAAGTTGGATTTAGAAGTCTTCCCCGAGTCAGTACCGCTGGAAGTCATGATGCCGAATGGATCCCTTCTGCAGACCAGAGACAAGTGCAGGGTACCAGTGCAGTTTAGTGATGTTGAGATTATCGTGGAAGCTTTGCTGCTACCCATAGCAGGGTTTGACTTGATTTTTGGAATGGACTGGCTTTCAGCAGTCAACGCCAGGATTGACTGCAGGGCGAAGCAGATTCAGTTCGATGGCCCCAACCAGACATCTTTCTCGTTTCAGGGATTGAAGGGAGTAGTGAAGATGATCATATCTGCAGTCCAAGCGAGAAAGTGCATTAGTCAGGGTTGTGAAACCTTCGTAGTACTGATGAGCGCGGAGTCTAAGGCTGATTTGTTGGAGGTACCAGTGGTGCAGGAGTTTCCAGATGCTTTCCCGGAAGAGCTCCCTGGTGCCCCTCCAGATAGAGAGATTGAGTTCCCGATAGACTTGCATCCTAGGGCTACACCGGTAGCCAAATCTCCCTATCGGATGGCTCCAAGGGAACTAGCAGAATTGAAGAGCCAGTTGTAGGAGCTGCTTGATTTGGGGTTTATACGCCCTAGTACTTCGCCTTGGAGTGCTCCAGTGCTTTTCGTGAAGAAGAAGGATGGTAGCCTGAGATTGTGCATAGACTATCGCGAATTGAATAAGCTGACCGTTAAGAACAAGTACCCGATTCCCAGGATTGATGATTTGTTCGACCAGCTGGTGGGAGCGAGCACTTTCTCCAAGTTAGATCTGAGGTCGGGCTATCATCAGCTGAAGATTCGTGACGCGGATATACAGAAGACTGCTTTCAGTACCAGATATGGACACTTCGAGTTCGTGGTCATGCCGTTCGGGCTGACCAATGCCCCTTCAGTATTTATGGACCTGATGAACATGGTATTTCGGGAGTATTTGGATCGTTTTGTCATCGTCTTCATAGATGATATCTTAGTGTTCTCTAAGAGTGCAGAAGATCATGCAGCACACCTCAGGATTGTTTTGAGCACACTCAGGAAGAACCAGTTGTTTGCCAAGTTTTCAAAGTGCGAATTTTGGCTTTTAGAGATTGCATTCTTAGGCCACATCATCAGTCAGGAAGGGGTTAGCGTTGATCCAAAGAAGATAGAGGCCATTAAGAGTTGGCCAAGGCCGACGACAGTTTCAGAGGTTCGCAGCTTTTTGGGTCTTGCTGGATACTACAGGAGATTCATCAGGGATTTCTCGAAGATAGCCTTACCACTGACTTCCCTCACTAGGAAGGGAAAGGGCTTGGATTGGACAGTTGAGTGTGAGTTGGCCTTTGAGAACTTGAAGAACAGATTGATGGCCGCACCAGTTTTGAGTTTGCCTTCAGGGCCAGACGGATTTCAGATTTATAGTGATGCTTCAGGTCAGGGTTTGGGTTGTGTTCTCATGCAGCATGGAAAGGTTGTAGCCTTTGCCTCGAGACAGTTAAAGGTTCATGAGAGGAACTATCCCGTACATGACTTGGAGCTTGCAGCAGTCATTCATGCTCTGAAGATATGGAGACACTACCTTTATGGAGTGCGTTGTGAGATCTTCACTGATCATAAGAGCCTCAAGTATATCTTTGATCAGCGAGAGCTCAATTTGAGGCAGCGCAGATGGTTGGAGTTTCTAGCAGACTACGATGTAGACATTCAGTACCACCCAGGAAAGGCGAACGTGATAGCTGATGCTCTTAGCAGGAGAGGCTCGTGTTTCTATCTTCTCACTTAGCAGGAGGAGTTAGTACGAGAGCTGGAGAGACTGGACATCGTCGTTGTGCCCCGTTGCAGTTTTGGTTCAGCTTGGTTGAGTTGGATGGAGATTTCGTGTGATATTAGAGATAGGATCAGGACAGCTATACCGTTGGATCCAAAGATGGCAGAGATTTGGATCTCAGTGCAGTCAGGACAGAAAGAGAGGTTCTCTATTCAGGATGAGTTATTATTGCATGATGGCAGAGTGTGCATCCCAGATATTAGTCACCTTCGTGAGGACATTTTGTTCGAGGCACACAATTCCAGATATTCTATACATCCTGGTAGCACGAAGATGTATGCAGATCTTAAGAAGACAGTCTGGTGGCCAGGTTTGAAGATTGATGTTGCAGATTATGTAGGGAAGTGTGAGTCTTGCAAGTTGGTTAAGGCCGAGTGCCAAAGGCCTGGAGGCAAGTTGCAGCCACTTCCCATTCCCGAGTGGACATTTGAGGATATATCCATGGACTTCATTCATGGTTTGCCGAGATCGCAGAGTGGGAATGATTCCTTGTGGGTTATAGTAGATCGACTCTCTAAGGTCGCTCATTTCATTCCTCTTAGGAAGACGGATCAGGGTCCGAAGCTGGCACAGTTGTATATAGACGAGATAGTTCGACTTCACGGTGTTCCCAAGACTATAGTTTCAGACCGAGATGGCAGATTTACCTCCAGGGAGTGGTGATATATTCAGGAGCGGTTGGGTACCAGGTTACATTTCAGCACCGCATTCCATCCCCAGACAGATGGACAGACTGAGCGCACAAATAGGACTTTGGAGGATCTGCTACGGATGTGCATACTAGATTTTGGAGGAAAGTGGGAGAAGTATGTTACCCTTGTGGAGTTCTCCTACAACAATAGTTTTCAGGCGAGTATTGGGATGGCACCGTTCGAGGCCCTATATGGTAGACGTTGTCGGACACCGTTATGTTGGGCAGAGAGTGAGGACAGATCTTCTATCAGAGAGTCATGGATTGATAAGACCACAGTCAGGATTAAGCTTATTCAGGAGCGTATGAAGACAGCTCAGGATCGCCAGGCCAAGTATCATGATCAGAAGCACAGGTCAGTAGAGTTCAGTGTTGGAGACTACGTTTATCTGAAGGTCAGACCAGTCAGAGGAGTCTCTAGAATAAAGCGGATGAAAAAGTTGAGCCCCAGATTCGTTGGTCCTTTTGAGGTACTGGAAAGAGTTGGTGAGGTTGCATATAGGTTGGCCTTACCTGATGAAATGAGTGGTGTACATGATGTATTCCATGTCTCCTATCTGAGGAGAGCAGTCAGAGATCCCAGTCAGATCATCAGTACCGAGGAAGCACCAATTGAAACAGATCTTAGTATTGGAGTTAGACCAGTCAAGATAGTGGACTCAAGGATTCAGAAGCTCAGAAATAGAGAGATTCGCATGGTCAAAGTCCTTTGGATGAACGGTGGCCGTCCAGAGTATACTTGGGAGCGAGAGGATGAGCTTAAGAGCAATGCAGACTATTCTTTTCTCTTCGATTCAGGTATGATTACAATTTTCGAGGACGAAAATTTTTATTAGGAGGGGAGATTTGTAACATCCGTAAATTGTTACGCGAAATTTATTTCTTTGTAGGGTCGAGTCGCGTCGATTGTTGATCGAGACAGCGCGTTGACTTGGTACAATGTTACAATTCCTTTTGTTAGCGTCCGTTAATTTGATAAGTGCGTTAATTTTAGTGTGTAACGCATGTTATATTAGATGTGACGCGCGCGCCACAAAATTTGTTTATTTTTCTAAGGAATTGGAATGGGTGTGCCAATAGCGAATTAGGCTTGGTCTTTGAGAATTAAGGGGGGATGGTTATAAACCGATCCCACGGTTTAATTAAAAACCGCTGCAGCCCGTTAATAAGCCCGCACACCTCTTTTCCCTATCGGAAGAAAAACCGCAAGCCCTCCTGTTCCGTCTCCCGCACGGAGCGCGCCCGACGAGTTCCGCCAGAGCCGACGACTCCCGCGCCTAGCCGGCGGCCGATCCCCCTCCAGAAGCCATTTCCGACTTCTCCTCCCTCCTCTGCAGGCGCCGGGGAGTATTCCTTTTCATTCCTTGGCCTTGGAAGTACCGGGTTTCAACCCTAGCCGGAGGTGTGAGTTCCGTTTTGGTTCCGGTGAGTCGATTCCCCTCTCGTCTCGTTTCCTTTGTGGATATTCTTGGATTTGGAAGTAAAGTAACTTAGATTTTTCTTTCCCTTTTGTCCTATTTTAGGTTTTGGAGTTCTAATTCCACCGCGGAGTTAGTGTAGGGCATTTCGTGAGCCTAAATTACTCTCCGTTAAGGTAATATCCGAAGTTTAGTTTCTAATTTTGTAGCCCTAGTCGTTTTGGAATTTTTTCCATTGGAAACCCTTAAGGGAAAATGATGAAATTAGGGTTGCCCTGTCTTGCAGGACTTCGGTGGGGTCGGGGCAGCACTTTGAAGGTCCCCAGCAGTGGATTTACCTTCGAAATAGAAGATGTCGCCGCGCCGAGTCTACGAGCGCCGCACCACCGCTGTAAGGAAATTTAAATTCCTTTTAGTTAGATATATCAAGTATTGTATTTTTATACCCATTAATAGATTTATTTCAAGTATCATGACCATGCATAGAAAGGTGTGGTGATAGGAAAACGGTTACGAAAAAAATGTGTAGGGTGACACGATTTCCCCAAGACCCAAGTAGTCAGGTCATGAACAGAAACGTAGAGTACGAAAACGGTAACCGTGTTCGTAGGTTTGGAATTTGTTCCGAGCAAGGGCGTGAATGTCCCTTCAAGTCGACCACAAGAAAGTCAAGGGTCGCTTAGTAGTACACCAGAAAAGATATCCCTTGCAGAGTAGCGTCAGACCAAAAAGGTCAGCCAGCACACAGAGTTCTTCCGTGCTAGGTAGAGGCGCACTACCTTTCTCATAAGGCACATGAAACCTTATGAGTAGTACAGACTTGGGAAGTGTCTTCCCTTGAGCCAGCTAGTAGATTCGAGACCGTGTCCGCGTGACACTAGAACAATTGGGTTCGTAAGATGGTCTCGGGTCGTCAGTTTCAGTTGCGCGTTAGGAGCTACTCTGCCTAGAGCCTTCCTAGTAGATGAGCAGGTTAGAAGCCACCTAAAACTCAAGTATAGACCTGACATGAGACAGTACGCTAGTTAGTGAACGCCAGGACTTGAGTTAGTAAAATAAAAGTCACGTGCTTAGTACGAGTAGATGTGTGACCGGAGAATAGTGCGAAGGCATGCATAGCACATAGCATAAAAGTTTTAAATGCATAAAATTATTTTTCAAAAACATACATGCATTCATATGTAAAACTGGTTTTTAGTGTCACTAGGAGGGGTTATTTTTCCTTACTCTGACCCTTCGTGGGCACTGTTTTTCAGGTGACCCAGGTGGGAAGTTACGTCTAGGATGAGCATGTGGTGGCGTCAGTTTGTACTATTTATCTTTTTCAGTTTACTCTATTTCAGCATGTACCTGTAGATGAGAACATTGTATCAGATTAATGTTTTATCTAATTTATTTCAGACTATTTATGGTTAACCAGATTTTCAGTTAATTCAGTTTTACTTCCTGTTTAGTGGCTCTGTGAATCCAGATATCAGGTATGTGGTTACCCTTAGTTTACTTTATTCAAACTTCCGCTGTAAGTCTTAATTTGCTTAGTATAGATTTTATTACCTGCTGCTACTAGTTTTAATACTGTTTCCTAGTCTTCTTTATATCGCTGACCCGGCCGGACGGCTGATTTCTGAAATACTGAGAAGGGGTGTTACACGGACCCCGGGGTACCCCTCCAACCTACAAGTCAGCACTTCGTATACCATATACTTAAACATGTAAAGCTTTAAAACAGGTTTGGATGTCTCATACAATAATCACGTTTTCTATGTTGAGCACAGAACAAAAATGGGTCTACTATGCGGCATGTATGCAAACCCGGGCTTCGTCCAAGGCACCCTATAGCGTATACAACTAGCACATCATCATATCAACTGAGTACTTCCATTTCGCCATTAGCGTAAAGCCGCAAACAAAAGGGGATTACAATGCCCCTAACGACCCAAAAGCCGCTACACGGAAATCTTGTCAAGGCCTCACCCGCACATGGGTCTTAAACCCAGACTTGCCTGTAAATTCTGACTTCTCGCGTCGGGATTCCGTCTCACACACAAACCAATTCTAAGAACCCTTGCTGGACCCCACCCGATGGCTTCATTGCCCGGGCTTGCCCTACACTTGGCGTTCTTGTCAGTCTCACAGAAGGGGACAAGTCTCGCTGGGACACTCTCCCCACGTGACTTGCACGTCATGGGATAGCCAGCCGACCACCGAGACATAGTCACGGCTTAGCACAACACAACCATAATCTTTCCCACCCTAACCCATCATTTGTACTACAACGTTCCCTCGCACTAAGGAAACCATCTACCGCCAATGCGGAGCTAACCTTATCTGGTTCCGGCTACAAGTACTCACTCAAGAAAAGGGGAAAAATGCATACATCACAACGACATCTTGCCGCAACGGATTTCTACCGAATCCTTAAGGCTCGCTATGCAACATCACCGAGTCGGACTAACGGTCGCGACTACAGCTTCACCTACAATGCCTAATCCACTAATGGAGCGGATTTCTAATGCAAAAACATGTCAGGGACGTACACAATCGACCCGAAGGTTCCTCTTGAACCATGACAACCCAAACCCCTCTCATTTGAGAGATCTGGAGCCCAAAAACTGAAAAGAAGAGATGCTAAATGTGCATCCTAAAAACCAAGAGGAGAAGTGTCGTTACCTTACGACCCATCTTTCTAGCCATGGAGAAACTTGGTCGGATGAACACCACCGCAATGATCTTGCCTTCGCGGATCTGGACTCCGCTCGAGAAACGGGGCTCCGAAGCTTCTTCGGCGGTCGGAACTCTCATCCACCTTCTTCCTTGCTCTCCCCTCTCTCTAACCCTTAGAAAGAGAAAGATCTAAATGGAATGAGGGTTTGAAACCCTATTCCCGACCTAAAACCTGCAGGGGAAAGCCTGAGCCGTCAGATCCTATTTGAAGGAAACGAACGGCCAAGATTCGCCCTGAAAAAGAATTTCCTGGGCCGAACACGACTTGTGACACGCCCGTGTCCAAGGCCGTGTTCTCTCACTCGCCGTCAAACTAGAAATTACAGAACAGGACACAGCCTATGATACGGCTTGGGACACACCTGTGTCTCAAGTGACACACCTGTGTCATAGGCCATGTGCCTCAATCGACACAGGACCGAAACGTCTCGAACAGGACACGACCATGTGACACACCCGTGTCACATTCCATGTGCTAGACATGTCCTGGGAAACGCTTGTATCACAGGCCGTGTAACAACATCAACACAACTCGCCAAACTGGCCGAGCAGGACACGACCTATGACACGCCCGTGTCTCAGGCCGTGTGCCTTGCCTCGACGCTCGTCGACTGAAAATCGTCGACCTCTCAGAAAATCGTCGACCTCAAGCACGACACGCCTTGTGACACTCCCGTGTTACAGGCCGTGTCAGCTTATTCAGAACCCAACTTGGTCTGAAACGCCATTCGTTCCTCTTTTGAGTTTTGGGGCGTTACAATTCCTCCCCCCTTAAAAGAATTTCGTCCTGAAATTTAAATAGAACGTACACAAAACTTAAATGGTACCTGAGAAGAAAAGCTTGGGGTACTCCTCAAGTATGGTCTGCTCTCGCTCCTACGAAAGCTCCTCCCGACCACAGTTATCCCAACGAACTTTTACGAGTTTGACCTCCTTGTTCCGCAACTGCCGAATTTCTGAATCTTCTATACTAATTGGACAAACTCGCGTCCTCAAGTCCTCTTGTATCGACACTGATGCAGATTCAATCACCACACTAGCCTCTACCAAAGCTTTCCTCAAGACGAAGACATGGAAGACATTGTGTAATCCACTCAGCTCCGTGGACAACGCCAACCGGTACGCTGCTTCTCCCACCCGTTCTATAACCTCGAATGATCCCAAAAACCTCGGACTCAACTTCTTGAGTTGGCGAATCCGCGAAACGCCTTTGAACAACTTGATTTTTAGATATACCCAGTCGCCTACTGCGAACTCCACCTTCTTATGGCGAGCATTAAAATATTTTGCTTGCCGATCTTGAGCCACCTTCATGCGCTCTTGAATGGTTCACATCAACTCACATGCATCAGCTACCACTTCTTTTCCCAAAAGCTTGGTGTCTACCAAATCTGTCCAAGACATCGGTGTTCTACACTGCCTCCCATACAAAGCTTCGTATGGCGTCATCTTTATACTTTCTTGGTAACTGTTGTTATACACGAACTCTACCATGATGAGGTGATCCTCCCATTTCTTGCTGAAGTCAAGAGTACACATCCTCAGCATATCCTCCATAGTACGGTTTGTTCTTTCGGTTTGCCCATCAGTTTGAGGATGGAAAGCCGTACTGAACTTGAGCTTCGTGCCCAGACTCTTCTGAACCAACCTCCAGTCCTTAGACATGAAACGCCCATCGCGTTCACTAACTATGCTCTTAGGAATCCCATGTAGTCGCACAATGTTGCGAATATACAATTCCACCAGCTTCTCCATGATGTCCTCCTTTCGATTTGGGATGAAGTGTGCCACTTTAGTCAAGCGATCCACGATCACCCAAATTGCGTCGTTACCCTGCTGCGATCTAGGTAACCCATGCACAAAATCCACGGAGATGTCATCAAATTTCCACTCGGAGATAGGAAGAGGCTTTAAGAACCCGCCCGGCTTCTGACACTCGGTCTTCACCAAGGCACAAGTTTGGCACTGACTCAAGTACAAAGCTACGTCCCGCTTCAGACCAGGCCATTAATAGGATTTCTTCATATCCAAGTACATCTTTGTATTGCCTGGGTGAATGAAGTACTTTGTGAAGTGGGCCTCAAACATCAACTCCTCACGAAGCTTGCTGAACTGCTGTACACAAATCCTCCCGCCCTTCCTCAGAATCTCATCAATCATCTCCCAGACGCTACACTCGCCCTTTTGAGCTTCCTCCACGTATGGTTGAACTCCGCATCAAAACGGGTCGCTTACCGAATACGATTGGACAAATCATTCTGCATTTCAATCCAGTTCAACCGAGCCGCACTAGACTCGCCTCTGGCTAAACACTCCATGTCAAGGGACTCCCAGTCCCGCCTCAATCGCTCATCATGAGCTTCGATCCAATTCCCTTGCCCAGAGTATTTTCTACTCAAGACATCAACCACCACATTGGATTTGCCTGACGTATACTGAATCGCCACATCGTAGTCCCCAAGGAACTCAACCCACCTGCGCTGCTGCATATTCAAGTCCTTCTAATCTAGGAGATACTTCAGACTTTTGTAGTCCGTGAAGATCCCCACTTTTGCACCATAAACGTAGTGCCGCCGCAATTTCAGCGCAAAAATTATCGCCGCCAATTCTAAATCATGGACGGGGTAATTCCTCTTATAAGGCTTCAACTGCCTAGACCCAAAGGCGATCACACTGCCATGTTGTACTAATACGCACCCCAAACCGCATCCAGATGCGTCACTGAAAATTTGAAATCCTTCAGTCCCTTTCAACAGACTCAGGATTGGAGCTGTCATCAGCCTTTCCTTCAGGGTGTCAAATGCCTGATTGCACTCCTGAGTCAACACGAACTTCTAATCCTTATGAGTTAGTGAAGTGAGGGGTAGAACTATCCACGAAAAGTTCTCCACGAACCTTCGATAGTACCCGGCTAGTCCAAGAAAACTTCAGACTTCCGCCACGATTCTCAATACTAGCCAATCCCTGATGACTTCCACTTTTTTTGGATCTACCGTCACCCATCCCCACTAATCACATGGCCCAAAATGCCACCTTCTCTAACCAGAACTCACACTTTGAGAACTTTGCATAAAGCTGGTTCTCTCTCAACACTTGCAAGACTATTCTCAAGTGAGTCTCGTGCTCCCCCTCCCACTTGGAGTAAACCAGAATGTCATCAATAAAGACGACTACAAAAGAGTTCAAGTATTTGTGAAATACTAGGTTTATCAATGTTAAAAGTAGCGAACAAACGACTAGAAAACAAGCCGGAACTTTGAATAATTGAAATTTTATTATCCAAAAAGATATCATTTACAAAGGTATGGCCTCCCTTATATAGAATGGAGGAGAGAGAGAAGAATACAAATTAACAATGTGGGACTAAAGCTATACAACAGATCTGGGCGGCTAGAATAAGAGACCGGAACAGGCCGCGCGGTTAGACAATGTTCTAACCGCTCGGCAACACCAGAACCAAGAGGGAGAGATGCGGTAGGAGACCGCTAGACTGGCCGGTTTCCAAGCCGCCAGAGATAAGCCGACAGACCGCCGGATACCATACGGCGACAGCCTGGAAATCAACCCGTCAGGCTCAAACCGCCAGACCGCCCGGTCTCATACTTCGACACTCCCCCTCAAGCTGGAGCATAGATATCAATCATGCCCAGGTTGTCACAAATATGGAAGAAGGAAGTAGAAACCGGCTTGGTGAAGATATCAGCCAACTCTTTGTCGGAGGTGACGAACGGAGTGCAAATCTGTTTCTTCAAGACCTCTTCTCGGATGAAATGGCAGTCGACCTCTATATGTTTCGTTCTCTCATGGAAGACCGGATTTTTGGATATGTATATAGCGGCTTTGTTGTCACAAAACATAGGCAGAGGATAGTTGTAGACCTCTCCTAGGTCAAGCATGAGAGCCCGCAACCATTTTAACTCACACGTGGTTGACGCCATACTCCGGTATTCGGCTTCTGCACTGGACCTTGAGACAACAGACTGCTTCTTGCTCTTCCAGCTCACAAGATTACCTCCAACAAAAGTGCAGAAACCCGATGTAGATTTACGGTCACCTTTATCATCCGCATAGCTTGAGTCTGAGTAGGCTTCAATTCTCAGATGACCATGCTTCTGAAAGAGTAGCCCTTTCCCTGGTGCTGCTTTGACATACTCTAGTATCTTCAAGGCAGACTGAAGATGACATTCCCTGGGAGCTTGCATGAACTGACTGACCTTGCCTACAGCATAGGCAATGTCGGGTCTGGTCACCGTGAGATAAATGAGTTTGCCCACCAGACGTCTGTACCTCGTGGCATCGGATATAAGCGGTGAGTCATCTGTCCATGTTTTGTCTTCTCCAGTGGCCATGGGATACCGGGCCGGTTTGGCCCCGGTCAATCCTGCCTCTTGTAGAAGATCAAGCGCATACTTCCGTTGGGAGAGAACCAACGAGTCGGGCTTCCGAGAGATTTCTATCCCCAAAAAATATTTCGGGGAGCCCATATCCTTCGTGACAAGGTGTTGACGGAGGTGTTTCTTTGTCAAGTCCACCCCAGCCTGGTCATCGCCGGTAAGAAGGATATCATCCACATATACTGCCAAAACCACAAGGCCAGATGCGGTTTTGCGAATAAACAATGAGTGATCGGCGGAACTTCTTGCAAAGCCAATTGCAGCCACAATGCCACTAAACTTGTCAAACCACGCCCGAGGGCTCTGCTTTAGGCCGTAGATGGCCTTCTTCAACTGGCATACTCGTGTCTCCCCCTGAGCAACATACCCTGGAGGTTGCTCCATATAGACGTCCTCCTGAAGATCCCCATACAGAAAGGCATTCTTGACG
Source organism: Platanthera zijinensis (assembly GCA_039513925.1). Lineage (NCBI taxonomy): Eukaryota > Viridiplantae > Streptophyta > Magnoliopsida > Asparagales > Orchidaceae > Platanthera > Platanthera zijinensis. The sequence continues at coordinate 35,106,442 of CM077092.1, read as the reverse complement.
TCAAGTTGAGAAATGTCCCACTCCCTGTTGACGGCCACAGAAAGAAGAACCCGGATGGTGCTGAGGCGAGCAACCGGAGAGAAAGTGTCAAAATAGTCAACTCCATAAGTCTGAGTAAAGCCTTTGGCCACCAGGCGAGCCTTGTAACGGTCCACAGTGCCGTCCGGGCGAAACTTCACAACGAACACCCAGCGGCAGCCAACCACATCAGTACCGATCGGTGGAGGAACAAGGTTCCAGGTACCTCTTTCAGTAAGAGTGACAATTTCCTCATCCATGGCAGATTTCCAATGAGGAATAACAAGAGCCTCCTGGTAAGTGCGGGGAGTGGTAGTAGCCGAGATGGCCAAAGCAAAGCACCTGCGAGAGGGAGTAAGCCGATCATAGGAAACAACAGCCGCAAGCGGGTGTTGGGTACACGCCCGCACCCCTTTGCGAAGGGCAATGGGACGATCCAGGTCGTCTTGTGCCTCAGGGACCGGAGCATCCGTGGCAGAGAAGGCTGGCCCGGGACTAGAGAGAGACGGCTGCGGAGACGAAGGAGGGGAGATAATAGGGGACGTTGGAGCAGTGAAGTAACCGCGGCGATGCGAGCTGCGGTGGCATCCAAGGTGGGAGACTCGGCTTCGCCCAAGATCTGCTGGCGGATCATATCAAAAGACTCAGGAAGCCGGAGAAGATAACAAACAACCAGGAGTTCCTGGAAGTGTTTGTGCTGTTCGGCCAAGTCCGCGGAGAAGGGGCGATTCTGGAGGATTTCGGCCCCAAGAGCCTGAACTTGCTGATAAGCCGCAGCAGGAGACATGGAAGGGCGAGCGAAGAGATCCGCGTAGAGAGTATAAATGCGGGATGTCTGGGCCCCCTTTGAGTAGAGAGCAGCAAGGTGAAGCCACGCGGTCTTGACCGTCTCATCATGGCGTATGACAGGAAGACATTCATCGGAGAGGCTGTTAGCCAACCACGTGCGGACAAGCGCATCACTGGCATCCCAGTCATCAAATTCAGCAGAGTCTGAGGGAGGAGGGTCATCGGTGAGGTGATGACGTTTGCGCTGAGAGCGGAGAAGAAAAGTGAAGGAGACGCTCCAATCCGGATAGTTGGAGCCAACAAGTTTAGAAACCGTGCCAAGGTTGCCAGAGGGTGTAGGAAGCGGCGCCGGAGTGGCGATAGGAGTGGTGGTGGTGGAGGTCTCAGAAAGGGCCATAGGAGATAACTGCGAGAGGCCGCGCGGTTAGAATATAAGCCGCACGGATAGAAAGAAGACGAGCTGCGGCGGTCAGGATGTTCGACACCAGCGGCCAGAGAAGCCACGACCAAGCCGCAGGTCCAAGACGGGGAAGAGGTCGAACGGCTAGAAGATAGACCGCGCGAACGCAAACGGCGAATAAAGAAGCAGGTCGCGACGAACAAGGAGACAGGTCGCAGCGACAGAAGGGCAGGAGAAGGAGGACGCGCGGATAGGGCGCAAACAGCGAGAACAGGTCGCGAGAAGAAGGGGCAAGCCGCGCGGACAGGGCGCACAGAATCAGGAGGAGAAGATCGATTCCTCTGATACCATGTTAAAAGTAGCGAACAAACGACTAGAAAACAAGCCGGAACTTTGAATAATTGAAATTTTATTATCCAAAAAGATATCATTTACAAAGGTATGGCCTCCCTTATATAGAATGGAGGAGAGAGAGAAGAATACAAATTAACAATGTGGGACTAAAGCTATACAACAGATCTGGGCGGCTAGAATAAGAGACCGGAACAGGCCGCGCGGTTAGACAATGTTCTAACCGCTCGGCAACACCAGAACCAAGAGGGAGAGATGCGGTAGGAGACCGCTAGACTGGCCGGTTTCCAAGCCGCCAGAGATAAGCCGACAGACCGCCGGATACCATACGGCGACAGCCTGGAAATCAACCCGTCAGGCTCAAACCGCCAGACCGCCCGGTCTCATACTTCGACAATCAAGTCCATGAATACGGATGGTGCGTTCGTCAGCCCGAACGGCATCACCGAGAACTCAAAGTGACCATACCTCGTACCAAACGCTTTCTTGGGTATGTCCTCGTCTCGAATTCAAAACTGATAGTATCCTGACTTCAGGTCTAACTTTGAATACACCACCGACCCCACCAACTGGTCGAACGGATCGTCTATCCGAGGAATCAGATACTTATTCTTGATAGTCAGTTTATTCAACTCTCGATAGTCTATGTACAACCGCATACTACCGTCTTTCTTCTTCACAAACAACACCGGCGCACTCCACGGTGAAGAACTGGGTATGATATACCCCTGCTCCAACAGTTCCTGTAGCTATACTTTGAGTTCGGCCAGCTCTTTTGGTGTCATCCTAAAAGTAGGACGTGACATCGGTCTAGCCTCTGACACTAACTCAATAGAGAAATCAATCTCCCGTCGAGGAGGTGCTCCAGAAAGCTCCTCAGGAAACACATCCTCGAATTCTATCACTACGGGTACTTCTCCAAGGGATAACCTGGAAAGGCTAACCTCCAACAACGCTACAAGGGCTACCCCTCACTAGTTAACTGCCCGCACCAACTGCATGACTGAAACTAGGGAACAGGCCACTTCGTGAAGACCCTCAAACTTAACTTATGTTTGCCCTTCGCTCCTCAGGGTTACCACCTTAGATAGGCATTCAATAATAGCACGCTGCTCTGCTAGCCAGTCCATTCCCAATATTACATCAAACTCAACCAATGGTAGGACTGTCGCTATCAACATGAAGTCGACTTCGTCTAAGTTCCAACAAATGCATCCCTTAGCCCTGGTAGTCATGGATGACCCATTGGGCATGCACACCTTCAACTCTGCGTCCGCTGAGAATGACTCAACTCTAATCCTCCGGATAAAGCTTTTCGCAAGGAAGGAATGTGACGCTCCCGTATCAAACAATACCCTAGCGGGGTATCCAAAAACTATCACAAAGCCTAAACACAGGCAACAAACATAAACAGCTTGAAAGTATAAAACCCAAGGTTAAAGTTAAACTCTCATACCTGTCACCACATCGGGTTGACGGATCGCTTCCTGCTGCCCAAGGTTGTAGGCCCTTGGTTGCACCAGTTGGAACCGAGAAATGCCCGACTCCACCATCTTCCCTTTCTCTGCGGCACTGGGGCCAAAGCGCACAGTCTGCTCCTGTCTTGGCTCTTGCTCAGTGCCTCCTTGAGTAAAAAATCGAGCTATGTGCCCCACCTTGCCACAATTAAAGCACGTCAGAGGTCTCTTAGAGCGAGAACCTCCGGACGTCCAATTGATTTTCTCACCGGACTTGTACGGGTGAGGCTTTTTCTTCCATCTACTCCCTTCAGACTTTTCTTGGGATTGAGAAGGCTTCCATTCCCCTTGCTTGGGTACGAAACCCTTGCGGCGTTGATTTCGCTCCATACCGCTCTCCAAAATTCTGGCCGCCTCAACCAACTCCTTGAAACCTGCGCGTATCATAAATATGAGGGGTTGCCTCAGGTTCTCCCTCAATCCGTGGTAGAAGAGGTTGTCCCTCTCCTCATCATCTGCCATGGTCGTTTCCGCATAACGACCCAACCGAGTGAATTCCTGAACATATTCATCCACTGTCTTGTCTCGTTGCACCAAGTGCAGAATTTGCCTCTGGAAGGCAAACCTTGTCGACGCAGGAATGCACTTTTTAAGGAAAGCATTCCCAAACTCATTAATGGACGAGGTGCGTCCAGGAAACTGTCGGCCGCTATAGCTCACCCACCACAACTTGGCGTCTCCTTCCAACATGAAGGCTGTAAACTTCGATTTCTTCTCTTCTGGCGTCTCTGCCGCCCTCAAAAGTTCTTGAATCCATGCCCACCAATCCTCTGCATCAGTCGACGTACCGACTCCCTTAAACGTTGGAGGATGGAAGCTCAGAAAATACATCATTTGCCGGTCCTCATGCCCGACAACCACCCTTTCGGCTAACGGCTCTGCTCGCCTGACTTCTCCGCTCGGCACGGCAGTCGCCGTATCCGGGGTAGCAGGAGTTGCTACCTAAGCAACTGGGGCTGCTACTTGTGTTGCCGCTGTAGCTTGGGCTGCCACCATTACTTCTGCAAGTATGCGACAAAAATCGGTCGGGGTTACCCCCATGCCTAAAGGACCCTGCGCAGTAGCGCTGCTCGCCGAAGTCTCTTCTCTTGGCCTCAACGTTCCCGCCTCGTTGCTTGCACTCTTAACACAAGTAAGGTAAACACAAATCAATCTCTAATCACAAGACTCAAACACAGGGACACTCATGGTCCCGCAATATTCCTATGTGGATAACTTCTTATACGCGATTCGATTATGACTTTCGACCACAAATTCTCTCCTTGGAACGCTAACCTCCCTCTGGTACTAAATTGTAACATCTCCCCTGTAATGACCGTAAAATATGGGTCCGGCCGGGGCCCCACAACATACAGACGCCACAACTTTGCCATTAAAAGATGATATTAACTACTTAATCTCAAAACTCATAATAAAACATAGCGGAAATATACCAAACAATTAGAAGTTATCCACTACTAAAACATGAGTATCACCACGGCCTTATGAACTTACATCAAATGAGTCCAAAACAGAAAGACCACAAGGTCAAACATTAACGTGCAACTGCACTCTTAGGCTACCTCGGCATGCAAGCCGGAATATACCAAAACATGAAGCAATACAATCAAAAGGAAACAAGCTAGAAAGCACAATAAACACTTCATGAGGCTTAGGGCTTTTTAGCCGGCGCACTTGCTCCCGCTTGCGATCCTTGCCCTGTAAAAATTTGTAGTAACGTGGGTCAGCAAAGTCTGACCTCTACTGTGTAACCAACACATCTCCTCCCGGCTGCCCCTAACGGACCCCGGGGTACCCCTCCAACCTGCAAGTTAGCACTTCGTATACCATATATATATAAACATGTAAAGCTTTAAAATAGGTTTGGATGTCTCATACAACAATCACATTTTCTATGTTGAGCACAGAACAAAATGGAGCCTACTATGCAACATGTATGCAAACCGGGCTTCTCCCAAGGCACCCTATAGCATATGCAACTAGCACATCATCATATAAACTGGGTACTTCCATTTCCCAATTGGCGTAAAGCCGCAAACAAAAGGGGACTACAATGCCCCTAACGGCCCAAAAGCCGCTACACGGAAATCTTGCCAAGGCCCCACCCACACATAAGTCTTAAACTCGAGCTTGCCTGTAAATTCTAACTTCTCGCATCAGGATTCCGTCTCACACACAAACCGATTCTAAGAACCCTTGTTGGACCCCACCCGCTCGTGGCTTCATTGCCCAGGCTTGTCCTACGCTTGACATTTTCGTCAGTCTTACAGAAGGGGACTAGTCTCGTCGGGACACTCTCCCCACATGACTTGCACGTCATGGGATAGCCAGCCGACCACGGAGACATAGTCACGCCTTAGCACAACACAACCATAATCTTTCCCACCCTAACCCATCATTTGTACTGCAACGTTCCCGGGCACCAAGGAAACCATCTACCGCAAATGCGGAGCTAACCTTGTCCGGTTTCGGCTACAAGTACTCACTCAAGAAAAGGGGGAAAACGCATACATCACAACAACATCTTGCCGCAACGGATTTTTACTGAATCCTTAAGGCTCGCTATGCAACATCACCGAGTCATACTAACAGTCACGACTACGGCTTCACCCACAATGCTTAATACACTAACGGAGCGGATTTCTAATGCAAAAACATGTCGGGGACGTACACAATCGACCCAGAGGTTTCTCTTGAACCATGACAACCCAAACCCCTCTCATTTGAGAGATCTGGAGCCCAAAAATTGAAAAGAAGAGATGCTAAGCGTGCATCCTAAAAACAAAAAGGAGAAGTGTCGTTACCTTACGACCCCTCTTCCTAGCCATGGAGAAACTTGGTCAGATGAACACCACCGCAACGATCTTGCCTTCGCGGATCTGTACTCTGCTCGAGAAGCGGGGCTCCGAAGCTTCTCCGGTGGCCGGAACTCTCCTCCACCTTCTTCCTTGCTCTCCCCTCTCTCTAACCCTTAGAAAGAGAAAGATCTAAATGGAATGAGGGTTTAAAACCCTATTCCCGGCATAAAACCTGCAGGGGAAAGCCTGAGCCGTCGGATCCTACTTGAATGAAACGAACGACCAAGATTTGCCCTGAAAAAGAATTTCCTTGGCCGAACATGGCTTGTGACACACCCGTGTCCAAGGCCGTGTTCCCTCACTCACCGTCAAACCAGAAATTACAGAACAGGACACGACCTGTGACACGGCTTGGGACACGCTAGTGTCTCAAGTGACACACCCGTGTCATGGGCCGTGTGCCTCAATCGACACAGGACCTAAACGTCTCGAACAGGACACGACCATGTGTCACGCCCGTTTTGCATGTCGTGTGCTAGACACGCCCTGGGACACGCCCGTGTCCCAGACTGTATAACAACATCAAGACAACTCGCCAAACTGCCCGAGCAGGACACGACCTATGACACACCCGTGTCTCAGGCTGTGTGCCCTGCCTTGACGCTCGTTGACTGAAATTCGTCGACCTCTCGAAAAATCGTCCACCTCAAGCATGACACTCCCTGTGACACGCCCGTATCACAGACCGTGTCAGCCTATTCAGAACCAAACTTGGCCTGGAAACGCAATCCGTTCCTCTTTTGAGTTTCGGGGCGTTACAATGTGCAAGATGTTTCTTGGAACAAGGTTAGTCAAGTTATTTAAGTGATGGTAACAGGTGGTCACAAGGTAGGCAGGTGGAGAGACAAAAATTCTGTCTAAGTCCACAAGCGTTGAGTGAGGACAGCTCACTCAACGCCAGATGCAAAAATGTGTTTTGTCTACAGGCATTGAGTGAAGCAAGCTCACTCAACGCCAGATGCCAAAAAGCGCTGAGAAAAGACAAGTTAGTCAAAGCCTGACTATTTGCAAGACAGAAAAGTGGCTAAGTCCACAGAAGTTGAGTGAAGGCAGTTCACTCAATGCCATACTGCAAAATGCGTTGAGTAAAGCTCAGATAGTCAAAGCTTTGTCTTTTACAGTAAAGAAATCTAGTTAAGTCCAAAAGCGTCGAGTGATGAAGGCTCACTCGATGCCTAAGCAGTTAAGACTACAAAAGTCTAGATGGCGTTGAGTGATGAAGGCTCACTCAACGTCAGAGAAGAAAGCGTCGTGTTCACTCAAAGCTCAAGGAAATAATAGACAGAAAATCTGTTTAAGTGCTTTGGCGTTGAGTCAAGCTCACACACTCAATGCCTAGTGATAGAAATTTGTCTAAGTGTTTTGGCGTTAAGTCAAACTCACTCACTCAACGCCTAGTGACAGAAAATCTATCTAAGTGTTTTGGCGTTGAGTCAAGCTCACTCACTCGACGCCTAGTGACAGAAATCTGTCCAAGTGTTTTGGCATTAAGTCAAACTCGATCACTCAACGCTTAGTGATAGAAATCTGTCTAAGTGTTTTGTCGTTGAGTGAAGCTTGTTCACTCAACGCCTATACTATTGTGCTTGAATTTTGACCAAGTACACAGATGCTGACATCAACAAAAGTCAACAAAGTTCAAAATAAGGTGTGATAGCTATAGTACGTGACAAACGGCGTTGCAGGCCTACAGTATGACTTTTGACAGTTAAAGTAAAAGTGCAGTTGTCGAATTGAGTGAAGCCCACACGTCAAAATAGTCGTTGATCGGCGGAATAGAAAAGGCTGAGTTCATAATGAATAAAAAAAACTTTTGAGAAAAAGCTCTGGACTTCATCTTCTCCCCCAGTCATTATTGCAGAGCCTTGAAGAAGAAGTTCAAGCTTCAGATCTAAGGGTTCAAAGAGATAGCTGGTGTCATTCACACCTGCACCAACAAGATCAAAAAGTTTACTTTCTGAGGAAGCAACAAAAGAAGAAGAAACAAAGATAACTAATTTCTGCAATTAAGGTTAGATGTGTGAAGAATACTTAGAACTGGTATTTTATTTGCCTTTACCCGCAAGATTAGAGATATTCTCTGAGGAAGTAGAAGCAACCAAGCCCTGAGCCAAGCTACAGCTGATCTGAAAGCCATTAAGAGATAGTTGTTGAGAGCAACACATTCAACAACAAAGTCAGATAAATTCTCCGAGTAAACTGAAGCAGCAGGTTGTTACCATAGCTGCAGCAACTGAAAAATAATCAAAGTTAGTTGTTGTCATCTCCGCCGTCAACATCAGTTCAGAGTAAATCTTTGAGAGAGAAGGTGCAACAAAGGATAACCTTCGTTTCACCCTCTTCACAGTTCTAACTGTACAGTTCTGAAGAACATTTTCTGGAGGCTGTGAAGAAGAAGTTAGGACTGAGCTTATGATTCAGTCCAGGAAGGAAAGAAGAAGCAGAGCAGGGTTCTGCAGGTTACTTCCAGCACAAGCATATTAAAGATTTTCTCTTGTTGCTGAGAAGAAGATATGGTTGAGTATTTCTCGGTTCAGGAAGCAGTAGACTCGGAGAATATATAACCCTTGTGCAAACTAAGTCGCGAGCAACCCTCGTGCAAACTAAGCCGCGAATAACCCTCTCGCAAACTCCCCGTGGGGGCCTGCCCCCCTCACGGCTAAGCCACGAGCAACCATCGTGCAAACCAAGCCGCAAGCAACCCTCACGCAAGCTAAGCCGTGAGCTAGACTCGTGCAAACTCCCCGTGGGGGCCTGCCCCCTCACGTCTAAGCCGCGAGCAAACCTCGTGCAAACTAAGCCGCGAGAAATCCTCGCGCAAACTAAGCCGCGAGCAAACCTCGCTCAAACTAAGCCACGAGTAACCCCCACGCAAACTAAGCCGCGAGCAACCCCCGAGCAAACTAAGCCGCGAGCAACCCCCGCGCAAACTAAGCCGCGAGCAACCCTCGCGCAAACTAAGCCGCGAGCAACCCCTGCGCAAACTAAGCCGCGAGCAACCCCCGCGTAAACTAAGCCGCGAGAACCCCCGCGCAAACTAAGCCGCGAGTAACCCCCGCGCAAACTAAGCCACGAGCAACCCCCGCGCAAACTAAACCGCGTGCAACCCCCGCGCAAACTAAACCGCGAGCAAACCCCACACAAACTAAGCCGCGAGCAACCCCCGAGCAAACTAAGCCGCGAGCAACTCCCGCGCAAACTAAGCCGCGAGCAACCCCCGCGCAAACTAAGCCGCGAGCAACCCCCGCGCAAACTAAGCCGCGAGCAACCCCCGCGCAAACTAAGCCGCGAGCAACCCCCGCGCAAACTAAGCCGCGAGCAACCCCCGCGCAAACTAAGTCGCGTGCAACCCCCACGCAAACTAAACCGCGAGCAACCCCCACGCAAACTAAGCCGCGAGCAACCCCCGCGCAAACTAAGCCGCGAGAAACCCCCGCGCAAACTAGGTCGCGAGAAACCCCCGCGCAAACTAGGTCGCGAGCAACCCCCGCGCAAACTAAGCCGTAAAATGGAACTGTGCAAGCGAAGTTGCAAATCAAGTTCACGCAAAATACTTCGCCCACACTTTCCTGCAAGCCAAACTCGCAAAAACAGTATTCAAAGGAGAAAAAAGGAAAACGGAACGACAAAGTGACATAAAAAATAACAATGACATGCAGATTCACGCACAAGAGCGTCCACTACAACTACTAAGCAAAAACAACACACCACACGAATAACTGAAGGAAGCGTAAAAAAACATACAAGTACAAAAACATGAGACCGCTACTCATCACCAGCATCAATATCAGAGAACTCATCTTCAAAAACGTCATCAAAGCTGAAGACAGAGTTGTCGCATCCTAGGTGCCCGTCGACAAATCGGAAGGCCTTCGCCACTCCACTCCTGAGGGCTAACTGACAGGCATCTTTCATTTGAGGCTCTACCTCCTTGAACCAGATTTCGTCACACACCTCCTCCACAACCAGAGAACGGTCTCACATGTATTCCAACGACTTCAAGTACTCTGCGAGTCCAGCAGCCTTCAACTCCGACACACAGCTATCGGAAGACAACGCCTCCACTTGGGCCTTCGCGCACCGAGCTCTGTCTCTAAACAAGAAGTCTTCTCTTGAGCACGCTTCAACATCTGCATAGTCCTCTCCACCAGAGACTTCTCCACCTCCAAAGATGCTCGAGCCTCCTCCAATTCCGCCCCCAGCTCCGATCCAATCTGGCAAAATTAAGAAACGTCATGTTCATGATCATCCCATAGAGTGACAAGAGAACCTCGCCAACTAAGGAACCCTTCTGCCTCATTGAAGATGAAAGCGCCGCATCCACATCCCTATATCTCGCAACAACAGGTTTCCTCCTCCAACCATGTGTACAAGGTACCCCGATGGCAAACTCTGGGGCACCAGAAACTCGCATCTCGACAACCTCTTATCCTCCACGTATGAGTGCTCAATGCGCTAAGCATATTGCACCCTCACCCATAATCAGTGCACATTGCGCACGATAAGCACATATCACGAGCAATGAACCTCACATGCATAATGCATTTTTCCCTGTGCGCGCGGTGCACACATCGTGTTATGCACACACATCGGATGCATCACACAATTGTGTGCTCTATGCACCACGCATATTACACCTTCTGCATGTTGCGCACGCTACACACATCATGCACACAACACCTGTTACGCATAATACCCATTACGTAATGCACACATCACACTTCGTGGACATGCCACACATCTTGCACCTTGTGCATTCTATGCCATGCACACATAAATTCCAAAAGCGCACCTCGCGCATGCATCGCCCACCACACACATCAACGTGTGACTCACCGTTCACATTCCCCTCACCACGACATACTCATGCATGCAATTCAGCAATCAAGTCCCCACACTCCTTCTGATCCGACCACGGAGCCCAAGGACTTGGGGGGCAATTGATGAGGTTCCCCTGAACGGGTTCGACCAAACCGTGGATTCAGTGAGCACAACTGCAGTAATTTCCCGCAAAGAGCGACCCCGCAACACGGCCGTCCGAGCCGCTCTGTAGGGGCTTCCGGCATGGCAATCGCCCTACGCGGCGAAGGTCGCGCATGGGAGTCCCCTCCCTCCCCCCCCGTGCGCGGGATTCATCCCGGGCACCGTGCGCGCGAGATTAATCTCGAGCACCGCGCGCGCGCAGGATTAATCCCGCGCACAATGCACGCGCCGGATTAATCGCGCGCAGCGCGCAGGATTAATGAATAATCCTGCGCGCGCAGGATTAATTACCATTCCTACGCGGGATTAATCCCGCGCGCTGTAGGCGCGGGATTAATCCCGCACGTGGTCGTCCAGCCAATGGGGGATGCCGGCATTCGCCGACGGCGCGTTCCCCCTTTCTTCGTCTGACGCCGTCGCCATCATCGCATGGCCTCCGTCGCTGCCGTCGTCTCCCAAAGCTGCGGCCGTCACCGTCATTATTTTCGGACCTCACGGTCGTCGTCTCCGCCATAACTACCGCCGCCGGCCGCCGTCGCCGGCGCCGCCACCGCCGACCGCTGCCGCTGCCCCTTGTCGCCAAAGCCGTCGCCGCCGCGTCCGCCGCTTGCAGGTTGGCCATCGTTCAATCACTACGGGGCCTCCATCGTCGTCAGATCCATAGGTAACCACCCATTAACCATCAGGTTAGTGGGGGGGCCCACATGATCACCTCCTAGAGGCTATAAAAGCCTCAAGGCTCCTCATTTCTCACCTTTTGACTCCAGAGTCTTTTTCTTACTCATACCAGAGCTCTGTCGAACTCCTCCCTCGGGTCATCTTCAAGCCGCCTACGAGCCAAGATCCCAAGTGTGCGGAGAAGGGAAGAAGACAACCAGCATCAACGCTCAAACACGCCAGCCACCAAGTTAGCATCTAGCACTCCCTCGGCGCAGCCTGTTGCCCGTTGCGAGTTAGAAATTCTCTCTCACCGCCAAGTTGTAACGAGCAGCGGTATGTCGCCCTCGATTCTCTGAACACATTGTAACAGTAACCTGATAGTGGACTTTGACTGACACAGATCCGGTCAAGTGAGTTTTTACCCAGTTGAGAGGTTTTTCTACGTTAAACCCTCTTGTGTCAACTCTCTCTTTTCATTGACTGTGTGCGCGCTCGACCATCCCGAGAGCTAAGGCGGTCCAGTTTATTCCGGTCCGACCGGAACCCCAAGTTAGTCCGCAACAAACCTTTTCTTATAATATATCTTAAAATCCTACTCAATTTTGAGTATGTTTGAAGAATGAAGTGAATAAAGAGAGACTTCATTTCTACTGTATTGCAAATTTATGATTAAATATGCTTACAAATATGGACTCAAACAAATAAAAATGAAACATGAACCAGGCTTGGTGGCTGATCACTGCTCAAGCTTCCGTTCCCTCTGATACCATGTAAAAATTTCAAGATATTAGGAAAGTCACCTCTGGTTATGGTTAGTCTTCCCGCGTCTGGTTCCCGTTTTCCGCTTAATCAAGATTGTTTTTTGATATCAGAGGTGACATTCCTAATATCTTGAAATTTTACATTGTATTAGAGGAAACGGAGGCTTGAGCAGTGATCAACCATTGATCACACTAAAAATCAAGGGGGGGGGGGACATTTCCTCAACTTTAAGCAATAAAAAATGAGAGGTATATATGGATTGCGAATAGCCACCCGCGCCTCTTGAGATACTTGTTACTTGACACCCGACGAGTTAATTTGCTATCATCGTTGGCTAAGTCGCCTTATGTCGAGGTCATGTTACTGAGTTTGTTCTGGCGAGCTAAAACCGGTTAAAAATAGAGCTTGCTATCGAGGTAAACTTTGACAGTAAACTTTGAATGAGCTCGTCTCGCTGAATCTGAGAGGAGTAGGATGCTGAATAAAACATCACAAACTATAATTAGCTGTTATTGACCCGTCCAAGTTATTAGAAATACCAATCTTATTATTTTGTGCATTTTTTAAATTAATTATAACTAATTATTTTTAGGATGGATCTTAGAAACCCTAACACAAAACAAAATAATTTTATTTACTTTATTTTTTCTCAATTTTAATTTCTCTCTAGAATCCAATATTATATATATATATATATAGGCCTCGCGCGACAGTACCCGACCGGCGACGGCGAGCTTTGCCCGCTCTCGGTGGGCTTCGCCCGTCCGCAGCTGGCTCCGTCCGACCCGCAACATTTACATATGAGTACTCAAAATGATCGTAAAAAAATATAAATCAAAAATATAATTTTTATTTTGTAAAACAAATTATATTTTAACGTTAAAATTAACATTAACCCTTCTCTTATCATTTCTAGTCAGAGAAAATAGGTTTAGGGTATCTAGTGTTTTTAATTTTTTATTTTAATATTGCGAAGTTGTGTAATTACCTAAAAGAATATTGTCTTTATAATATACTAATATAAAGTTCTGTATAATTGTATAATTATGAATACAACTATAAAGACAATATAGAGATATTTGCAATGTTTCACCAAATATTAATTTTACTATAATAGTATATATATATATATATATATATATATATATATATATATATATATATATATATATATATATATATATATATATATATATATATATATATATATAGAATACATATCATATGCGGGCTAGCTTAGGTGAAAGTTGTTCGGATCGCCGAGATCTACAACTTTCATGTTGATTACTTTTTGATCTGGAGCCTCCTTGACCTCCGATTTGGGCCCCAAAAAGTGGAAAATTTTCAGCTTATTGTAGCAGTCTCGCCGCCCAGATTTTTTGGGTCCCAAATCGAAGGTCACGGAGGCTCCAAATCAAAAAGTGATCAACATGAAAGTTGTTCGGATCGTCGAGATCTACAACTTTCGTGTTGATCACTTTTTGATTTAAAGCCTCCTTAACCTTTATCCGTACGCCCGTTTGCCCGCACATGATACATCTCTCTCTCTCTCTCTCTCTCTCTCTCTCTCTCTCTCTCTCTCTCTCTCTCTCTCTCTCTCTCTCTCTCTCTCTCTCTCTCTCTCTCTCTCTCTCTCTCTCTCTCTCTCTCTCTCTCCAAACTGCAGCGAATGCCACAGTCCATTTGATCCTACATGGACACATAGAAGAGCGAGACTTGTCGGTGCTAGAGCCGAGGGTGTCGTGAGACTACTCGGACACAGAAGAGCTCGAGAGAACAAAGTGGGGGAGGGATTTAAGGCTTCGTTTGGGGGACTTATTTTCACCGGTCAAGCGGTTACGACCGCATGAACCGGACCTTAATTAAGACCCGGTTCATGCGGCTATAACCGCTTGACCGGTGAAAATAAGTCCCCCCAAACGAAGCCTAAGTCGCGATCTGAAATCCTGTGTAAATGGATGAGAAGAATTCTGGTTTGATTTTGATCCTAGAACTAGATTTTAAAAGAGCAATGTTATATGCATGTCGCTTTTGGCTTTATGTATGTCGCAGATATATGCAGGTCAACAAATTTATTCCTGCAAACCGAATTTCACATATGCAGGTCAAATTTAAAAATCAAACTCATATCTTCTAAAATTAACCAAGCCAAATAAAACATTCTTACCATACAATTAAGCATATCAATATCTCATAATTCCACAGTAAAAGTATCAAAATAAACAAAACCTAAAATTTTGGATTGAAAATCTAAAGATTTTATAATTACATAGAGTTTTCAAAGAGTATTTGATGGCGAAGGGAGGGTGAAGGAAACCGGAAAAAGTTCATTTTTGGAGGGGAGGCGGAGGAAGCAGAGGAGAGCATTGGGGAGAGAGCCATGACGGATGAAGGAGGAGATTATGAAGTTCCAAGAGAATATGTTCTTTTTGGATATTCCGGTGAAGGTGGCGGCGGTGGAGGGGACAACACGGAGGGGGGAGTAGATGTAACACTCCATCTTAGTTTAACTACAAATCAGCAGTCCGATCGGGTCTAACGATAAACAATAAACTAAGAAACAATATTAAAACTAGTACATAACAGACATGAATGAAAAGAGAGCGTCGTTACGTCAGGGCACTGTCGTAACCAAAGCACTGCCGTGGCCGAAGTCCTGCTGCGTGGGGGACGCCCCCCCTTTTTAGGTGCATTTCTCCCACCTAGTTTTAGGGGCGAGATTAAATAAAGTTGTACGATCTCATATCCTACGCTGTAGTTGTTTTCGCTGAATACTGCAGTATTCTACAAATACTGTCAGTATTGCCAACACTGTCAGCATTGTCAAAATGTCAGTATTTCGATCAATCATGTTATTTTTGCAGAAACAAACGATTTGATGCACGCAAGTACCATGATCTTAAGCGGGAGAAAAGCACCAACAATTTTTTCACGCACTGCCACTTGTTTTACAGATTACAAAATATGAGCCTCCTCTAGCAACGGGTGTCCCATTATTTTGGCTGATCTGAGGTAGGTGGTAGCCAGCCCCTCGTGCAAAGTCGCACTTGCATGAGCCCAAACATAGCCGCGGTTCAGCCCGGCACCAACAATTTAAAATTTATTTTAAAGGCCCAATCATGTTGAATGATTGACAACTATGACTGTTAAAACAATACAATATTTATCTATCCTAATAAATAAAAAAGTTATGATTTTGAATTGGGAGCATAACACATGGGGGGCCAAGAGCGAAGAGAGCGTCGTTACGTCAGAGCACTGTCGTAACCAAAGCACCGCCGTAGCCGAAGTCCTGCTGCGTGGGGCACGCCCCCCTTTTAGGTGCGTTTCTCCCACCTAGTTTTAGGGGCGAAATTAAATAAAGTTGTATGATCTCATATCCTACGCCGTAGTGATTTTCGCTGAATACTGCGGTATTCTACAAATACTGTCAGTATTGCCAACAATGTCAGCATTGTCAATATGTCAGTATTTCGATCAATCATGTTATTTTTGCAGAAACCAACGATTTGATGCACGCAAGTACCATGATCTTAAGCGGGAGAAAATCATCTACAATTTTTTCGCGCACTGCCACTTAGCTTGTTTTACAAATAACAAAATATGAGCCTCCTCTGTCAGCGGGTGTCCTATTATTTTGGCTGAGCTGAGGTAGGTGGTCGCCAACCCCTTGTGCAAAGTCACGACTGCACTTGCATGAGCCCAAACATAACCGCAGTTCAGCCCGACCCAACCCGCCCGGTCCGAACTAAATGGACGGTGTATGGCTCTGTTTGGCGCAACTGCATCGATTGAAGAAACAGTGGTGGAATAATCAACTGTTTTGCAATTGGTGACAGAATTTGCGAATCTGTTTGGAAGATCAGCGTTTGCAGTACTGTTAATAATTTTATTTTATAAACATTATATAAATAATATTATATTCATTAATAATATATAACTTATATAATTATATTAATTTAATAACTTATAAGTTATAATATAACTTATAATATAATTTAATATAATAACTCATAATATAATAACTCATAATATATTAATATTAATATAATAACTTATAATGTATTAATATTAATATAATAACTTATAATATATTAATTACGTTAATATTATAACTTTTTAATACTAAAAAATTATTTTTTTATATAAAAAACGATAGCTATTGCTATTTCCGAGTCGGGAAAAATTTCTGTGACTCGGAAATAGCGGGCCACCGCTATTTTTAGCAGGTGGCATCAGCCACTCCTGCCCGCTTTAATTACTGTTTATCACGGCGATGGCAGAATCAGCAGCTTGCCGCTTGAAAAACGTCACGCCAAACAGAGCTTTGGAATTCAACTTCCGATCTAAGGGTCTGTTTGGGACAGCTCTGGCGGATTGAAAAGCTGCTGTCCGGATAGAGCTGTTTTAAAATAGCTCTCTGGGGAGCAGTTTTGAAAAGCTGCAGTCTGTTTGGGTGATTTGTGCAGAAGTGCTCTTTAAAGAGCGATTTTCTATTTTTGCTGTTTGGTGGAACAGCTTTTGGAAGCTGGGTTTTTAAAAACTCACACACATAAATATTTAAAAATTACTGATTACAGTAGTCTTGTACATAGTTCTACACCATAGCAAAAAAAGTCTTGTTGAATCCCGCGACTGCGTCTTTCAATCCTTTTGATCACCTGGTAGAAAAAAAATGAATATGAATCAAAAATTTTTTATTTTAAAGCCCCTAAACATTTACTAAATCATAAATCAAATGTTGACCTGCGCGCACTGTATATTTCTTCGGCAATGCTATCTCGCACAGTAGACATCTGTTCTGCTCCAGCAGCATCCCACATTTCCCCTTCAAGATCATTCTCTGTCGCATGGTCTCCATCCTCTGAGGGAACGAACGAAGACTCACCAGCATCACAAGCATTAAACTCAGGATCCCAGCGAGACGGATGTCTCCGGATGAAGTTATGTAAGGCCATTGTTGCTAGCACTATGGAACGCTGTTTCTTGAAGCTGTACTGTGGCATTTTGCTCAAAATATGCCACTTTTTTTTCCACACTCCAAACGTTCGTTCGATCACACTGCGAAGAGATGAATGAGCCTTATTGAAATGTTCGTGCCTGCCTTGAACAGGCCGAGTCCCACGGACAAAGTCTGGCAAGTGATATCTTGTTTCTGGATACGGCTTCAAATAACCCGTCTTCAATGGGTATCCAGCATCCACTAAGTAATATTTACCTGCATTTTTTTGTTTGCTAAACAGGTCAATATTCGAACATACAATAAATTATATTAAATCTAAACATATTCACTAGTATACCTTGTGGGGGATGCGGAAACTGTAATCTATCGTCTGCCAAAGCGCGTGCGAATATGCGACTATCATGAGCAGATCCCTCCCATCCAGCCAGGGCAAATGTAAAACACATGTTAAAATCACATACTGCCATTACATTTTGCGTAGTCGTGCCGTGACGTCCTATGTATCGTACTTGATCTACTACCGGTATCCTCGCATCCACATGTGTACCATCTATAGCACCAACGCAATCCTTGAAGAATGGCATGTAACGAGGGTCATACCTTATTGAGGTTGGAATATCTCCGAACTGACGGTCAATAGGCTGTATAACATCAATTGACAGTAGCAGAAGAGATTTAAGGCCTTTAGCAAAATACCTACTAATTGTTTCTGTCGAGTGTTGGAACCGTTCTTTCGCTAATCTAATGGAACCTCCTTGTGCTAGAATATACAATGTAATCCCTAGGATCTCTCTTGAAGACGTCCGAAGTGATCCTTGAAGTTCATGATCTACTTCCAGTTTATGAAGTAAATCTATGAAAATACGTTTAGACATCCTAAATGCATCATGAATTCTATCTGGATGTCCATCTAGTAATTCTTTTATCCATTTCGCACCTGTTTGAGTGGATGTCATGCATGGGCGTGTGTCTCGAACAAGGTAATCCATCACCTCTATCGATGACATAACTGTACGGCAATACTCTATATATTGCGTTCGCTCCGGCGAGATACTTGTTGAATCCCCAGAATCTTCAGAATCTTCACACACACAAACACACATATAACCATACATTCTTAAAAACATAAACGCACACACACATAAGCAAGAACACACACACAACATTCATCCTCAAAAACACACACACACACACACATTCATTCACAAATACACACACACATAAAACTTACACACACACATACACCCAACACACACATTCACACACACATCCATATTCACACACACAAACACACATATAACCATACATTCTTAAAAACATAAACACACACACACATAAGCAAGAACACACACACAACATTCATCCTCAAAAACACACACACACACACACACATTCATTCACAAATACACACACACATAAAACTTACACACACACATACACCCAACACACACATTCACACACACATCCATATTCACACACACAAACACACATATAACCATACATTCTTAAAAACATAAACACACACACACATAAGCAAGAACACACACACAACATTCATCCTCAAAACACACACACACACACACACATTCATTCACAAATACACACACACATAAAACTTACACACACACATACACCCAACACACACATTCACACACACATCCTTATTCACACACACAAACACACATATAACCATACATTCTTAA
Organism: Platanthera zijinensis; assembly: GCA_039513925.1. Lineage (NCBI taxonomy): Eukaryota > Viridiplantae > Streptophyta > Magnoliopsida > Asparagales > Orchidaceae > Platanthera > Platanthera zijinensis. The sequence continues at coordinate 35,087,438 of CM077092.1, read as the reverse complement.
AAACATAAACACACACACACATAAGCAAGAACACACACACAACATTCATCCTCAAAAACACACACACACACACACATTCATTCACAAATACACACACACATAAAACTTACACACACACATACACCCAACACACACATTCACACACACATCCTTATTCACACACACAAACACACATATAACCATACATTCTTAAAAAAATAAACACACACACACATAAGCAAGAACACACACACAACATTCATCCTCAAAAACACACACACACACACATTCACACATACACAAACACACATATACACACACACATACAACAATTCCCCCCCCCAATTATTAACACAAACACACACACACATTCATACAAACACACCAAAAAAATACACAAACACAATCATTTATACAAACACACAAACACACATCCATACAAACACACACACACACACACACACACACACTCATCCATACAAACCAACTCATCCATACATACAAGCACACACACACTCATCCATACAAACACACACACAACACACTCATTCATGCAAACCAAAAAAAATACACAAACACAATCATTTATACAAACACACACACACACACACACATCCATACAAACACACACACACACACACACACATTATTACACACACATTATTACACACACCCACACAATCACACATTCCTAAACACACAAAAATTACACACCCACACATACACATTTACACACACACATTCATACACAATCATGCACACACACACACACATTCCTAAACACACACACACATACACAATAAAACAAAATACACACACATACACAATAAAACAAAATACACACACATACACACACACACATCCACAAAAAAACACACACACACACAATAAAACACACACACACATACACAATACATAATCAAAAAAAGGAGCACAATAAATTCCAACAATTTACAAAATCATAAAAAAGGAGCATGACAAATTCAATCCCCAATCCACACAATCATACACACATATGTACATATAAAATAGCCATAAAAAAATTTATACCTAACCAAAAAAAATGAAACCTAACCGGAGAATGGCTTGTAGATGTTGGAGGAAGATGCTCCCACCTGTGGTTGCCGTAGAGGAGGAATAAGAAGGTTGCTTGGCTCGCCTACAACAGAAAGATCGCGCACTGGTAAGCCGACTGAAAACCTAGCGATGAGAAGATCGAAAGGACCGACCAGATCCGGTTGCGAGATAGAACACCTACCGGAGAGGGAGAGCCGGAGCGAGGGAGAGGATCGCGCACACGGGAAGATCGCGCAAAGGAGGATCGCGCCGGCGCAGAAGGAAGCAGGGCTTCGGGGGAAGAAGAAGGCACGAAGCGGGATTCTGCTATCGGGAAGAAATAAAAAATAGCGGCAGCGCTTTTTTTGGAGCAGACGCGATGGGTCTTGCGCGCTGAAAAAAGCACCTAAACCGCTGTTTTTTCATCCGGGCTTTTCCATCCACATATCAAAACAAACGGGAAAAAGGGCGGCTGCGGATCAGAGAGCGGCTTTCTGATCCGCAGCCGCTGTCCCAAACAGAGCCTTAAGCGGCGAAACGCAGTAAAATGACGGAAACCGTTATGTCACACGTGTGTATTTGATATTTTCTTCTCACCAAACCCAACCCCACTACTCGGAGTCCTCCCCGTTTCGTGGCAGTCGCTTTTTCGTCGACTCCCATTTCTTCCTCCTTGAAAATCGAAGAAAAATCATTTAAATAACTGAGCAGATCTTAGCTGCCTTCCAGCTTCCATTTCTCGCTCCTTCTTTTCTTCGTCGTCTTCTTCCCCAGTTCCCGCCTCTTCGATGCATCCCGAAGATGCGACCTCTGCGCAGGTTAGTACTCTTCATCTTCTTGTTCCCTTAAGCTGTTGGAATTCCAGAGTCATTGCCGTTTTCTTTAGATTTGGTGGGATTTCTTGAACCGTGGAGGGTTTTGATGATTTCTATACTGATTTTTTTTTTACCTTGCGAAATGCGTATATGCTTACAATTGCTGGGGCGGAAGGAACTGCTGCTCTCAGATTTAGCGCAGTTAGAAGATATGTGAAGACGAGTGCATTGGGTCCGAGCTCAATACAGAATCGGTAAATTGATTTTGCTTTAGCTCTAGTGTCCTCGGGGAGGCTGTAGATTTGAGGGAGTTGGAGATTTGTCGTTTTCTTGAGATTCGGTGGGGGATTCTTGAACTGTGGAGGATTTTGATGATTTCTCCAAAGAAATCAGCGCGTTTCATACTCTTTTGACCTTGCGAAATGCCTATATGCTTACGATTGCTGCTGTTAGAACTGAGAAAATACTGATGTATTATGGATGAATAAAAGGAGGGACTCTTGAGGTCTACGTGTAGGACAAGAGGAGTGCCAACAAACACCACAGGCGGCGTGAGACTAAAGAATAATAAATACATAATTACAATATTAACAACTCCCCTCAAACTCATGGTGGATCATGAACCGAGAGTTTGCTAATGAGATGTTGGAATCTTGCAGATGTGAGGGACTTGGTGAGGAAGTCCGCAATTTGTTCTTCAGAGGTAATAAACGGTAGAGAGATAGTATTGGCGTGGAAATCCTGACGAGTGAAGTGACAATCAATCTCGATGTGTTTCGTCCGTTAATGAAACACCGGGCTGGAGGCAATTTGTATAGCACTTCGATTATCACAGAATAAGGGAGTGGGTCCGGAGATCGACACACCAAGATCACAGAGGAGACGGCGAAGCCAAACGATCTCAGCAGTAGTGGAAGTCATGACACGATACTCGGCCTCAGTGCTGGAGCGCGCAATTGAGTTATGTTTCTTGCTACGGCAGGAGATAAAAGAGTCACACAGAAAGATGCATAAAGCAGTAGTGAAACGACGAGTTGCAACATCCCCCGCCCAGTCAGCATCTGAGAAGGCTCGGAGGGTGAGTGGAGAAATGACAGAGAGAAACAATGACCGGGTGACGGAGGTACGGAGATAGCGGAGAATTCGGAGGATAACGACGTAATGAACCGAGAAGGAAGCTTGGACAAACTGAATCACAAAGCTAACAACATAGTCAATGTTCGGCCTAGTCATAGTGAGATAAACTAGCATCCCGACGAGGTGCCGATAGCGGGAGACATCCAGAAGAGGTTCGCCGTCAGTCGGGAGGAGTTTCAGATTGAGCTCGATCGGAGTATCAACTGTTCGGGTGTCCGTGAGAGTTGCAACAGAGAGGATGTCAGAGATGTACTTCTGCTGGGAGACAAGTATGCCATGCTTGGATCGGAAAATCTCCAACCCAAGGAAGTAGCGAAGGGGGCCCATGTCCATCTCAAATTGACTACGGAGATGCTGTTGAAGAGAGGCAATTGTGACATGGTCATCGCCAGTGATAATCATATCATCCACATAGAGAAGGAGGATGACACATCCCTGACCAGAAATGCGAGTGAACAAGAATGATCAGTCTGCCTTTCAATAAAGTCAGCCTTGAGAACAGCGATGCGAAAACGCTCAATCCAGACACAAGGGGCCTGTTTGAGACCATAGAGAGCCCGACGGAGATGACAGACGTGGCCGGTGGAAACGGAGAGACCTGGGGGAGGAGCCATGTACACCACTTTTGTAAGATCACCATGAAGAAAAACAGTAGTTACGTCCATCTGATGGAGAGGCCAATTGCGGGCAGCAACGACTGCAAGTAAGGTGCGCACGGTAGTCATCCGAGCAACTGGTGCAAAAGTCTCATCGTAGTCAATCCCATGCTCCCGCGAGAACCCACAGGCAACTACACAGACTTTATGTCGATCAATAGACCCATCCAGACGAGTCTTAATCTTGAATATCCATTTATAGCTGACAGGAGTGACGCCAGGGGGGCAGGGGACGAGGTCCCAATTATGGGTTCTGTGGAAAGCCTGAAGTTCAACTGCCACGGTCTGCTGCCATTCGGGATGTACAACTGCCTCTCGGTATGACTGGGGCTCGCGGTGGGAGTGGAGAGCGGTGAGGAAGGCCTAAAAAGCAGAGGAATAGGAGGTAGCCGTGGTAAGAGCAGATGGGTTGTACCTGTCAGGGCTGTGGTCGTAGCGAACAGGCGTGTGTCGATGGCGAGCAGGGTTACGCCGAGGAGGAGAAGGATCCACGTTCGGTGGGGCGGACAGAGCGTCAGACAGAGTCGTATCAGAAGGAGCAGGAGTGAGAGGAGGAGCTGTTGTGGAAGGAGGATCTTCGTCTGGCGGAGTAGCAGGTAATGGGGTAGGAGGAGCAATGTGGGTCCTGGGACGAGTGGGTATAGGAGGAAGCAAAGGAAGGGAGAGCGGTGGAGCAACGGAGGTTTGTGTGGGAAGTGGTATTGAGTTGGGCGTGGAGGAATAGAAGAACATCTCATGTTCATGGAAGGATACATGGCGAGAGATGCGAATGTGGCGAGTCACCGGGTCGTAGCAATGATATTCTTTGTGGTGAGGACTGAGACCTAAGTGAACACAACGCGCCGAGCGAGCAGAGAGTTTGGTGCGCTCGGGGGCAGGCAGTAGAACAAAATAGGTGCACCCAAACGTACGGAAAGGTGTGTAGGTCGGTGGGCGGGAGAACAGTCGTTCATAAGGAGTGACTCCAGAGATGGCCAAGGAGGGAGTGATGTTGGTAAGGTGAACAACGGTGAGGACAGCTTCAGCCAAGAGGGAATGAGGAGCAGATGCGAAAATGAGAAGGGCACAGACGGTTTCGATGATATGACGATGATTCCGTTCAGCGACCCCATTTTGTTCGTGGGTGTGCGGGCAGGACTGCTGATGGATGGTGCCATGAGATTGGGTGAGGTCGCGCATGGTGGAGAGAAACTCCTGAGCGCAACCGGAGCTAAAAATCTCAATTCGACGCCCGAATTGAGTGTGGAGCATTGCGGTGAACGTGTGATATACAACGAGTATTTCAGAGCGATGTCGAAGAAAATAAACCCAAGCGCATCGAGAGAAATCATCAATAAAACTGACATAATAAAGATATCCAATATGTGAAGCAATCGGGGCAGGACCCCAAATGTCAGAATGCACTAAATCAAGGGGGCTGTTGTTTGAGAAACACTGCTTGAAAAGGGTAGAGCAAAGTGCTTTGCCAAACGACAGCCCGTATAGACAGAGAGAGGGGAAAGAGAGACACGACCCAAGACTCCAGACCAGATGACACTTCGGAGGCGGTGACCTGACAAATGACCTAAACGTCTGTGCCACAAGCCGACATCAGATATAACAGAAAGAATAGGAGTTGACGAAGATAAGGACGGTGGAGCGTGAAGATACTCCATCTGATACAGGTCACCGGTCCTATGACCCCATCCAATCCTCTGAGCCGTCCGTGAATCCTGCACAACACAATCAGAGGAAGAAAAAAATAATGAGGCCAAGATCACAAAGAGAAATGACAAAAATAAGGTTCATGTGGAGGCGAGGGGCATGGTGGATGTTTGAGAGGGTAAGACGACCACGGAGAGCAGATGTCGGGGTGATCGAGCCCGACTGTATAATACGGACAGAACCCCCATCAGCAGTGGTCACCTGAAGGTGAGTGAGGGTGGAGGTACAGTTGGTGAGTGTGCTGGAATTATGGGTAAGGTGGCAGGAGGCCCCAGAGTCAAAATACCAAGGCGTAGTTAGTGGAACCCGAACAACAGTTGTACCAGAAGCGGTGGACAGGCTGTGGGTTGCAGAGGTGGCCAGTTGAAGTAGTGGAGACTGAAGAAGTAGCTCCTCGAGATGTTGTAGTCGATCTGCAACAACAGCAGTGGTGGGATGAGAGCTTGGGCCACGACTATGTCCCCGACCACAGCTGTTACGACGGATGTTATGATGGTTGTGCACTTCAGGATGTGGGGTACGAGTGGGGCATTCGAACTTCATGTGCCCCGCCTTTTTACAGTAGTTGCAGGTAATAGGGCCGTCGCGTGGTCGAATAGCAAGAACAGTGTCGATCCCAGGAGCAGGTGAGAGGTCCACATGAGGACGGAGGCGGGTCTCCTCATCAAGGAGGGCAATCGGGGCTTCATCCAGGCTAGAAAGAGGAACCCGATGAAGGAGCAAGACTGCTAGAAGAGCGAACTCGGGTCGCAGAGCAGCGAGGAACTGGTGGAGATGGACCTCAGAGAGATGACGCTGGAATTCTAAAGAGCGAGGATAACCGCAGGGTAAGAGGATCATCGGAGTGATGAAAATCGAACTCAAAAGCAACTTACCAATCCAACAACCATTGGAACTAGATATGGTAGATCCGCGCTCATCAGTCGTCAAACTAATGCGCTCTTCTTTTTGAAAGCGGTAGGAGTCTCTCTGGGCCCGAAGTTGAGCAGTTTTGGAAGCACGAGGTTGATTCCGAGTTGATCAGTCCAACGTGTACTTTTTCGTGTTGTTGTTGACTTTCAAGCTCATTTTTGAGTAGGCCGGTATTTTCGGAGCTGGGAGCAGGAGACGATATGCTTTCTTTCGATACAAGCAACGTAGCTCAACATCTTTCAATTCACCTCCACCCTGTTAGATAGATGAGATCAACCGGCCCTTTCTTTCATCTTAGCCCCCCCCCCCCCCCCCCCATCGAAGCCAGCAAGAGATACATGAATCATTACTCATAGATGTGAATTGAGAAAGCAAGCCCGAATTCATTTTCTTTTTCATTAGTCTTTCTAAACCTCTTAAACCGGTGTCAGCCTTTAGGGTACATCCTACCCTAATCTTGAGTGTTGAACCATAAGTTCGGCACAAGAGGAATCCTTCTTAGACTCGGTTCGCCGTCAGTTTGCAAACCCCGGGTGGGTGCGAACTACTTATAGGCCCGCAAAAACGCATTGCCATAGGGTGCTCATCAAGGTGAAGAAGTCCTGAATTGATCGCCCTTCCCGTCGTGCAGATTGGGAGTCACAGATGAGACGATGACGCCGAGCTCTACCACGGGCGACAAACCGATCCCGAAGGTATTCCTACATGACGCGGACAGAGGAGAGACGGCCGATGAAGGTGAGGAGCGGACGAGCAACAAACTCCAGGATGTAGGCCCGAATGGCTTGATCATGACGCAGACAAAGGGTGACATCATCTGGAGTGATGGCGACTGCGGTGGTGCTGTTAGAGCTGGTAGAAGTAGATTTCACAGTGGTAGAGCTTGCGGAGGTGGGAGGAGCCCAAACTGCATCACACTGAACTCATAATGCCCATAACGCTTACTAAATGCCGTTTTGGGAATATCACTTTGCTGAATCCTCAACAGATAATAACCAGACTTCAAATCCAGCTTCAAATACACAGTTGATCCAACCAACTGATCAAACAAATCATCGTTTCTCGGAATCAGATACTTGTTCTTCTCAGTCAGCTTATTCAGTTCACGGTAGTCGATATATAGACGCAAACTCTCATCCTTCTTCACAAAAAGGACCGGTGCACTCCAAGGAGACATACTTGAACGTATATAGTCTTGCTCTAGTAACTCCTGTAATTGAACCTTCCATTCTGCCATCTCTTTTGACACTACCCAGTACGGTGAGTGTGACATAGGTTTTGCACCTGACACCAACTCAATAGTGAAATCAATCTCTGACTGAGGTGGAACTTCAGGGAGAACTTTAGGAAACACATCTGCAAACTTTGACACAATAGGAACGCCACTCAAACTGGGCTTCGGCTCTGAAGCCTCTAATAGCGTGAAGAATAACTCTGCGCCCTTTCGAACCGCCTTAACCACTTGAAGAGCAGATGTAAATATCTTACTCGATCCTTGCATACCAGCAAACTTAGTCTCGCGTTCGGTATTCTGCCCTAGTGTGACTTCCTTAGAGTTGCAATCAATGCATACACGCTGCTCCGAAAGCCAGTCCATGCCAAAGATAACATCAAACCCTGATATCGGCAATATAGATGCTTTCAACACAAATTCATGATTTTCTATCCGTACCTTAACACAACAAACTATATCCGCACGCATCAATGACCCATTAGGCCCTCCGATACGCTATACGAAGTCCTTATTTAGGGTGTAATGTTCCAGGTCAAGGGAGTTCGTGCCGGATCAGAGCGTATTAGGACTTAACCTAATACACACTCGTAAAATAAGCAATGCACAAGGTAACAAGTATATAAAACAATAAAAGCTGTATACTAAATTGTACCTGCTGTTGAATTTTCTCAAGAAGCTCAGCAAGATAGTCTAAACACCAAATTAATATATTCAGAACTATCCAGATCACAACTTGACCAAACGGAAAGCAGGAAGTAAACTCAATCAACCAAATGCAAAAACAGTGACAAACAGATTATATATTTATCAATCTTCTTTACAGGGCGAGGTATACGTGACGAGACATGATTTCGCCAGTACAAAGGAAAACAAAAAAATTACAACAATCCGAGTGGACAGAAACTAGAGACCGCTTAGACCGCCTGTCCGCAGAAGTCGCAGAAACCGCCCGAACTGCTGCTGAAGCCGAACTGAACTACGGAGTCCGCCGAGACCGCGAGGTCGCGCGGACACCCCATTATTCGCTGAACTACTTCTGTCTGCTGTCGAACTGGAGAACAAACCACCTTATCCGCCGAGGCCGGCAGACAGGTTATTGAACTTGGAATAAAACTGAGGTAGAGAAAACTGGCTAGCCGCAAATACAGCCCGCTGAAACCGCCGATTGAATCCGCAACTCCACTGCTTCCTGACCGCAGTCAGAACTAGACTTCTGGTTTCACAGAGCGAGCTGCACAACCTGCAAACAGCAACCAATTAAACTTCTCAACTCAGCCCGCGCGGACAAGAATATCGAGATCGCAACTTTTAATCAGAGCTCAACTTACTGTTCACTCTGTTCTAAATGAAGTGCCGGGGGGGGGGTCCTATTTATATGCGGGGCGAGGAGTGTGGTCACCGCCCTATGAGATAGGCTAACCGCCCCTTGATCACAGCTAGCACAGCCAGTCCGCTGAGTCCGCATTGTTCGTATCAATAATGCTGGACTCGCGAACAATCCGCCAACCATCAAGCGCAAGACCGCCGCCATAGCAGACCTGCTATACAGATGCCAGTCCGCACAAGGTAGACCGCCCAGTCCGCAAGGACAAGCCGGACATCAGCCAAAACCGCCAAACACCAAGGCGAGAAGCCAGTCCGCACAGAGAAGCGGACACCGTACCAGTTCGCAAGCACAAGTCCACGACCAACAGGCATACCGCCCGGTCACAGCGGACTTAGCGGACTCTGCGAACACCGAAGCAGCCCGCAACATGTCCACGACCAACAGGCATTCCGCTCGGTCAACAGCGGACAATGCGGACATCCTGGACTTGTCACTGTGTGTGACTAAGTCCAGCTACCCACCAAAGAAATGACGCGAGCTCGGCGGACACTAAGTCAGATCGCCAGCTCCAAGGACAGTCCGCCACCAAGAATGCGACTTACCTACCGCAACTCCAGAGACCAAAGGCAAGGGCCATTGCCGATCTCGCGGACTCCAACAAAACTCAGTCCGCGCAGTCCGAGGACTTCAATCCGCACAACAGCCTCCAGAACACTTCACAGGTCGCCAAAACCAGACCGCCAGACTGCTACATCAGTCCGCGCGGTCAGTCCGCCCAGGCCGACCGGACTGCCCGATCACCCACTTTCACTTCACAAATTTCAACACTCCCCCTTGAAGTGAGAAGTGGTGATCAAGCCCAGTAGACCCCGTAGCCGCTGAAAAGGCCCCTTCGACAATGGCTTAGTAAAGATGTCAGCAAAGTTATCTTCCCTCCGAACATGCTCGACCATAAGAGATCCCTCCAACACATTCTCCCGAATGAAATGGTGGTCGATCTCAATATGCTTAGTTCTTGCGTGACATACTGGATTGTTCACCAGTTTGAGAGCACTCTCATTGTCACCTCGGAGTAAAGTAGGACCTTGCACTTCCTCATGGACGTCTTCTCCAAGTCTCCTCAGCCACATGGCTTCCCGAGCAGCTAAGGCCGAAGCCTGGTATTCCGCTTCCGTAGTAGAAACTGACACCGAGTCCTGCTTCTTACTGCACCAAGAGATACCGACTGATCTATAAGTGAAAATGTAACCCGATGCCGACCTTCGATCATCCGAGTCGCCACCATAGTGAGCATCCGTGTATCCTAGCAGAGAGAAACTCGTGTTCCTTTTATAAAGGAGTCCCATATCAGAAGTCACTTTGACATACTTTAAGATATTCTTTGCCGCCATCAGATTAGTCTTCCTTGGCTCCGCCATATACCGACTTACTCGGCCAACAACATAAGCTATGTCTGGCCTTGTAATCGTCAAATTGAGCAAGCTCCCTACCAGAGCTCGGAACACCAAATGATCAGGAAGAATCCTTCCCTCATCTCGTCGAAGCTTCAAGCCACAATCCAGAGGAGTAGAGCAACTCTTTCCCCCTTCCATGCAGAATCGTTTCACAATCCGATCCGCATAACCTTACTGAGAAACAAGAATCCCGCTCTCCTTCCTCTCCACTTCGAGACTGAGAAAGTGATGAAGCTCCCCCAAGTCATTCATCTCGAAGCGAATAGCAAGCTCAGCCCTGAGCCTAGCAACCTCCTCCTTTGAATTCCCTGTGATGATCATGTCATCAACATACAGCAGGACAAAGACTAGGGGTGCAAGTTGAGTTGAGCCGGCTCGAAAGCTCGATGAGCCGGCTCGAAAAAAGCTCGACTCGAGCTCGAGCTCGATTACGAGTCGAGCTCGAATATTAATGTTCACGAGCTCGCTAGCTGGCTCACGATCTTTTTATTCCAATTTTTTTTAAAAAAATATATAAAAAATATGAAAAAAATATATAAAAAAAGAAAATGAAGCTCATGAGCTAAAAAGCTCGCTAGCAGCTCGAGCTCGAGCTCGTGAGCTCGAAACTCGAGCTCGATAATTTGGCATTGAGCTCGAGCTCGAGCTGGGATAAATGAGCTCGTCGAGCTCGAGCTCGAAATGAAAAGCTCGAGCTCGAGCTCGAGCTTGGAAATTTTGCCAAGCTCGACTCGAGCTCGAATCGTTTGCACCCCTAACCAAGACTCGAAGCTCCCCCTTCTTCTTGATGAACAAGCTAGAATCCGAGTTAAAAGCAAGGTATCTGCAGAATTGGAGGTATTCTGCAATCTTCCCATACCAAGCTCTCGGAGCCTGCTTCAAACCATAAAGATCCTTCCCGAGCTTACAGACATAGTCCGGATAGTCTTCTGATACAAAACCAAGTGGTTGATCCATGAAGATGTTCTTGTCAATCTCCCAGTAAAGAAAAACGTTCTTCACGTTAAGCTGCCACATCTTCCACCCTTGGCAAGCAGCCAATGCGATCACAACCCGAACAGAAGTCATCTTCGCAACCAGACTAAATGTCTCTTCATAGTCTTCTCCATACTGTTGTGAGAATCCTCGAGCAACAAGGCGAGCCTTGTATCTTTCGATGCTCCCATCAGCCTTCTTCTTCAACTTAAACACCCACTTGCAAGTTACAGGAGTGATGCCATCAACCCTGGACACAAGGTCCCATGTTTCATTCTTCTTGAGAGCAGCTATCTCCTCTCTCATGACATCTTCCCACTCTTTGACTCCAGTGAGCTCATTGAAACTTGAAGGCTCTCGTTCATGCAGAGGGCCTGCAAAGAAACAGGAGACAAAACTCACTGTATTCTCTTCACAGTATCTAGCTGGTGGCTTGATAGTCCTCTTTGATCTCCGAAGGGGCTGCCCCTTGCTCACCACCTCCGCTGCTTCTTCAGGCTCAACTCCATCTCTTGCCAAACTTTGAGCAATGCTTCTCCTGCTTCCTGAACTAGAAGCCTCTGCCCCAGAGCTTGAAGCAACCTGAGCTGTTGGTGAAATAGCAAGCTCCTCTTGAAGAACTTCAGCAGCCACCTCCTGCACTTCATCAACCTTGCTTTCTGGTAACTCAACCGAGCTCCCTCCATACGACGTCAGTTCATCAAAGACCACGTCTCTTGATACAACAAACTTCTTCGTCGCAGGATCTATGCACTTTCATCTCTTCTTCCGCTCATCGTAGCCTATAAAGACAAGCTTCCTTGCCTTTGCAACAAGCTTCGTTCTTAAAGCATCCGGGACATGCACATAGCAAGTTGAACTAAACACCCGAAGGTGTTCCATGCTTGGCTTCTCCTTGAACATCATCTCGAAAGGAGACTTCATGTTGATTGGACTGAGAGGCATCCGATTGATGACATAAGCTGCACAAAACATTCCCTCCGCTCAAAAAGACCTTGGGATACTCTTGGCATGAAGCCAGCATTTGCAGGTCTCCGTCAGATGACGGATCTTCCTTTCTGCAACTCCATTTTGTTGTGGAGTATGAGCACAAGTAAGCTCCCTCTGGATCCCGTGCTTCCTGCAAAAATTAGAAAACTCGGAGGAGATAAATTCTCCGCCGTTGTCTGTTCTAAACTTTTTGATCCGCAGGTTAAGCCGGCCCTCCACCAGCTCCTTGAACTTCACAAACAATTTGAAAGCTTCTGACTTCTCCTTCAAAAAATATACCAAAGTATACCTTGAGTAGTCATCAATCAACACGAGCATGTACCTGCTGCCACCAAGACTAGCAGTGACCGTTGACCCCATCAGATCACCATGGATAACCTCCAATGGTGCTTTACTTCTTGTCTGCGACTTATCAAACGGAAGGCGATGAGCCTTTCCATACTGACATCCTGCGCAAACATGACCATCACCGAATGATGATAGCTTAGGCAAGCCTTTCACAAGGCTTCTGCTTGCCATAGCTTTCAGCTTATCCATCCCTACATGCCCCAACCTCTCATGCCAAATAGCAGCGCTATCGTTTGCCCTCATCCGATCAACATAGGAGCTTGTTGCAAGAACAAACAAGTCCTTTACTTTCCTCCCGACGTGAGCAACATCAGCTTTAACCGCTGATACGTTGCAGAGAAACTTCACTTCTGTTTTATCAAACAGAACCTGATATCCTGCATCTACTGCGTTGGTTACCGAGAAGAGATTCTTCTTCATGCCCGGTACGTGATAGACACTCCTTAATGTGAGTGGACCCTGATCACTACCCACAGACACTACACCCTCCTTCTCTACAGTATGCACAGTATTATCAGCAGTAAAGATTACTTCGTTACCTGAGTAAGTTCACAGCGAGGAAAACTTAGATTTGTCTCCAGTGAGGTGATGACCACACCCGGAGTCCACAATCCAATCATCTTAAAAGTCAATGCCGGACAAAGCACGGACACAAGTGCCCGTCATAAAGGCTTCTCCCCATCCAGCTTCCTCAGCATTAGAACCAGCTTCCTCCTTGCCTGCAACATGCCCAGGCTGCAACTTCATCTTGCAATCTCTCTTGAAGTGACCTGACTGATGACACCTGTAACACTTTAAATTCTTCTTCCAGTCCTTCTTAGGAGCAACGCTCCTCTCTTGCTGATAAGAAGTTGAAGGCTCATTTTCAGCAGCAGTCTTCTTCTTCCCTTCCCATTTCTTCTTCTTCTTCTTCCCAGTGAACAGAGCTTCACTGTCACCATCAGAAATAGTAACTCCAGCCATCTGTCTGGCCAAACTTTCCTGTGAAGCAAGCAGGTTCTCAAGTTCCAGCAAAGATGGCTGAGTTGCCCAGCCTTGAACTGAAGTTACAAAGGCCACATACTCCTTCCGCAAGCCACGGATTATGCGCTTTTTCAGCTTAGCCTCAGAGATAGGCTCATCAGGATCAAACGCTGATACCTCAGCACACAAGCTCTTCATTTTCAAGAAAAACTTTGAGATGGAAATGTCTCCTTGAGTTGTTTTATCCAACTAATTCTCCAGGAACTGTAGCCTAGCTACATTCTTCATGTTGAACAACCCATCAAGGAAAGTCCAAATTTCAGCAGCAGATTCACATCCAATGATGTGATCAAACAGTTCCGGTGAGACAGCCCGTTTGAGAGTAAACTCTGCCTTTGCATTAGTCTTCCTCCAAACTCTCACCTGCTCAGCAGTTCCAAACTCAGCTGTAAGTTCCACCTGGTCATCACCACCGACGACCTCCCACAGCTCCTCGCCCAGAAGATAACTTTTTATGCACGACTTCCACTTCTTGAAGTTAGTCGGCGTCAAAAGATCAAATCTCAGACCCCTTGCATAACCTCCGTCCATTGCAGTAAATCTGATTAAGTTCCCAGAAGCATAGAGCACAATCAGACGTTGATCACCACTCAAGCAACTGAACCTCCCTCTGATACCATGTTGAATTTTCTCAAGAAGCTCAGCAAGATAGTCTAAACACCAAATTAATATCTTCAGAACTATCCAGATCACAACTTGACTAAGCGGAAACTAGAAAGTAAACTCAATCAATCAGATGCAAAGACAGACAAACAGATCATATATTTATCAATCTTCTTTACAGAGCGAGGTATACGTGGCGAGACATGATTTCGACAGTACAAAGGAAAACAGAAAATTACAACAATTCGAGCAGACAAAAACTGGAGACCGCTGAGACCGCCTGTCCGCAGAAGTCGCAGAAACCGCCCGAACTGCTGCTGAAGCCGAACTGAACTACGGAGTCCGCCGAGACTGCGAGGTCGCGCAGACACACCGTTATTCGCTGAACTACTTCTGCCTGCTTCCGAACTGGAGAACAAACCACTTTATCCGCCGAGGCCGGCAGACAGGTTATTGAACTTGGAATAAAACTGGAGTAGAGAAAACTGGCTAGCCGCAAATACGGCCCGCTGAAATCGCCGATTGAATCCGCAACTCCACTGCTTTCTGACCGCAGTCAGAACCAGACTTCTGGTTTCACAGAGCGAGCTGCACAACCTGCAAACAACAACCAATTAAAACTTCTCAACTCAGCCCGCGCGGACAAGAATATCGAGACCGTAACTTTTAATCCGAGCTCAACTTACTGTTCACTCTGTTCCAAATGAAGTGCCGGGGGGAGGGGGGGGTCCTATTTATAGGCGGGGTGAGGAGTGTGGTCACCGTCCTATGAGATAGGCTAACCGCCCCTTGATCACAGCTAGCACAGTCAGTCCGCATTGTCCGCATTGTCCGTATCAACAATGCCGGACTCGCGAACAATCCGCCAACCATCAAGTGCAAGACCGCCGCAATAGCAGATCTGCTAGCCAGATGCCAGTCCGCACAAGGTAGTTCGTCCAGTCCGCAAGGACAAGCCGGACATCAGCCAAAACCGCCAAGCACCAAGGCGAGAAGCCAGTCCACACAGAGAAGCGGACACCGTACCAGTCCGCAAGCACAAGTCCACGACCAACAGACAGACCGCCCGGTCACAGCGGACTTAGCGGACTTAGCGGACTCTGCGAACACCGAAGCAGCCCGCAACATGTCCACGACCAACAAACATTCCGCCCGGTCAACAGCGGACAATGCGGACATCCTGGACTTGTCACTGTGTGTGACCAAGTCCAGCAACCCACCAAAGAAATGACGCGAGCTCGGCGGACACTAAGTCAGATCGCCAGCTCCAAGGACAGTCTGCCACCAAGAATGCGGCTTACCCACCGCAACTCCAGAGACCAAAGGTAAGGGCCATTGCCGATCTCGCGGACTCCAACAAAACTCAGTCCGCGCAGTCCGCCGACTCCAATCCGCACAACAGCCTCCAGAACACTTCACAGGTCGCCAAAATCAGACCGCCAGACTGCTACATCAGTCCGCGCGGTCAGTCCGCCCAGGCCGCCCGAACTGCCCGATCACCCACTTTCACTTCACAAATTTCAACACCTGCCCCACATCACTCTGTTTGTTGGCCTCTTATTGACCAAGATTATACACTTTTTGTTGCACTAGAGCATATTGGGATGCAGTTGATTCCACTGCTTTTCCTTTCTCCGTATACGACACACCTGCCTTTTTCTCTATCCTCAGAGGACCATTGTGACACTTTCTGGCATAATATCCCACCTGACGGCAAATATAACAGGTGTGTGGACCTCGCCTAGTCGTCGCTCCAAAAACAACAAAAGAAGCTGGGTCCAAAAACCTAGACTTCTTCCTCCACCCGGTTTGCCCAGACTTCGCAGCGTTCGGTACCTGACGTTGCAAAGGCGGCAACAAAATCAGTCGATATAGAGTCAAAATGGGAATGTAACAGGCGACATAACGCATCTAACTCCTTAGCAGAAAGACCCTAAAAGGATGGGGGAGGGTGTCTGCATAAACTTCAGTGGAATGGACAGAATACTGTGAGCAAGCACCAGACATACGACCACCACCACGATTGTTGCCTCTCTCATGGGCACCAGTTCCCGACCAGGTGGGGCAAGATGAGAATGTAGATGATAACAGGTTCTGTAGTACGCCCTTTCTTCCCACAGTGGCCACACACAAGAGAAGAGTAAGTAGAAGGACCACGTCCCAGCTTAGCAAGATCAGAGTGATCAGTAGAAGGAACAAGTGAGTGACGATGATTCTCATCACTGAGAATCATGTTGAAGGCCTCCCAAAGAGAGGGAAGAGACTCACGGTGGAGGACATGCAGAAGAACAACATCAAACTCCATATTGAGCCCCATAAGAGAGACATAAACACAAAAGCAGTCTTTGTCCTTCTGAAGAGTCAATTCATCTGCAGTGCACACAGGAGTAAAAGTATTGAAATAATTCAGTTCCTGATAAAGGCGTTTGAACTCTGAATAGTAAGCGGAGACAAACTGGGTTCCTTGCTTCATCTCCAAGACACGATGAGTGAAGTAACCAAGAGGCAACCAAGGAATTGTTTTCATCTCATTATCTCCATAAGGGATCGACACGCAGTAGCTCAACAACGGTTCCATCAACATTCCCATATAGCTTGTGACTCTGTATAACATGCTGTGCTGCCCTGGACCATTCAAGATAATTCATGTCATCCAAGACGACTGTATTGATTTTTAATGAGCTAGATTGACTGTGGCTCCGAGGAGGATCACTAGAATGAACAGTCCGATGAGAGGATGAGATGTTAGAGGAATCGCCCATCGAGGTCCTTCCAAAAAAACAACACATTGAAGATATTAAGAAGTTAAAAACCACAACATATAGCCTCCCTTAGATCACGTCACCGGAGAGAACTCTATAGAATGTAACCACGATGTCTCCGACAACATCCATGGAGTACAAAATGGCCGGAGACAGAGGACCGCTCGCAGAACAGGCGGAGAGAGCCGCTGGAGTCTGCAGACGTACGGAGGAGAGGCGGCAGGAGGAGGTTGCTGCGTTGGAGGAGTGGCGCCTCTTATATGAGCGGTGGCCCTGCAGGGCACTTTAGGAGGGAGCGGGAAATCGAGGAAGAGCGAGCCCTAGATCGCCATTGGTTGATCGGCAGAGCCGGCGAACGTCGAACGTCGAGCAGGAGAGAGCATCGAGCAGGAGAGAGCATCGAGCGTCGAACGCCGAACAGGAGACGGGAGCGGAGTGTCGATCGGGACAAGTGGCGGAACGAGTGAGGCAGGATCGAGATGTTTGGCTCTGATACGAAGTGGAGAATATAAATACTATTATTATGTTACCCTAATGCAAGAGTTGGAATACATATGTAAGAGGAACCACATGCGACATACCACGTGTAAAAAAGTGCAAAAAATTAAACTTAAACAGATATATTCAACCGGTCTAGTATGGCATGCATGGCTTGCCATAACCATTCTCAAAGTTCTAGTGCATATGCATCTTTTTCTCTGCTTTAGATAACTTCTTGTTAGAGCTACAGACATGTATTTTTTATATATAAATATTCCAGGCTCCGTTGATCTCTCATCCCCAGCTTATTATATTATTTGGCCCAATTCTAAACGATCATACTGAATCTTATTTAATTTATCTTTATTCTATGCATTACCCTTGGTCTGATCGATAGTTGTCAGTTTAGCGCTCTACAATATTTTATCTGTCTTTTCTTTGGTTAAATTCAAAATATGCGGTGAAATTTTTGAAGAGATTTATTTCCTTTTGCACTTAATTTAGTGTCCTATTACAAATTACAGTTCTCTTTTTTGGCCTCATCTACTTAAATATGATCAATCTTTTAACTCATACTCCTGAATCTTTTTATTTGAGTTTTGACTTTGTTTACCAGGTATCTGCTGATAGAATGGCTCATCACCTTTCTTCCTTAAATTTGGACGAAAATGGATTTTCAGACATGATTCCTTCCTTGAATCCAGGGAGAGCAGCTCATGAATTTGTTGAAGATCTCCCTGTTAGAGCAATTGATGAGCATCTGGTTGAATTTTCTGAGGCTTTGAGAAGTAAGAAACTTGCTTATATTTTTCGTACTGCATATGATTCTTCACTACAATAGCTTGTTGGTATTCTAACTTTGTTAAACAATTCTATTAAGAATTTTACAACTATCTAATATGTTAGAGCAATAAACCAGCAGAAACAACAATGCCAAAAACTGATCGGTAAAAATGACAGCAAACAAAATCGCAAATGGAAGAAGAAAACGCAGGCAATCACACAAGCACAATCACACACAGGATTAGGTGGTTTCCCTTCTCTTCTGGGTACGTCCAAGGCCGGGCAGAGAGGATGCACTATCGTCAAAAACAGAGGGATGCAAGATCTGTGCCGGCTATACCCGAAACACCAATCAACAAGAGTGGAGAATCTCACTTCCAAAGGGATCTCACAAACAAGAAGAAGAAGTATGTTATTACCAGATTTATTTTAGAGGATTCGCCCTTCTTCATTGGTCGAAGTCGCCTCTTCTTCTACTTCACGTCGTCAAACAGCGGCAGCCCCCAAAAAACTTCCCAAAGACCCGATACCCCCTTTTCTGTGAAACATAATCAGCCCAAATAAAAGGTCTTTAATACCCTGCTATAAGATTAGGACCGAAAAGCATCAATGCCATTCATTTGGTGCTCCCAAAAACAACGGACAGGATTAGAAACTTCAATTCGAGGCACACATAGCATAATCCATACCACATATGATTCTATTAAGATTATTACAACTATCTGATTTGTCCAATAAGAGATCTTGAGACTGTTTTTAAGTATGGAATTTTCTATTTTCAAAATCAAACCCTGAAAATCATCTAAAGGTTAGCAAGGCTTACTGGGGTATATAGAATATATATTACAAACAAGTTTCCATACCATTAAAATGAGAGAGAGAGAGAGAGAGAGAGAGAGAGAGAGAGAGAGAGAGAGAGAGAGAGAGAGAGAGAGAGAGTGTCTCCGAAAGGATTTACTGCCAGCTGATTTTCCACTTCCAAGAGAAATTGAGTGCTCCGCTTAGTGAATTCTAGTTCCCACCAGAGTTTAACCTCCTATATGCTCTCGGCAAACCTTTTGCTTGTAGATTTCTTACCCCTTCTTTCCTATTGGACAACTTAATTACTTGTGGAATGGAGGCTTTATTATAAATTTCTGGTCTCATTTTTATTAATATTTATAATATCAATTTCACCCTACTCTTTTTGCACAACCAATATAAAGAATGATAGGTGGCCCTTCTGAGGATTGCATTTAGGAATTTTCTTTTCTCTTCTTGCAAAATTAACCATTTACTCTTAACTCATATAATTTCATTAGTGAGGAAAAGCATCAAGTTTTTTTATTCATTGACAATTTGTATATGGAGAGCTTTTATCAGATGATGTTTGTGCAACCTTCGTAGGATTTATTGATTGTGAGGCTATTGTAAGTCAAGACCCATTTAAATTGTTATGATGAGAGGAATGCGTGATTTGCCTGATAAGAGAGCAATTTTATTCATCCGTGAAGGGTTATATGTATGAGTGGGTATTCATGCACTTAACCAAATTGACAACGTGAGACTAAACCTATGTACATATTTAATTCCTTCAAACTCATAATGTGACAAATGATGAGTTTGAAAAAGGGAAAAAAGTATTGACTATTCTTTGTGGAATGCATGAGGATCAACCAACTAACATTTATGCAGGTGAAATTAGTGTCTCTGAACGGTAGGAACTTTGGTGAAGAAGTTAGAGTTGAATTAAATGTTTGTAACATATTGTAAAAATGCCCATTATTAAAAGCCAATCTATTTTCTCTTGTTTGAGTTCACTCCCTTGTGTATATATAATATATAGGGGCGCCTCCTAGAAATAAAGTAATTTTCTCATTGTTTTTCCATCTGACTTGGTATCAAAGCCGAAAAAAAACTCAAGGACCGTTATAGGATCCATGTCTTTCTCATGAGTCTTAATATGAAGTTTGACACCGTGCGAACTCATGTTTTGAACCAGCAACCCCTTCCCTTTCTTCCAGATGATTTCAGTATGGTCTTAGGAGATGTAGATCGCTTTTGTTCTCTCAACTCCGATTGTGGTTCTGATCGCTCCTCCCTTGCTGACATTCTTCGCGCTCCTTCCTCTTCGCATTTCAAGTTGTACGATTACTGTGGCAAACAGGGCCATGCCTGAGACTCCTGTTTTCGTCTCCATCCTCATCTTGCTTCCACTCATAAAGGCTCTTGTGGTCGTGGCCGTGGGCCCTCTCGCTCGTCCAGTCCTTCTTTTGCTGCTCACACTGCTGAAGCTGCTCTTGGTTGGCTTCCCTCTGACAATCTTTCCTCGGAAGAATTGGATGTTTTGCGCCGTCTCATGTGCATTCAAGTTTCTTCCCCTACAACTGCATTTGCCACCGCTGGTCCATTATGCCTCCATAACTTCCTCTGAGTCGGTTATTGACTCCGGGGAGATAAATCACATGATAGGAACATCGCCAGGTTTTACCTCTTACACCCCCTCTCAGGGCGTGATAAGGTTGTCACCACCAATGGCTCATTATCACCAATTGTTGGCAAGGGGATCATTATATGTTCCTTTGCCATGCCCCTCACCTCAGTGTTGCATGTTCCTGCTTTTCCTCGCAATTTGTTATCTATTCGTCTAACTACATCCTTAATTTGTTTTGTCATTTTTTCTTCTGACAGTTAAGTTTTTCAGAATCAAACAACTAAGTAGCAAATTGGCAGTGACAAAAACTGCGGGGAGTTGCACATCTTGGACCATCCTCCAGCTCAAGCTCTCTCCAATACCACTCCAACTCTCTCTAGTCCTTCCTGACCATTACCTACGGATGTGCGTCGATGACATCAATGTCTTGGCCATCTCTCTGCCAGCTATCTTCTCAAGTTATTTCTTATATTTTTCAAGCTCTCTGAGCCATTTTGTCTGTAATGAATGTGAACTTTCTAAACATGTATGACATAAAACAAATCATTTTTTTCTCTGTCACGACCCGTCTCGACGGAAGTCAGAGTGCGCTTCGGGCGGGCCGTGATGCCACAGGCATGGGCGGAAAGGAACCATGCCTGCTAAGGCGGATGCGGTGATATAGAAAATAGTTTCTTAGAAATAGTAATTTTGTTTGAACAATTGATTGAGTATAAATGTGCGGAAGCACTTAAAGTTTTAAAACGTGGGTAATTCATGCACATGTATTTTCTTGAAAAATTTAATGCTACACACAGTGCTGAAACAGAAGTAAATGCAATAATAACAGTAGTAATAATGTTATAGATAAGATGATCTAATACATCAGAAATATCCTATGAGCTGTCCATGATACCAAAGAAAATGTCATACTATAACTATTACATGATAGACAGACAGTAAAGGGATCATAGAACCTGATGCAGACAACTATAAATGAAAAACCTCTGAGCAAGACTGGAGCTGAACGAGAAGTAGCTCAGAGAGCAGGCGGCGCAGTCACGAACCCTAAGGCAATTTCAAGACAGAAAGAAAATGCCTTAGAACTTAGGATTTATATATAAGCAAATTAATTAATTTAAAGTGAGAGCCAAAAACAAGTGAGAGCCAAAAACAAGAGACATAACCGAGTACTGAAATATCATGTATAAGGCTATCAAACATGCCAAAAACCAGGTCAAACAAACATATCTGAAATATTAGCCTACTCCGGAGTATAGCCTAAAATTAATAGTTGTAAGTCGCGATCGATGAAGTGTATACGTACTATAGCGGGCGCACATGGCTCACGATCAGATCTGAGTGCAAGTCTTATCGGAAAAGTAATCCTGCTTGCCGTGACCATGCCAGCAGACAGATGCCCAGTTAGACGCTACAATTCAAGAATTTTGCTTACAACTATGGATTCGTCTTATAGTGCGTCCTTATGGATTGTCTATCAAATTTCGTTATATCAATACTTTTTAGAGTTCAAAATTTTGTAAAAAGGAATTATTTGTAACGGACAGATAAGCAGAGTAAATCTAAAGTTTTGCAAGTGAGAGGGGGTTCTCTACTTGCCTTAAAGTGACGTCGACAGTGCTCGCGTCAACTAAGTGGCGTAAGCGGTGTTAAAAGCTCTAGCTACACCTGTTCGAGATCAAAATACATTCCAAATTGAATTAACAGTTTTCTATGCTAGCACATTAGTCAGATAATCGCACCACATAACAGGAGAGGGGAAAAACATTTTTACCTCCCTCGAAAGTGAGGGGAGAAGAGCCTACCGCGAGGGATCGGGAGTTTTGGCGGCGTCTGGAGGCAAAAATCTCAAGCTTGGCGCGATTCCACCACCTAAGCCCAACGAGCGACACGGGAAATGCAAACAGAATTGAAATTAGATGACTTTATGACAAATCCAAGAGGGATTGACGAAATCACGCCAATCGGAGGGCGGAAATCCTCCCAAAAAAAAATTAGGGCAAGCTAAAAATGAGGGATTGATGAAATTCCTTACCCAAGGAGACCCGATCTGGGCTCAGTAATCCACGAGGAGGGGTTTCGAGCGAAACCCTAGGAGTCCCTCACGAAATCCACCGGTTGGAACGAGTAGGAGTTAGCATTGCCGGAGAAGGAACGGTGTCCTTGCCCTCATTGGACGGAGAAGGAGGAGAGGAAGGGATTTCTTCCGGCCCTTCTTGGAAGCGGCCGGCCAAAAGGGTCGTGCGGGTGATTCCGGCCAAGAGGAGCACTGGAAACGTCGGGGAAGGAGCAGGAGGCGACGGGGTAGCCAGAGGAGGGGCGCCCGAGGCCTGCCGGAGGAGGAGGAGGTGTCGGAGGCCGGGATCGGGGGCTGCCGAGGGACGCACAGGCGGAATCGAGGCGGAAGCTGCTCCTGCGGATTCTGTGCGGAATGCGGGATGCGGGATTTGGGTTGGACCGGGGGGGGCTCGGGATTTTTATTAAGGAGGGGGGGTAGGTGTAGTCCGGGCTTGGTCTTTGTTTATTGTTTTTTTTTTTTTATATATTATTATTATTAATAATAGTTATTATTAATAATAGGGGGGTTGTTACATTCTCCCCTACTTAGGAAGTTTCGCCCCGAAACTTTTCTGAGAATTCTTTGAATGGAACTAAGACAACGAAGACTCAAACGACATACACTTCAGACAGAAGTTTGTAGATTAAGGCATAAAAGCTATCTATGAAAGATACTGAAATAACAAGAGAGTCAGACTTAGAGACGTACCAAGATCAAGAGAAGAGTTGCGGGTACTTGCTGCGCATGTCAGACTCGAGTTCCCAAGTGTACTCTTCAGACTTGCCATGCACCCAAAGTACTTTCACCATCGGAATGGTTCTTTTGCGAAGCTTGCGTTCTTGATATTCAACGATCTTCGAAGGCTCGATCAGATAAGACAGATTGGCTTCAGGAATAACTGGAACTTCTTCAAGAACACGATTAGGATCGTGGATGTACTTCCGAAGCTGGCTGACATGAAAGACGTCATGAACACTGGCCAAAGAAGCAGGTAGCTCCAGACGATAGGCAGATCCTCCAACACGCTCTGAGATGACATACGGTCCCACGAACCTCGGGCTGAGCTTATGGTGGCGACCGAACCGTTTCACCCCAGGAGTAGGAGAAACCTTCAGAAACACCTGATCACCAACAGCAAACTCTAACGGACGGCGGCGCTGATTTGCATACTTTCTCTGTCTCTCAATGGCACGACTGAGCTGAACACGAGTCTTCTTGGTAGCTTCTTCCATTTCCTGAAGTAACTCAGGACCCAAAATCACCTTTTCACCGACTTCTGACCAGTAGAGCGGGGTCCTACAGCGACGCCCGTACAGTGCTTCGAACGGGGCCATCTTGAGGCTCTCTTGGTAGCTGTTGTTGTAGGCGAATTCAACCAAGGGTAGATGTTCATCCCAAGCTCCCTTGTAGTCCAAAATATAGCACCGAAGCATGTCTTCAAGAATCTGATTGACCCTCTCGGTCTGGCCATCAGTCGTCGGGTGATAAGCGGTGCTCAGGTTAAGATCAGTGCCCAAAGCTTGCTGAAATCCCTTCCAGAAGTGCGATACAAATCTCGAGTCACGATCAGAAACAATCCGCAGAGGGATCCTATGGAGTCTCACAATCTCAGAAACATAAATCCGGGCCATTTTCTCGGTGGAATGACCCTCCTTGTACGGGATGAAGTGAGCCACTTTAGTAAGGCGATCTACTATGACCCAAATCGCATCATGCCCTCTCGGAGTGCGGGGCAAACCCGTGATGAAGTCCATAGAAATATCTTCCCACTTCCATTCAGGGATAGGCAGGGGTTGCAAAAGTCCACCAGGACGCTGACGCTGAGCTTTCACCTTCTGGCACGTCAGACATCGAGAGATGAAGCGTGCAATATAGTTCTTCATGCCAGGCCACCACACAATCTGCTTAAGGTCATGATACATCTTATTGTTGCCAGGATGACCAGATGTGCGGGACTCGTGAGCTTCTCGGCAAATACTATCCAGCAACTCAGGGACATCGGGAACACATAGGCGACTTCGGAAAAGAAGAACATTGTCAGAGATAGAGAAATCGGGAAGAGTACCAAGTTTGACCTGTCGGCGAATGCGCTGGAGTGCGGGGTCAGATGGTTGCAGGTCCTTCACCTGTTCTACCCATAACGGATCTGAGACTCCTCCTTGACCTCCAGGTGAGAAGGATATGTCCATCTGCTCGAGGTCATCAATCAGGGCCGCGAGAGAAGCTGACATGGGTGCACAGGCGGCAACTGAGGCATGACGACTCAAAGCATCCGCTACTGAATTGGCTTTCCCGGGCACATAAGTGAGCTGCAAGTCATAATCTGCTATGAATTCCAGCCATCGCCTCTGACGAAGATTAAGATCTTTCTGAACGAAAATGTACTTCAAACTCTGATGGTCAGTGAAGAAGTGACACTTCACGCCATAGAGGTAGTGACGCCAAAGCTTCAAAGCAAACACGACTGCAGCGAACTCCAGATCATGAGTGGGGTAGTTCCGTTCATGGATCTTCAACTGCCTCGACTCATAAGCAATAACACGATCCTCTTGCATCAGGACACAGCCCAAGCCCACTCCGGAAGCATCGGTATAAACCGAAAAGTCCAACCCTTCTGAAGGAAGAGCTAAAACTGGCGCTGAACACAAACGTTGCTTCAATTCAGAAAAGGCCTGCTCACACTGTTCTGTCCACTCAAATCTGGCATGTTTTTGAGTTAGACGAGTTAGGGGAGCAGCAAGAGAGGAGAAATCCTTGACGAAACGCCGGTAATAGCCCGCCAAACCAAGGAAACTGCGAATCTCAGTAGGGGTAGAAGGCTGCTTCCAGTCCATAACAGCGGAGACCTTGGCAGGATCAACGGAAAGTCCATCGCCGGAAATGACATGCCCCAGAAAGGCAACACGATCCAGCCAAAACTCACATTTCGCCAATTTGGCATAGAGCTGGTGCTGACGAAGAGTGGAGAGTGTGAGTCTAAGATGGGTTGCATGCTCCTCACGAGTCTTGGAGTAAACCAAGATATCATCAATGAAAACAATGATGAACTTATCTAGGTAGTCGCGGAAGATACGGTTCATCATATCCATGAAAGCAGAAGGGGCGTTAGTCAACCCAAAAGACATCACCAAAAATTCAAAGTGTCCATACCGAGTCCGGAAAGCTGTCCTGGGGATGTCGGATTCTTTGATCTTTAACTGATGGTAACCCGACCTGAGATCTATCTTGGAGAAGACGGTACTGCCTTTGAGCTGGTCAAAAAGGTCATCCACGCGCGGGAGGGGATACTTATTCTTGATGGTTACCTTGTTCAGGTCCCGGTAGTCGATGCACAATCTCATGGATCCGTCTTTCTTTTTAACGAAAAGAACGGGGGCTCCCCAAGGAGAAGAGCTGGGACGAATGTACCCACGCTCAAGCAACTCATCCAATTGCGACCTAAGCTCCTCCAGTTCTCGCGGCGCCATACGGTATGGAGCTTTAGATAATGGGCGCGTTCCAGGCTCTACATCGATGGAGAATTCTACTTCACGATCAGGAGGTATTCCAGACAACTCGGCGGGAAACACGTCAGGGAATTCGGAAGCAATCGGGATATACTCAAGTTGGGGTTCGACAGCATCTGAATGTGAAGCATAAACAAAGCAAGCAAAGCATCCCTGGCTAAGAAGTCGAGAGGCGCGCATAGCAGGAATTACCTGCAGGTGACTGCGGGTAGTCTGAACATGAACGCTGTAGTCTTTACCATCGATACTGAGATTGACCCTTTTTGCCACACAGTCCAATTTTGCTTGATACGCGACCAGCCAATTCATACCCAAGATTACGTCGAATTCTGTCATGTCCAGGACTATGAGATCGGCGACGACTTGCAGTTCACCGAGCAGTATCGGACAATTGAGAATGCCTCTAGTAGACAAGAGCAAATGACCGGGCACAGAGATTTCGAAAGGAACATCGAGTGGCAAAGTAGGCCAATTATGAAGATCCACGATATGACGTGCTATAAAAGAGTGAGATGCTCCAGAATCGAATAGGATTTGCATCCATTTGTTTTTGACCCTAAAACTCCCTAGAAATGAACATAACAATGGCATTCAAGATCTTTCTGACATTAAGGCAAGAAATGAAAAGACGCAGGAAATTTAAAAATTCACATAAAGCATACCAGAGATGACGGAGGTAGATGCGAGCGCCTCGCCCTGAGTGGTGACGTTCAGCACAGCCTTGCCCTTATCTTGGGCACCAGAAATAGCCTGCAGGGGCTGAGCGGGGATCGGGCTTTCCTTCACGGGGCAATCTTTAATCTGATGTCCAAACTGCCCACATCTGAAGCAGGTATTCTGCTTGCGGCGACAATCATTCACCAAGTGGCCCGATTTCTTGCAATAGGTACAGACGGAGGAGGCAGAGGCAAGCATAACCTGGGGCTGTTGGGCGGGCACAACCATCTTTTGCTTCTTCAGAAGATATCGACAGACTAAGACGGTATGGCCAACTTTGTGGCAGTAGGCACACACCTCTTGAGACTTGGGACCTTGCTCCTGAGGTGGAGCATTCTTGCGCTTGTGGTCACGTACAGCGGCATTGCTCGTACCATGCTGAACTTTCTTGGCAGAGCGATCCATCTCAATAGCTTCAACCTTCAAGGCAGCTCCAACAGTCTCGGCGTAGGTGGTGGCGCCGTGGGCTACCACATGCTGGCGGAAATCGTGTCGGAGGCCCTTCACGAAGCGGCTGATCTTCTTGGATTCATCGGGCACGAACTCTGCGGCAAGGAGAGATAGACGAGAGAACTCTATCTCATATTCAGTTACGGTTCTGCCAGGCTGCTGAAGGGACAGGAACCTCTCAGCTAGCTTGTCTCGCTCCACGGACGAAAGAAACTTTTCCATGAGCGCATTCTTGAACTGCTCCCAGGTCATAGCGGAAGAATTGGGGAGACTGCGGCGCTGAAGCCACCAAGTGTATGCATCCTCGGTCAGCTAGTAGGCCGCAAGATGAACCTTGTGTGCCTCAGGAACACCGGCATACTCGAAGTGCTTTTCCATCTGGGAGAGCCACTCTGAGATGACGAAGAAATCACGACTGCCATTGAAGGATGGCGGATTCAGCCTCTTGAACATCAGCGTATCCGCCATTGCTACAGGAGGAGCAACCAGACCTGGCACGGGCGGGACCGCAAGGGTGTCAGTAAGCAAGCCAGTCCCTAAACCAGGTGCAAGAGGGGGGGGGGGGGTTCCAAGAGCGGCGGTAACAGTGACTCCTGCTGTCCCTGCGCTGCCAGAATCAGGAGCTGTGTCAGGAGTATGACGATCTCCCTCTAAGCGAGTGAGACGCTCGAGGATCTGCCTCAACAGCTGGGCAGTGGCGTCTACAGGAGCTGCCCCGACTGGAGGGGTAGCTTTCTTGCGCTGAGATCGTTTAGGGGCCATCTAAGCAGGGACACAAAAGAAACGAGTAAGAAAGACAATTACGTCAATCATAGGATATTAAGGAATAACAGGTTCTAGCATTTTGATTCTGTCGAATACATAAATCATATATTAGTTACAGCATTTTCATTGGACAACTCTAGGTGATGATTAATGACAAGAAATCACATGCAATGTCAAGCAATTTACAAAACCATGTGTGTACGATCATCATCTGCTGTTCTTGGCTTAACATTTGTGTAATGAGTTATGTTATGCATGTAATGCAATCATGTCTAAAATGCATTCCTACGAATGTTCATGAATGGATATACATGCCATGTTAAGCGCCCATATCACTTAACATGTTATGCATATTATGATTCTAATGCCAACGCACTTGAAAATATTAAACCGCCCATACAATTTAATATTCGCAAGCGGTGTATAGCCTAATGGAAATTCATATGCACAAAAATGTTAAGTTTGCCCATAACCCCTTAACATTCATGTGCATACTACTCATGATTATGAGTGAGTGTGTGCGATGTCTCAGCCGCGAACAACAAATAATGACAGGCTGAGTGAGATATGATGCATGTACATGTATTTACATAATAGAAGTTAAAATATTTGAAAATTTCAAAATACTGCATTTTTAAGAGCTAACCTGGCTCTGATACCAACTGTCACGACCCGTCTCGACGGAAGTCAGAGTGCGCTTCGGGCGGGCCGTGATGCCACAGGCATGGGCGGAAAGGAACCATGCCTGCTAAGGCGGATGCGGTGATATAGAAAATAGTTTCTTAGAAATAGTAATTTTGTTTGAACAATTGATTGAGTATAAATGTGCGGAAGCACTTAAAGTTTTAAAACGTGGGTAATTCATGCACATGTATTTTCTTGAAAAATTTAATGCTACACACAGTGCTGAAACAGAAGTAAATGCAATAATAACAGTAGTAATAATGTTATAGATAAGATGATCTAATACATCAGAAATATCCTATGAGCTGTCCATGATACCAAAGAAAATGTCATACTATAACTATTACATGATAGACAGACAGTAAAGGGATCATAGAACCTGATGCAGACAACTATAAATGAAAAACCTCTGAGCAAGACTGGAGCTGAACGAGAAGTAGCTCAGAGAGCAGGCGGCGCAGTCACGAACCCTAAGGCAATTTCAAGACAGAAAGAAAATGCCTTAGAACTTAGGATTTATATATAAGCAAATTAATTAATTTAAAGTGAGAGCCAAAAACAAGTGAGAGCCAAAAACAAGAGACATAACCGAGTACTGAAATATCATGTATAAGGCTACCAAACATGCCAAAAACCAGGTCAAACAAACATATCTGAAATATTAGCCTACTCCGGAGTATAGCCTAAAATTAATAGTTGTAAGTCGCGATCGATGAAGTGTATACGTACTATAGCGGGCGCACATGGCTCACGATCAGATCTGAGTGCAAGTCTTATCGGAAAAGTAATCCTGCTTGCCGTGACCATGCCAGCAGACAGATGCCCAGTTAGACGCTACAATTCAAGAATTTTGCTTACAACTATGGATTCGTCTTATAGTGCGTCCTTATGGATTGTCTATCAAATTTCGTTATATCAATACTTTTTAGAGTTCAAAATTTTGTAAAAAGGAATTATTTGTAACGGACAGATAAGCAGAGTAAATCTAAAGTTTTGCAAGTGAGAGGGGGTTCTCTACTTGCCTTAAAGTGACGTCGACAGTGCTCGCGTCAACTAAGTGGCGTAAGCGGTGTTAAAAGCTCTAGCTACACCTGTTCGAGATCAAAATACATTCCAAATTGAATTAACAGTTTTCTATGCTAGCACATTAGTCAGATAATCGCACCACATAACAGGAGAGGGGAAAAACATTTTTACCTCCCTCGAAAGTGAGGGGAGAAGAGCCTACCGCGAGGGATCGGGAGTTTTGGCGGCGTCTGGAGGCAAAAATCTCAAGCTTGGCGCGATTCCACCACCTAAGCCCAACGAGCGACACGGGAAATGCAAACAGAATTGAAATTAGATGACTTTATGACAAATCCAAGAGGGATTGACGAAAACACGCCAATCGGAGGGCGGAAATCCTCCCAAAAAAAAATTAGGGCAAGCTAAAAATGAGGGATTGATGAAATTCCTTACCCAAGGAGACCCGATCTGGGCTCAGTAATCCACGAGGAGGGGTTTCGAGCGAAACCCTAAGAGTCCCTCACGAAATCCACCGGTTGGAACGAGTAGGAGTTAGCATTGCCGGAGAAGGAACGGTGTCCTTGCCCTCATTGGACGGAGAAGGAGGAGAGGAAGGGATTTCTTCCGGCCCTTCTTGGAAGCGGCCGGCCAAAAGGGTCGTGCGGGTGATTCCGGCCAAGAGGAGCACTGGAAACGTCGGGGAAGGAGCAGGAGGCGACGGGGTAGCCAGAGGAGGGGCGCCCGAGGCCTGCCGGAGGAGGAGGAGGTGTCGGAGGCCGAGATCGGGGGCTGCCGAGGGACGCACAGGCGGAATCGAGGCGGAAGCTGCTCCTGCGGATTCTGTGCGGAATGCGGGATGCGGGATTTGGGTTGGACCGGGGGGGGCTCGGGATTTTTATTAAGGAGGGGGGGTAGGTGTAGTCCGGGCTTGGTCTTTGTTTATTGTTTTTTTTTTTTTATATATTATTATTATTAATAATAGTTATTATTAATAATAGGGGGGTTGTTACATTCTCCCCTACTTAGGAAGTTTCGTCCCGAAACTTTTCTGAGAATTCTTTGAATGGAACTAAGACAACGAAGACTCAAACGACATACACTTCAGACAGAAGTTTGTAGATTAAGGCATAAAAGCTATCTATGAAAGATACTGAAATAACAAGAGAGTCAGACTTAGAGACGTACCAAGATCAAGAGAAGAGTTGCGGGTACTTGCTGCGCATGTCAGACTCGAGTTCCCAAGTGTACTCTTCAGACTTGCCATGCACCCAAAGTACTTTCACCATCGGAATGGTTCTTTTGCGAAGCTTGCGTTCTTGATATTCAACGATCTTCGAAGGCTCGATCAGATAAGACCTAAGTTATCAAAGGCGCAAGGCGCACCGAGGCGCAAAGGGCCCCTGGAGCCTAGGCGCAAGGCGCAAGGCGCAGGCGCGCGCCTGAGGCACGTGAGGCGCAAAAATTGGGGAAAAAGAAAATTGAGCGAATTGGGCGCCCAATTCGCTGAAATTGAGCGAATTGGGCGCCCAATTCGCTGAAATTGAGCGAATTGGGCGCCCAATTCGCTGAAATTGAGCGAATTGGGCGCCCAATTCGCTGAAATTGAGCGAATTGGGCGCCCAATTCGCTGAAATTGAGCGAATTCGGCGCCCAATTCGCTGAAATTGAGCGAATTCGGCGCCCAATTCGCTGAAATTGAGCGAATTCGGCGCCCAATTCGCTGAAATTGAGCGAATTCGGCGCCCAATTCGCTGAAATTGAGCGAATTCGGCGCCCAATTCGCTGAAATTGAGCGAATTCGCTGAACTTCAGGGAATTGGGAGCCCAATTCGCTCAATTTCAGCGAATGGGCGCCCAATTCGCTCAATTTCAGCGAATTGGGCGCCCAATTCGCTCAATTTCAGCGAATTGGGCGCCCAATTCGCTCAATTTCAGCGAATTAGGCGCCCAATTCGCACAATTTCAGCGAATTGGGCGCCCAAGTGCGCCTAGGGGGTGCCTCGGGTGCGTCTAAGATCATGTTTTTGCCAACATCAAAAGTTTTTTTTAAAAAAAAATACCTTAAAAGGCCCGGGCGCGCCTTTGGCGCGCCTGGGAGCCTGTAAGGCGCGCGCCTAGGCGCGCCTGGGCGCGCCTGAGGCGCGCCTGGGGCACATCGCCCGCCTCAGCTGTGCTGAGGCGCGGCGGGCTGCGCCTGGTGCGCCCGGCGCCTCAGGCGCGCCTAGGCGCGCGCCTTGACAACTTAGGATAAGACAGATTGGCTTCAGGAATAACTGGAACTTCTTCAAGAACACGATTAGGATCGTGGATGTACTTCCGAAGCTGGCTGACATGAAAGACGTCATGAACACTGGCCAAAGAAGCAGGTAGCTCCAGACGATAGGCAGATCCTCCAACACGCTCTGAGATGACATACGGTCCCACGAACCTCGGGCTGAGCTTATGGTGGCGACCGAACCGTTTCACCCCAGGAGTAGGAGAAACCTTCAGAAACACCTGATCACCAACAGCAAACTCTAACGGACGGCGGCGCTGATTTGCATACTTTCTCTGTCTCTCAATGGCACGACTGAGCTGAACACGAGTCTTCTTGGTAGCTTCTTCCATTTCCTGAAGTAACTCAGGACCCAAAATCACCTTTTCACCGACTTCTGACCAGTAGAGCGGGGTCCTACAGCGACGCCCGTACAGTGCTTCGAACGGGGCCATCTTGAGGCTCTCTTGGTAGCTGTTGTTGTAGGCGAATTCAACCAAGGGTAGATGTTCATCCCAAGCTCCCTTGTAGTCCAAAATATAGCACCGAAGCATGTCTTCAAGAATCTGATTGACCCTCTCGGTCTGGCCATCAGTCGTCGGGTGATAAGCGGTGCTCAGGTTAAGATCAGTGCCCAAAGCTTGCTGAAATCCCTTCCAGAAGTGCGATACAAATCTCGAGTCACGATCAGAAACAATCCGCAGAGGGATCCCATGGAGTCTCACAATCTCAGAAACATAAATCCGGGCCATTTTCTCGGTGGAATGACCCTCCTTGTACGGGATGAAGTGAGCCACTTTAGTAAAGCGATCTACTATGACCCAAATCGCATCATGCCCTCTCGGAGTGCGGGGCAAACCCGTGATGAAGTCCATAGAAATATCTTCCCACTTCCATTCAGGGATAGGCAGGGGTTGCAAAAGTCCACCAGGACGCTGACGCTGAGCTTTCACCTTCTGGCACGTCAGACATCGAGAGATGAAGCGTGCAATATAGTTCTTCATGCCAGGCCACCACACAATCTGCTTAAGGTCATGATACATCTTATTGTTGCCAGGATGACCAGATGTGCGGGACTCGTGAGCTTCTCGGCAAATACTATCCAGCAACTCAGGGACATCGGGAACACATAGGCGACTTCGGAAAAGAAGAACATTGTCAGAGATAGAGAAATCGGGAAGAGTACCAAGTTCGACCTGTCGGCGAATGCGCTGGAGTGCAGGGTCAGATGGTTGCAGGTCCTTCACCTGTTCTACCCATAACGGATCTGAGACTCCTCCTTGACCTCCAGGTGAGAAGGATATGTCCATCTGCTCGAGGTCATCAATCAGGGCCGCGAGAGAAGCTGACATGGGTGCACAGGCGGCAACTGAGGCATGACGACTCAAAGCATCCGCTACTGAATTGGCTTTCCCGGGCACATAAGTGAGCTGCAGGTCATAATCTGCTATGAATTCCAGCCATCGCCTCTGACGAAGATTAAGATCTTTCTGAACGAAAATGTACTTCAAACTCTGATGGTCAGTGAAGAAGTGACACTTCACGCCATAGAGGTAGTGACGCCAAAGCTTCAAAGCAAACACGACTGCAGCGAACTCCAGATCATGAGTGGGGTAGTTCCGTTCATGGATCTTCAACTGCCTCGACCCATAAGTAATAACACGATCCTCTTGCATCAGGACACAGCCCAAGCCCACTCCGGAAGCATCGGTATAAACCGAAAAGTCCAACCCTTCTGAAGGAAGAGCTAAAACTGGCGCTGAACACAAACGTTGCTTCAATTCAGAAAAGGCCTGCTCACACTGTTCTGTCCACTCAAATCTGGCATGTTTTTGAGTTAGACGAGTTAGGGGAGCAGCAAGAGAGGAGAAATCCTTGACGAAACGCCGGTAATAGCCCGCCAAACCAAGGAAACTGCGAATCTCAGTAGGGGTAGAAGGCTGCTTCCAGTCCATAACAGCGGAGACCTTGGCAGGATCAACGGAAAGTCCATCGCCGGAAATGACATGCCCCAGAAAGGCAACACGATCCAGCCAAAACTCACATTTCGCCAATTTGGCATAGAGCTGGTGCTGACGAAAAGTGGAGAGTGTGAGTCTAAGATGGGTTGCATGCTCCTCACGAGTCTTGGAGTAAACCAAGATATCATCAATGAAAACAATGATGAACTTATCTAGGTAGTCGCGGAAGATACGGTTCATCATATCCATGAAAGCAGAAGGGGCGTTAGTCAACCCAAAAGACATCACCAAAAATTCAAAGTGTCCATACCGAGTCCGGAAAGCTGTCCTGGGGATGTCGGATTCTTTGATCTTTAACTGATGGTAACCCGACCTGAGATCTATCTTGGAGAAGACGGTACTGCCTTTGAGCTGGTCAAAAAGGTCATCCACGCGCGGGAGGGGATACTTATTCTTGATGGTTACCTTGTTCAGGTCCCGGTAGTCGATGCACAATCTCATGGATCCGTCTTTCTTTTTAACGAAAAGAACGGGGGCTCCCCAAGGAGAAGAGCTGGGACGAATGTACCCACGCTCAAGCAACTCATCCAATTGCGACCTAAGCTCCTCCAGTTCTCGCGGCGCCATACGGTATGGAGCTTTAGATAATGGGCGCGTTCCAGGCTCTACATCGATGGAGAATTCTACTTCACGATCAGGAGGTATTCCAGACAACTCGGCGGGAAACACGTCAGGGAATTCGGAAGCAATCGGGATATACTCAAGTTGGGGTTCGACAGCATCTGAATGTGAAGCATAAACAAAGCAAGCAAAACATCCCTGGCTAAGAAGTCGAGAGGCGCGCATAGCAGGAATTACCTGCAGGTGACTGCGGGTAGTCTGAACATGAACGCTGTAGTCTTTACCATCGATACTGAGATTGACCCTTTTTGCCACACAGTCCAATTTTGCTTGATACGCGACCAGCCAATTCATACCCAAGATTACGTCGAATTCTGTCATGTCCAGGACTATGAGATCGGCGACGACTTGCAGTTCACCGAGCAGTATCGGACAATTGAGAATGCCTCTAGTAGACAAGAGCAAATGACCGGGCACAGAGATTTCGAAAGGAACATCGAGTGGCAAAGTAGGCCAATTATGAAGATCCACGATATGACGTGCTATAAAAGAGTGAGATGCTCCAGAATCGAATAGGATTTGCATCCATTTGTTTTTGACCCTAAAACTCCCTAGAAATGAACATAACAATGGCATTCAAGATCTTTCTGACATTAAGGCAAGAAATGAAAAGACGCAGGAAATTTAAAAATTCACATAAAGCATACCAGAGATGACGGAGGTAGATGCGAGCGCCTCGCCCTGAGTGGTGACGTTCAGCACAGCCTTGCCCTTATCTTGGGCACCAGAAATAGCCTGCAGGGGCTGAGCGGGGATCGGGCTTTCCTTCACGGGGCAATCTTTAATCTGATGTCCAAACTGCCCACATCTGAAGCAGGTATTCTGCTTGCGGCGACAATCATTCACCAAGTGGCCCGATTTCTTGCAATAGGTACAGACGAAGGAGGCAGAGGCAAGCATAACCTGGGGCTGTTGGGCGGGCACAACCATCTTTTGCTTCTTCAGAAGATATCGACAGACTAAGACGGTATGGCCAACTTTGTGGCAGTAGGCACACACCTCTTGAGACTTGGGACCTTGCTCCTGAGGTGGAGCATTCTTGCGCTTGTGGTCACGTACAGCGGCATTGCTCGTACCATGCTGAACTTTCTTGGCAGAGCGATCCATCTCAATAGCTTCAACCTTCAAGGCAGCTCCAACAGTCTCGGCGTAGGTGGTGGCGCCGTGGGCTACCACATGCTGGCGGAAATCGTGTCGGAGGCCCTTCACGAAGCGGCTGATCTTCTTGGATTCATCGGGCACGAACTCTGCGGCAAGGAGAGATAGACGAGAGAACTCTATCTCATATTCAGTTACGGTTCTGCCAGGCTGCTGAAGGGACAGGAACCTCTCAGCTAGCTTGTCTCGCTCCACGGACGAAAGAAACTTTTCCATGAGCGCATTCTTGAACTGCTCCCAGGTCATAGCGGAAGAATTGGGGAGACTGCGGCGCTGAAGCCACCAAGTGTATGCATCCTCGGTCAGCTGGTAGGCCGCAAGATGAACCTTGTGTGCCTCAGGAACACCGGCATACTCGAAGTGCTTTTCCATCTGGGAGAGCCACTCTGAGATGACGAAGAAATCACGACTGCCATTGAAGGATGGCGGATTCAGCCTCTTGAACATCAGCGTATCCGCCATTGCTACAGGAGGAGCAACCAGACCTGGCACGGGCGGGACCGCAAGGGTGTCAGTAAGCAAGCCAGTCCCTAAACCAGGTGCAAGAGGGGGGGGGGGGGTTCCAAGAGCGGCGGTAACAGTGACTCCTGCTGTCCCTGCGCTGCCAGAATCAGGAGCTGTGTCAGGAGTATGACGATCTCCCTCTAAGCGAGTGAGACGCTCGAGGATCTGCCTCAACAGCTGGGCAGTGGCGTCTACAGGAGCTGCCCCGACTGGAGGGGTAGCTTTCTTGCGCTGAGATCGTTTAGGGGCCATCTAAGCAGGGACACAAAAGAAACGAGTAAGAAAGACAATTACGTCAATCATAGGATATTAAGGAATAACAGGTTCTAGCATTTTGATTCTGTCGAATACATAAATCATATATTAGTTACAGCATTTTCATTGGACAACTCTAGGTGATGATTAATGACAAGAAATCACATGCAATGTCAAGCAATTTACAAAACCATGTGTGTACGATCATCATCTGCTGTTCTTGGCTTAACATTTGTGTAATGAGTTATGTTATGCATGTAATGCAATCATGTCTAAAATGCATTCCTACGAATGTTCATGAATGGATATACATGCCATGTTAAGCGCCCATATCACTTAACATGTTATGCATATTATGATTCTAATGCCAACGCACTTGAAAATATTAAACCGCCCATACAATTTAATATTCGCAAGCGGTGTATAGCCTAATGGAAATTCATATGCACAAAAATGTTAAGTTTGCCCATAACCCCTTAACATTCATGTGCATACTACTCATGATTATGAGTGAGTGTGTGCGATGTCTCAGCCGCGAACAACAAATAATGACAGGCTGAGTGAGATATGATGCATGTACATGTATTTACATAATAGAAGTTAAAATATTTGAAAATTTCAAAATACTGCATTTTTAAGAGCTAACCTGGCTCTGATACCAACTGTCACGACCCGTCTCGACGGAAGTCAGAGTGCGCTTCGGGCGGGCCGTGATGCCACAGGCATGGGCGGAAAGGAACCATGCCTGCTAAGGCGGATGCGGTGATATAGAAAATAGTTTCTTAGAAATAGTAATTTTGTTTGAACAATTGATTGAGTATAAATGTGCGGAAGCACTTAAAGTTTTAAAACGTGGGTAATTCATGCACATGTATTTTCTTGAAAAATTTAATGCTACACACAGTGCTGAAACAGAAGTAAATGCAATAATAACAGTAGTAATAATGTTATAGATAAGATGATCTAATACATCAGAAATATCCTATGAGCTGTCCATGATACCAAAGAAAATGTCATACTATAACTATTACATGATAGACAGACAGTAAAGGGATCATAGAACCTGATGCAGACAACTATAAATGAAAAACCTCTGAGCAAGACTGGAGCTGAACGAGAAGTAGCTCAGAGAGCAGGCGGCGCAGTCACGAACCCTAAGGCAATTTCAAGACAGAAAGAAAATGCCTTAGAACTTAGGATTTATATATAAGCAAATTAATTAATTTAAAGTGAGAGCCAAAAACAAGTGAGAGCCAAAAACAAGAGACATAACCGAGTACTGAAATATCATGTATAAGGCTACCAAACATGCCAAAAACCAGGTCAAACAAACATATCTGAAATATTAGCCTACTCCGGAGTATAACCTAAAATTAATAGTTGTAAGTCGCGATCGATGAAGTGTATACGTACTATAGCGGGCGCACATGGCTCACGATCAGATCTGAGTGCAAGTCTTATCGAAAAAGTAATCCTGCTTGCCGTGACCATGCCAGCAGACAGATGCCCAGTTAGACGCTACAATTCAAGAATTTTGCTTACAACTATGGATTCGTCTTATAGTGCGTCCTTATGGATTGTCTATCAAATTTCGTTATATCAATACTTTTTAGAGTTCAAAATTTTGTAAAAAGGAATTATTTGTAACGGATAGATAAGCAGAGTAAATCTAAAGTTTTGCAAGTGAGAGGGGGTTCTCTACTTGCCTTAAAGTGACGTCGACAGTGCTCGCGTCAACTAAGTGGCGTAAGCGGTGTTAAAAGCTCTAGCTACACCTGTTCGAGATCAAAATACATTCCAAATTGAATTAACAGTTTTCTATGCTAGCACATTAGTCAGATAATCGCACCACATAACAGGAGAGGGGAAAAACATTTTTACCTTCCTCGAAAGTGAGGGGAGAAGAGCCTACCGCGAGGGATCGGGAGTTTTGGCGGCGTCTGGAGGCAAAAATCTCAAGCTTGGCGCGATTCCACCACCTAAGCCCAACGAGCGACACGGGAAATGCAAACAGAATTGAAATTAGATGACTTTATGACAAATCCAAGAGGGATTGACGAAATCACGCCAATCGGAGGGCGGAAATCCTCCCAAAAAAAAATTAGGGCAAGCTAAAAATGAGGGATTGATGAAATTCCTTACCCAAGGAGACCCGATCTGGGCTCAGTAATCCACGAGGAGGGGTTTCGAGCGAAACCCTAGGAGTCCCTCACGAAATCCACCGGTTGGAACGAGTAGGAGTTAGCATTGCCGGAGAAGGAACGGTGTCCTTGCCCTCATTGGACGGAGAAGGAGGAGAGGAAGGGATTTCTTCCGGCCCTTCTTGGAAGCGGCCGGCCAAAAGGGTCGTGCGGGTGATTCCGGCCAAGAGGAGCACTGGAAACGTCGGGGAAGGAGCAGGAGGCGACGGGGTAGCCAGAGGAGGGGCGCCCGAGGCCTGCCGGAGGAGGAGGAGGTGTCGGAGGCCGGGATCGGGGGCTGCCGAGGGACGCACAGGCGGAATCGAGGCGGAAGCTGCTCCTGCGGATTCTGTGCGGAATGCGGGATGCGGGATTTGGGTTGGACCGGGGGGGGGGGCTCGGGATTTTTATTAAGGAGGGGGGGTAGGTGTAGTCCGGGCTTGGTCTTTGTTTATTGTTTTTTTTTTTTATATTATTATTATTAATAATAGTTATTATTAATAATAGGGGGGTTGTTACATTCTCCTAGTATGATTCCGTTTGATATTATTCATACTGATGTTTGGGGACCATCCTCAGTTGTTTCTAGCTCTATTTGAGTGTATTTATAAAAACAAAAAAGTGAAGTCTTTGATTGTTTTCGTATTTTTAACACCTTAGTGTCTACTCAATTTGGTAGCACTATTCGTGTGTTCCGTAGTGACAATGAGGGTGAGTACGACGATCGTGATGCTTTATACACTTATCTTAGAGACCATGAGATTCAACAACAACACTCAAGCCTTTATCCCACTATAGTGGGATAGGGTATATGGATCCTTTATCGTCATTGTGCCCTATCTTTTGTCATAATCTCACTAATGCCTAAGTACATCATGTTTTCCTTATAATTTCATTCCAAGTCTTTATTGGTCTACCCCTCCCTTGTTTAACATGCCTAGTGACTAGACTCTCACAACGCCTAACAGGTTCCTCGAATGGTCTCCTTTGTACGTGTCTAAACCATCTTAGACGAGCTTCTCGCATCTTCTATGCAATTAGTGCTACTCATGTCTTAGTGACCATGAGATTCTTCATAAAAAATGAATCAACACCTCTACTCAGAATGATATGGCTGAACCTTAGTTATTAAAGGCTCAAGACGCACCAAGGCGCAAGGCGCACCAAGGCGCAAAGGGATTTTGGAGCCTAGACGCAAGGCTCAAGGCGCAGACACACGCCTGATGAAGGCAAGGCGCAACCACATCGATTTTAAATAATCAACATCAAATATCATTTCAGCTTCTCGATCAAATTCTCCTTCTTGTCTACTAATTAATCATTTATTAATATTGTTTATATCTCTTAAAAAATAGAATTAATGTGGTCACTTGCATCATATCTAAGTCTCAACGCACAATTATCTTTCACAATCACTAAATCAATAAAAAATTAATGAGTTCTTACATTATTTTTTCTTAATTTTTGGAGAAAAAAAATTACAACAAAAAACTCACTCGGGCGCGACTTTTATATTCTAAAGGCACAAATAAGGCGCATGGAGGTGCAAATCTCTGAGCCTTGAGCCTAAGGCACGCCTTTAATAACATAGGGCTGAACGCAAGAATAAACATCTCCTTGAGATTACCAGACGTCTCCTAACCGTGAATCTTTCCAAGTCTTATTAGGGTGATGTGGTTCTCACCGCTGCTTACCTCATCAATTTTTTACTCTCCAACACCTTATAATATCCGTCTTCCTTATCTTGTATGTTTGTTAAATGCATTGGACACACCTCTTATATACCTCCACGTGTGTTTGGGTGTGTGCTTCGTTCATGTTCATCAACAACATCATGATAAGCTGGATGTGCACTACATACATTGCATCTTTTTGGCTACTATGCTACTACGAAAGGGTATCAACGTTATCATCCTCCCTCTCGACGGTTCTACTGCACCATGGATGTGACGTTTCGTGAGACAAAACAATATTTTGGTTCTCGTCAGAGGGAGAATGACAATGCTGTCGACGATCCCCATCTTCCTCTCCCTATTGCGGCCTCGCAATCGCCTTCTATGCCTACCACTAACATACCTCCTTCCGCGAATCCATTTATTGTGGACTCACAATCACATCTTATTCCTACCTCTATCATATCTCCTCCCGTGCATCCAACTCAAGTGAGCCTCATTTCTCCCCTTCCTCAGGTCCATCGCTGACGCAACTCTGGTGCTACGATGTTACAATCCCCGATCATTCCACTCATGCAGGTATGCTCTTCTGATTAAGGTTCCGATGACGAGCTTTATCATCCCTTATACATCTAAATCGGAAGTCGATCTCTGCTAAATACCCTCTTGCCAATTATACTACTTATCAACATCTGACAAAAACACAAAAGGCCTTCATCTCCTTTTTGGATTATGTTCGTATTCCTAATACTTGCCAGGAAGCAATTGAGATATCTGTGTGGCGCAAGATAATGGAGGAAGAGATGCTGACATTGGAGAAGAACCATATTTGGACCCTCACCCATCTCTCTACCGAGAAGAAGTCTATTGGTTCCCAATGAGTGTTCTCTCCTAAACAAAATCAAGAAGGGGTTGTTGAGAGTTATAAAGCAATGTTAGTTGCTCAAAGATATATTCAAACTCCATATGTGATTTATCAGGAAACATTTGCTCCTGCTATCAAGATAGAATTCATCCGCACCATTTTATCATGTGTTGCATGCTTAGTATGTGAGTTACAACAACTTTATGTCAAGAACATTTTTTTACATGTGATTTTGAAGAAGAAGTCTATATGAAAGTTCCACTTGGTTTCTGAAAGATAGGATCAGAAGGAATGGTGCGTCAACATCAAAAATCTTTACAAACAAAATCACTATGATCATACCCTCTTCACGGGAAATGTTATTGCAGAAATCACGTGGCTCAAGGCGCGTTTGTGTAAAGAGTTTGAAGTTAAATATCTAAGAAAGTTGAAGTGTTTTCTGGAAATAGAAGTTGCACGCTCTTATCGCAGTATCTTCATTTCCCAGAGGAAATATGTCCCAGATCTTTTAGAAGAAACATGGATGCTTGATTGTGCTCCTGTTAATTGTCCCATGAAAGTAAATTGCAAGATTGATGAAGATAAGTATGGTGAGAAGACGAACTCTTTTAACTACCAATGATTGGTGGGAAGGCTGATCTATCTCTCACATACTTGCCTGGATATCACATGCTGTTAGGATCCTTAACAGATAAATGCATTCTCCTAAATTATGACATCATGAAGCTGCCATGCATGTGTTACAGTACTTGAAGAACTCTCTTAGATGCGGAATTCTATTCTCCCGCAATAAACTGATGGATGTTGAAGCTTATACAGATGCAGATTGGGCTGGAAGTTAAGAAGACTGAAAAGCTTCCATGCATGTGTTTCTTTCCTCCATCGTGCGAATCGAAGGCTGGCGAGTGTCTCTGCATTTCAAGAACTCCCTTGTTTGAAACCCTAGCCAACAACACCCTCCCCTGGTTCCCAAGAGCTCGACGACTTCCTTTCCATTCACTGAACATTGTCGACTCTCCCTTTTCCGCAGAGGAGTCAATTTTCCTCAACCTTATTCGACAATACCTTCAGTCGTCGTTCTCAATCACATATGTTCCCGTGATTTTGAACAATTAGGGCTTCTTGTTGATCGCACAAAAGTGTTAAGGTAATTTATTTTTCTCCATGAACATCAATGTTAATGTCGATTTCTTTGTTTGCAGTTGACTAGAGCTTCCAAGTTAGGTCGTTGTTTTTTTGCCGAAGGACAAACCCTGCCCCGTTGTTTCTCTTCCTCTGTAAAACTGAGGCTGCCTCTTACTGGATTTTCATTTTCGGTCTATTCCGTTATCAGTGGAACAAGGTGAGATTTTCCTTTTTTCCGAATTTTCCTCTCAATGATATGTTCTTCTACATGGATTATTGTTCTTAAAATTGCATTAAACTCGTAAAAGTATTAAAGGCATGATGAATTTTTCCTTTAGAATTCTTGGGGAGGACCAGAGAAGGGGGGTCTTGTTGTTAATAAGAGAAGAATATTACACATTTTCAGAATAACCTAGTGAAATCATGCCGCCGCGCCGCTTTTCTAAACGTTGTAATATCGAAGTAAGAAATTTGATTCCTTTTAGTTAGATATATGAAGTTATATAATTTCCCTTCTACTTTATATATAGTTGTGAAGGAACATGATTAAAATACAAAATTTTATATAATATACCTTATATATAAATGGTATTAGAAGATCAATACTTAATCATCTTATCAAGGTAATTCGAACAATGCATGCAAGTCTAAGTCTTAGTATACTAGAAAAATAAAATAAGATACTATACCTATACTTATACTCTAAGATAAAGACTCTTTAAGACTTTTCACATGAATACTTAGCAGAATGACTAACGACGAGATTTATTATCATTACTCGCATGTCTCACGAAAGTGTGAGCAGGTGCGAATTTTCCCAATTTGTGACCGACCATACGTTTTGTTATATAAATAGGTAAATGTTCTTTTCCTTTATGAATAACGATTGTTTGGCCAATCATCATGTGTATAATGGTAGATACCCGAGACCAAGTCACTATTATTTCTTTCTCCTCCCTCATGTTGAGTTTTTCAAATTTTCTCGATAAATGATTAGCTACAAAGGGTTTCTTATTGAATGTGTCACAGTTGATTACTCCTTTTTTTTCATTTTTTTAAATTGGCATTCTATGTCCAATATCTCGATCTTAATCTAAAGTAAGAGGGTAAAAAAAAATCCGTTATGATTTAAGTATATCGCCTATCTTCGATGATATATACTTTCTCTATGTCCATGTACGAAGGAATATGAAATTTATGAAATTAAATATTATGCAATTAGAAACTAATAAGATTAGAATGTTATATTATAATTATT
Source organism: Platanthera zijinensis (assembly GCA_039513925.1). Lineage (NCBI taxonomy): Eukaryota > Viridiplantae > Streptophyta > Magnoliopsida > Asparagales > Orchidaceae > Platanthera > Platanthera zijinensis. The sequence goes on along the minus strand of CM077092.1, from coordinate 35,043,687 downwards.
CATTTGTTTTAATATTAGTAACACTAAGATACAATATAAGGTGTAAACATGATGGAATATTTGATTTTAGATAGTGGTCTTATGTGGGTATTCCTTTAAGATTAATCCTGCCGGCCACTAATATGAAGACAAAAAGATAATAGAACACTTAAGAATATTGGCTTTATGCGCGGATGCTCCTTTATGTTGACCATGTCGATCATTATATGAAGAATATTAAGGGGCATGATCGAGCGTTTACTTCCATCATTGATAGACGCACATTGTCATACTCGCAAGGCGTAATAAAAAATATGAACCTCAAACGTGTCCATGACCGAGCCACACTAGAGTACTTATGTTCGCCATTAGGGACTAAGTCTCTAGAATGTGCTTAAGAATTTTCACAACTAAAATTAATAAAGAATAATTAAAAGTCACCTCAACCGTAAATACAAATTCGGAATCTAGAATCCCTACACTTTAATGATTTATAATTTAGAGGAAATTAAATATAAGATCAAATCATATCAAATACATTTATGTTCGAAAAATAATTTTATAGAAAAGCATGCATAGAACCACATTATACGTTTCTTTAAAAAATATACTGTAACATTCTTGAAATATTTAATCATATTTAGCGATGCATAGTAACGATGATCATAGACCGTGAAGCATGATCGTAATTGAGTGTTAAAATACCAAACAGTAATAGTTAACAATGATCATAGAATGTTGAAATACCTAAGAATCGACATATCATTTGCCAAAATCGGAGCTCATATGAAAAACTGCAATTTCTGCGTGAACCAGTGAGAATTCCAAGAAACAGTGTCCATAGTTAGACTATGAATGTCAAAATACCTACAAATCAATATATTATTTATTGAAATCGGCACTCTTATGAAAAAATATAAATTCGGCAAGAACCGTTAAGAATCTGGAGAAGCCTAGGCAGGATATAGAATCAGGACGTCAAAAAGTCTCAGGGTAGGTATATTCACTTTTTTCGGTGGCTGGGCGGCCTTTGGGGCTCGCCGGTGTCGGAAACCATCACTGGCGGCTCGCGGTGGCACGCGATGGCTCCGCCTTAGTGCGCCACATGGTGCACATGGCCACGTGGCCGCGCTGCACAATACTATATGTGTTGTGCTACAGGGCACTGCCACTCGGCCCCATGCAGCAGTACGCCTCATAGTTGTGTGCCCATGGGGCTACGCAACGCTACTTCTTGGCCTCCATGCGGCGCCAACATGACTGCATAACCGCCACGTGGCGCCATGCAGTGCTGCTGCATGATCTCCACGTGGCAGCACCATGCCTGTATGTGCCCCACTAACATGTAGCGCCAAAACGCCACACATGACGCCTTCCGACGCCCTCCAAAAAGCGTAGTAAATAACAATTCTTATTTATAATTTTCCAGGAATTCTAGAGATCAGATTTGGCAAATTTGGTGGTGTTGGAAAGTTATTATAAATATGGATCCAATGGGAAGTTCAAATCACTTCAAATACTTTTCTGTTGCTCTGAAATAAAAAAAACTGAGGTGGAGAGGAGAGAGAAAGTATCAGAACATAACAAAATATTTGGGGAAGGTTCTACAGGGAAATTTCAGCTTTAAATTGTGTCAAAGTGCTGCCCAAGTACTATTTTTTGAAGCCAAAGCCCAAACTTCTTTAAAGCGTTCAAATGCTGTCCAACTCAAACTCAAGTGACAAAATCGAGGTAGGTGGAAAATAATGCAGTATTTGTCTTACGATAAATTTTATGTTGCAACGCCTCCACTAGTAATTGTTATGCCTAAATAATTGCAATAATTCGTTAGGTGTAATAAATGGCCATCTTGCTTGCGTTTAAGAGATAATGAGGCCCCGAGTTTTAGACTGCATGCATATTGATAACATGAATATATTTTGAAAATTATCGTGTAAAAATATTAATAAAACAGGAGAATAATAAAGCATGTGGAATTATCATAATTTGAGAATGATGCTCTTATCTCACCGACTTTCTCTTCACAGGATGGTTGGTTCAATCTGTCCTGTAAAGCCAGAAAGCCTTCCGGTTATGCTTTTCGGGCCACTATAAGTGGTAACTAATAAATGAGTTATTTTCGATATAAAGAAATTATATTTTGATAAAAAGACAAAATATATGTTGATGTGTCTATCTTGATTACTATTTACTACTTTCAATGCATACTTTATCTGTTAATTGTGCATTGCAATTGCATGCATATATATATATATTGTATTATTCTTTCATGGTGGGCAAAGATGCTCACTTACCTATTAAATGAGTTTTCAAATTAGTCCTATCAAGAAATTAAATAGTTACTCTACTAGTTTCTAGGTTATCTAAGTTTAATGTTTGGAAAATTTTAGGGGAAGTGTTGGTGTGCATTGACGGAAGAGGACCGAGAGGCTCTGATATCAAGTTTGTTACAAACTTCTCTACATGGGTTGTTGGAGAGCTGCGGGGTGGAGGATATATGGGTGTTAGCCCTAAAAATGGCGGTAGGGATGAGAGAAGATGAAATCCGAAGAGGGTGGAGGATGGAGAGGGGAAACCCTAAAGGGGGAGAGGGCTTAGAGAGAGAGGGAGAAGCTTGAGAGAGTAGGGGAACGTTGGTTTAATTCTTGCATAATCTTACATGACCTCAAGGGCCCTATATATATAGGCTTTGATGACATAACCATAAATACCAAACATACATCAAATATTAAAAATACTAAACGCTACAGTTACTCTAATTACGACGATTATGACTCAAGACAACACGACTTGATACAGTGACTCAATACAATGACTCGACTCAACCTATATATATAATAATAATACTAATAATAAGATAACTGACGGGGGACCCGTAAGCCGTAACATGTTGATATTCATTTACTTGCTTATTTATGATTCGTGTACTCTCACACAAATACTTCAACACATGCTCTCCATTTTGTGTTTCTATTGTGGTTATCTTTCGTTTGCATTTATAAATCATAATTATTGCAAGTTAAACGTCGTCAGATTCGAATTGTTGCATTTAGAGTTCACCCATTAGCCCTTGATTGGACCGCTATACCTTCCGTTTAATCTGAATTTTGTGTTCTGTTGCTTACCAAGCAAGATTCAGAGATGCAACTTCAGAACCACACCGAAGGTAAAGTATCTCACAAAATTTCTTCTTTTTGTGAAGATTGCACATTTGCATGGATGCATGACTAATGCGGATGCAATGCTGTATTGAAAAGTGCCCACACTAATTTGAGCAGCATTTGCCAGCCTCACTGAGGCAATTAAAGCCTTAAGTAGTATGTTTTACTATTTTGTAATTTAAAAGATTGTTTGAATGGTGAATATGCTTTCAGAAATATAGTTAACGAAGGTGCTAGGTTTTGAAAATTATGACTAAAAGTCTTGTACTAATGTTTCTCCAAAATCACGAAACTTTTTTTTTGATTTATGGTACTATATTCTATTTTGATACCTTTCAATTGAAACCATTTTGTAACTTTTAGCTGTTGCAAAGGCATTGCGACGGGCTGCAGAAGGAAAGGCTTCAGCACAAGCAGATGCAGCTGTCTGGAAGCAAAAATATGAACTGGAGAGGGAGCGAAATGCTGGTCTTAAACATCAAGGTTTGCCAAAAAAAAATTGCAAAACATGATATATGCTTTGTTGCTTGTAAATCATGAAGCAAAATTAGACATTTCTAACTGTTTATTTTATTTTTCATTTCTGTACTTTTATTTATTTTTCTACTTTTTATTTTAATTTTGTACACATCAGATAGTCATATGATGTGCCAAGATCTTTTTAACAAGAGTCAAACAAATTTTATAATCAATTTATAGCGGCATAAACCTAAATTTTTTCTCAACTGGGTTATAAGAGCTAAAAACATTATCAATTAGTTGGAATTTAGGCTTGTCATAATTATATGCTATCTTATAATAAATTTGGTTTCTTGAACAAGAAAATATGTTCCATATTGTTGAAGCCCAAAGATAAAATCCCAAATGAGGCCCTCTGTACATTTGTCCTACATCACCAAATGTAAAATCTTTTTTTCCTCTACTCTATATAACTAGGGGAGCTAATATTTAGAATTTTTTAAAATAATATTTCAAATTTTCATATTGTATCAAAGTAGGACAAAATACCTCGTTGTTATCCTCTCGCGTGAATACTCCCGGCCTCACACGAAGTCTTTTCGATCTCGCTTGAATGCTCCCAGCCTCACAAGAAATCTCTTGCGATCGGTTCCTGCACTGACTTGTGGTCTGCTCCCGTAACCCCGAGCACTCGCCCTTTTCCTTGAGTACCTGTTGTCCACTGCTTTCACGTCGGCTGGGCTCTACCCTCAAACTTCCCTTCCTACCCACGAGATATTTATAGACGTCTCCAGCCATTGTGCACATCTCCGTCATCTGCAACTTCTCCCACCTTGTCTGTGACCTCTTTTGCCTGCGACGTCTTCCCGCGTCTTCCGTGTACTCAACTGCGAGCTTTCCGCAAATACTTCTCGTGCCTTCCTCCCGGCAGGTGCATCCCTGCCTCCAAGAGCTCTTCGCAGTCCCTCGTTGACCATCTGCGAATTCTACATTGACTTTTATGTGCTCGCTAGTAGCGTCCAAGTTCTCGTCGACCTAAGCATTTATGACTCCCTGAGCTCTGCAAATGTCTGCGAGATTCCCCTCCCGCGAGACCTCGCCTACTTTTCGTAACTACTTGCACATTCCCTCCAGGGAGACCCCTTCCCGCTCTCAGCGTGGTTCTAAGTCTCTTCATCAAGTAGAGCTCGCCGATCCTGTTTTTACATCCATCGAGCACTTCCAATAGCCGCCCAATGTGTGAGCTTTTCCCTTCACAGCCTTATGCTAGACCTCTAGCCCTTTCTTCCCCTTCTCCCCGCTTCTGCTTGCCCCTCTAATAATTCTCTAGCTTTCCAGCTTGTCCCTCTTGCTTTTGTAAGACCCCCCTGTAATCGCGATTCTTCTGCCATGCGCACCAAACTTGTTCTCAACTGTGGCTTATCCTCTGCTTCCTTCTTCTGCCGCCAACATTGCGCCTCCCACAATCATTTCCAGTTCCTATGAAAATCTCGACACAATAACTAAATTGATTGAATCTAATTATCTAGATTGAAGTGTCTCCTTCACCTTTCTTTTGCGCTCTCAACACAAATGCCTCCATCTCATTGATGTTCTTTCTATCCTCGCGTCTCTTGCCTATGCTGATTAGGATGCCAGTGATGCTCTTGTTCGCACCTGGCTTGTGATAAATCTTTCTGATGTGTGTTTGCCTATCATCCTCCATGATGACACTGTGAAGGATGCATGATAACTTCTCGAAAAGAAGTTATCTTAGTCCATTTTTTTGACTTGATGATTATTTTAGTTGAGAAAAAATGTATTTAAATGAGTAAAAATATGATTTAATTTATATTTAGTGTATGTGTGAGTGATTTGGTCATTTTCCAATATTTTCTTACTAGAAATGCCAAAAAATTCAAACCGGAGAAGTGAAGTCGTTATCGGGGAGTTGCAACTAATTTAGTGTTTTATTTTTTGCAATATTAGTAACCCTTAGTATTTAGAGCTCAAATTTTTATTTCTGTTTTATTTTAATTTGTTTTTATTATATTTGCCGCTCTGTTAACGCATGTTCCGATATCGATCTCCTGAATTACTACCTTTAAACTTAGAAATCGAACAAACGTGTAGGCAAAATAGAAAAAGTATTTTGGTTAGAACATTGTAACTCTTCGACCATGAATTCAAATTATCAAAATGTTAACAATGGAAATCATCAGGATGGTTGTTGTAATATGTATGTTGAGTTGTAGGCTATAAATAGCCTAGTTATTGCCCTAATAACATAAGAATTTTATTTCAACTTGGTATTAGAGGGACCGACCGCCGCTGCTGCCGAACGAAGCCTCCGAAGCCCGCCTATGCCGCCGCTGCTGCCCGCTTGCTCCCACCTCGCTGTCGCCTGCATCGTCTCTACCGCCGGGAGGAGGCCACCCCTCTACCGCCTCTGCGACGCTGCACCCGTCTTCTCCCGATCGGCAGAAATTTCTCCCGCTCGCGCCCGTTTAGGGCTGCCGGAATACAACCTCTAGGGCTGTGGGAATAGCGATCCCGTAGCCTTCGGAGGCCGTTGTCAGTACTTCCAGGGGGCCGTGGGGGGAGGCGCACTGCTGCAAACCCTAGGGGGTTCCGGCCGCCGACCTTCGTGTCTTAGTGCCTCATAGCGTCCCTCCTGATGCGGTGATTGAATCCAGGGCAGGCTGATGTATTTTGTAATACCGAACAAGACACAGTGATCGGTTGGAAGTTGATCCATGGAGCCGAAGGAGGGAACGATGGTAAATGTCTTCAAGATGTTGGGCCTGGATGAGTTGGCCACATTGTTGAGGGTGTTGGGTTCATCGTAACGGCCGACGAAGTTGGAACTTCCACCGATCGATCTTAAGCTGGATGGACCGACGCACCTGAGTTGGTAATGCCGTGTGAAGAAGATCCTAGCAGCAAAAAAAGTTGGGGGTTTTCTGATGGGGGCGTTGAAGAAACCAGAAACTCGACTGGAGATGAGTGGGAGTCGGCTCATATGACCGTGTTTATGTGACTTCTTAGCTCGGTTGTTCCATCGATTGACGCCACGGTAGATGGTCTCGAGACAGTCATGGAGGTCTGAGACAAGTTGAAGAACACATGATGGTGTGGGGAACACTCTGCGGGTCTTCCTGGTGAAGAGAGAAATCGATGACACTATTCAGGGGGAGAAAACGGTGCAGGAGTATGCCTCTAAGTTAGAGCGACTATGGGTGGACTACTATCACGCCTCTGGTGGGATGTGCTGTAGTGATCCATGGTGTCGGGCTTCCAAAATCATCGTGGAGGAAAGGACGATGAAGTTCCTGAAGGGGTTAGATGACAAGTTCGATCAGCAGAGAGCTCTACTCCTATTTGGTACGACGATTCCTACCCTTACGGATGCCATCTTTGCTATGATTAAGGAGGCGCATCTCAAATTGCAGGCAGGGACAGGAGGGTCCATGTCCCTGAAGTTAGCACTAGCGGTTGCGGCTCTTGGTATTACTGGATAGAGGGAAGAAACCCGACAGTGCTACAACTGTGGTGAGGTCGGCCACCTGTGACACGCATGCTTCAAGCCGCCCAAGGAGAGAGATTCAGATGGTGGATGGGGACGTGGTCGTGGTGGTAGAGGAGGCTATCAGGCAAATTTGGGTATGACTGAGAGTGCGAAGGAACTTGACGTTATCTATGCAGAGGAGGAGCAAATCCTACTTTGCATGATGGAGGGTATCAAGAGGAAGCAGGCGGGCGAGGGGAGCAAAGAGGGAGCTGGGGGGGGGGGTCGATATGTACGCCACCCACCTTCTAATGTATCTCTTGCACTGACATCTATATCTCCTTCTAGGGCATCAGACCAGATCATCGACTCAGGCGCATCCCGCCATGTGACATGAAATGCATGCGAGTTCTCCTCCTATACCCGTCTAGCCACGGCGGATAACATCCAGACGGCGGACGGTACGTTCCAGCCAATGATTGGTAAGGGTACTGTTAATTGTTCAGGTTCGGTAACACTTTCCAATGTTTTGCATGCTATCTCTTTCCCAGTTAGCATTTTATCCATTAGTTCCATAATTATTCAATCGAGATGTGTTATTTCTTTTGATATACCTAAGGTGACGTTCCAGGAGAAAGGGACGAGACAGATACTTGGTACTGTGACTTGGCATGATGGGCTGTGGTATATCTAGATCGGGAAGGACTGAATGCGGGTCTGATCTCTGTGGTAGAGACAACGAGGGGTGGAGGACAGAAAATGAGTGCAGAGGATATACTGATACTCCATCACAGACGGTTGGGGCACCCCTCCTTCAGGAATGTAGCTAGGCTGTTTCATACTATTTTTGATGCAGCAAATAAAACAAAATTGGTGTGTGTTGCATGTGATTTAGGCAAGCTTAATAGGAGTTCTTATGCTAGTACGGGCTGAAGAAGCTCTTTCACTTTTGATGTTATTCATTCTGATGTCTGGGGACTTTGTACTGTAAGCTTTTTAAATAGTTATAAGTATTTTGTTACTTTCATTGATTGTGCATCTCGTGTTAGATGACTGTATTTAATGAAAAATAAAAGTGAGGTGTTCACTTGCTTTCGAGATTTCCATAAGCTGGTACATGCACAATATTGTGCGGTGATTAAGGTACTAAGGTCAGACAATGAGACAGAATACACCAACAAGGCAACGGAGGAATACCTATCAACTCATGGGATAGTGCACCAGACCACCTGTGCCTACACACCAGCACAGAACGGAGTGGCGAAGTGGAATAATAGACACCTTCTGGAGGTGGCAAGGAGTATGATGCTAAACATGAAGGTGCCTAAGAGCCTGTGGGGTTATGCCGTGTTAACAGCGACACAGCTGATCAATATGATGCCATCATAGGTACTAGGGTGGAAGTCTCTGTGTCAGCACCTGCAGGGACATAATGGGGGGATACTTCCCTTGAATGTATTCGGGTGTGTGTGCTTCGTGAAGGACAACAGACCGGGTGTTGGTAAGCTTGATGCAAGGGCAGTTAAGTGTTTGTTTGTGGGCTACTCTCATACTCAAAAGCGTTACATGTGCTGGAGCCCAGTGGAAAAAGATGCTTTGTGAGCATGGATGTTCATTTTAGAGGGTTAGAACAGTACTACCGGCAAGAGGGAGTGCTATCTACATTAGACTCATCAGATAAAGAAAGTACGATGCTAGAAAGAGAGATGTTGGTGAAAGATCTAGGAGTATGACAAGGAGGATCTGTGGAGGAGCAGGAGAGCGACGATGAGCAGGAGGAGGAGATTGAGGAGCAGGAGAGCGACGATGAGCAGGAGGAGGAGATTGAGGAGCAGATGCAAGGTGTGAGACCTACGACTCAGGGGGAATTGCTGACATACAGTAAAAGGAGAAAGCCTCCAGCAGTACCAGATCCAGTGTTGGTGCCCAGTCTAGCTCCTAGTCCCTTGCCTGCGTCGCCCCCCTCTCCTAGAACACGTACACCTACAAAAGCCTGAGGTGATATCCTTTTTCCTCTCCCTACTTCTTCTCTTATGTTACAGAAGACTACTCGCAACAATGCGGGAAATCCTCCTAACAGATACGATTGAGACCTCGCGTCCTTTGTCTCGTACGATCATATCTCCCCTACACACGGAGCATTCATTGCATCTTTGGATAGTGTTATTGTACCTAACAATTGGCAGGTCGCCAAAGACGATCCGAAGTGGGAGGCAGCGATGAAGGAAGAGATGAGGGCTCTTGAGAAGAGCAAGACCTGGGAGCTAGCATGACTGCCAAAAGACAAGAAGGTCGTTGGGTGCAAGTGGGTTTTCACCGTAAAGCAGAACCCAGATGAACAAGTTGAGCGCTACAAAGCTCGATTGGTGCCCAAGGGGTACATCCAGACCTACAACATCGACTACGACGAGACGTTTGCACCGGTGGCGAAGATGAGCACTGTTAGGACTCTCATCATCCTGACAGTGAACGGGGGATGATTGCTACACCAACTAGATGTGAAGAATGCATTCCTTCATGGAGATCTAGTAGAGGAGGTTTACATGGAGATACCACCGAGATTTGGTACAGCCAAGACAAAAGGCAGAATTTGCAGACTGAAAAAATCCCTCTATGGGCTGAAGCAGTCACCTCGTGCATGGTTTGACCGATTTAGGAGAGCAATGATTGGAATGAGGTATCGCCAGATCAATGCAGATCACACAGTGTTTTTCAGGCAGAATGGAGGTCACACTACCATGCTTGCAGTGTATGTGGACGACATGATCATTACAGGGGATGATGAGCAGGAGATTAGCCGTCTCAAGGGGGCCCTAGGCAAGGAGTTCGAGATGAAAGACCTGGGTCTTCTTCGATATTTCCTTGGGATCGAGATTGCGTATGAGGCCGAGGGGATAATCCTTTCCCAAAGGAAATATGCGTTGGATCTCCTCATAGAAACCGGGATGTTGGGGTGCAAACCTGCTGTGACCCCAATCGGTCAAATGTGCAAACTGAGTGCAGAGGACGGAGAACCAATAGATCGGGAAATGTACCAAAGGCTAGTCGGGAAGTTGATCTACTTGAGCCACACTCGCCCGAATATCTCATTCTCTGTAAGCGTGGTGAGCCGCTACATGCATGACCGAAGGAAGGGCCATATGGTTGCAGTGTATCAGATTCTGCGATACTTGAAGAGTGCTCCTGGAAAGAGGCTGGACCTTCAGAAGGAATAGGCATATGAGGATTGAAGGCTATTGCGACTCTGACTGGGCAAGCTGTGCGGATGATAGGAGGTATACCTCAGGCTATTATATATTTGTGGGAGACAACCTGGTCTCATGGAGGATCAAGAAGTAGTCGATAGTGGCTAGATCAATGACAGAGACGGAGTACAGAGCCATGACAATAGGGGTTGCAGAGCTCATGTGGCTGAAAGGAATGCTTGAGGAGTTGAAGCAGGACCAAAAGGACAGGATGAAGCTGTGGTGTGGCAGCCAGCCTGTAAGATCCCCCCCTTTGAAACCGGGAGGACCTTATGCCCAAAGCGTTTGTCCCACCAAAAGGTTCATGTTTCAGTAGAGGACACACCCCTCTCGCCCGACCCACGACCCAATTGGCGGAACATGCGCTTTGTAAGGCTATATATATCGTTGCAGAAAACTGTTCACAGAGTATATAAAAATTTGCGCGGAAGCATAAAATCACAGAATAAGTACATATATATATATATACCAACATGATAGGAGAGAATCATAATAAAAACCCAAAAGGGGATAAGTGTCCAAAAGAGTCATCGCAACCGGATGATGACAAAACATCTAGTCCAAAATAGTGATCATACATCCTCTCTCATCCTCAAGGTGGTACCCTCAAATCCTCGTAGATTGTCCGCACTAGCTCCTGAACCTTGTCCTCAACGGGATCTCTCCTACGGTCCTCCATCTGCTCCTGCTCTGTCGGTAGGCGCATCGGGTCCTAAAATGATACGTACAAAAGTACGTTAGCCACATCATGACCAAGTAAATCCCACGCTTTTCCCCAACCCCCTAATGGGTACTAGGAAGGAAACCTGCAAAGAAAGTTAGTACAATAGCCGAAACAACATATCATATATAAACAGCTAAAAGGTAGTGGCAGGGGAAATCAATGATTTATAAAGAGAGTACTAAAGGTTTAAGTTTACCCGTCATCGTATAACTCCTCCTGACGGTGGTTATACGATGACGGACCAAGGTGATAACACATGTAAACATATCATGTATAATTGACATGATGAGCATGTATGATGTTCTCACGACCACTCGAATGATGTGTCATAATCATTTTCCCCTATGTCGACATAGTGACCTGTTAAGAGAAGGAGCTCACTTCTCAGGCCTCACCGTCGTGGCCAGACGGTGACAGTGGGTCGGTCGCTCCCACTTCTAGGTTGTGGATACACCCCAACTTCCTAGGCCTTCGTACCTCTATGAAAATAGGTACTCTCGGTGGGAACACATCCTCACCTCGTGCGGAGATCGACCCTCTCGGCACATAACAAAACAGGCATAAGACGGACCTATGTGGAAGAGGTAGCTAGCCCCCGGTCCTCTTCACCACCAACAACAATAGAGTCCGTCGTCACAACTTCTCCCGTAGTGTATAATAGGGGGAAAGCGGACGAACCCGCCACATCGGTAACCATGCACCCTCCCATTTTCCCATGCATAGGTAATGAATGAAATGACTACATGATAATACTTATAAAATTAACAAGTAATTACGGCTTGACACGTGTTTACAAGACACTCGTGGTTTGATATATATATATCACGTGCTTAAATTAGCAATGATAATGTACATATTCGAAGTCTCATTCCTTCATGTTTACATCGTTATGGGTCATGTATACCTGTTTCAACGTGTCTGATCCCCTCAATAGTGAATTTGCTAAGGTCACTAAAATTACACATAATGATAAACAAGGCGGTGTATCGTAGCAGACAATATTATTTTTCCTCTGTACAAAATTAAAGCTGCAATCATGTATGACAAAATAAGACACGAAGGCATGTCTCATCCCCGAGGTATGTGTATATAGTATATACCAAAATAAAAATTACTGTACCCATTTATCTTTACACATGATTCAGGTTTTAAGCATGTCAACTATACAAAACTTTAAGTATGTAATAAAAAACGTAACAGGAAGGAGAACAATGATCATATGACCAACATTTGTCGATGAGGGGATGCACCGTACAAAATTTATACAGTCATCATTGCAGAATATGATATATAAATACGTGCCTAATATTTTAAGAGTTAAATATAGCAAGAGTTATATGAGCATATCTATTTAAACATTTTACAATTTATCCGATACGGTGGTGGCATGCGAGAGACACGAGCTTCACACAGATTGAAGAACACAACACTAAATGACATAAGATATTATTTCTCTGTACAAAGTCCTACAGTTTAATAAATTTAGTGAAATAAATAAAAAGAAAATAAAACTTTTATGATAAGCTCTTGTACAAAGTTCTAGAGGTAACCCCTTTTTTCGGACATTAATTATCCCAATAAGATGGCTAGACACATTTATCCAAGCATACAATTATTCTTGCCCAGAGGGTGGTGATCGCATGCTTGCGGAGGATTTCCCCATGGCCGGTCGGAGCCACCCAGGCCATCTCAATCTCACCATGGGTGCACTCGAGGTGGGTACACCGGCGAGGTGGTTGCCGACGGACTACCACTGCCGCCGCCAGCCTAAGGTACGAAAGAAACATCCTTCAAAATCCACGGTGGCTGCTTGTATGCAGCCACCCTTTTAGATATATATATATATATATATATATATATATATATATATATATATATATATATATAGTAGTTATGGCGTGCGGGAGAACATCCGTGGCTGGCCGGAGCCACCACTGCTTCGGCCAACTCCTACAGTGGATGTGCCCACGGTGAGCACACCGGAGAGGTGGATACTGGCAGCCATCCGCCACCGCCGGCACACTGGGATTTGGAAGAAAACTCCTTCCAGATCCACGGTGGCTGCATGCATGCAGCCACCATGAACCTGCAACTTCCCATAAGATACTAATAATAATAATAAAAAGCTAACGGGGCTTCACCATCTCATCTTATGGGGAGTAAGTTCCGACCACCACACCAAGAGGGAGCGTCAGGGGAGGGAGCTCCGGTGGGGCATCTGCCGGCGGCCGAAAAATATCATTATTTCGTTTTTTTTGTTTTTGGATGGAGGAGGCCGCCGAAGCGGGTTCCAGCGATTTCCTTCGCCTCAAGGGCCATGAGAGAGGCCCTGGAGGCCCTCCCTCCCCTTCACATGCCCCATACAAGGCCGAAACCCGCAACGGTGACGGAGGTCGTGGGGGTGGTCCGAAGCTTCCATGGCCGGGGACGCCGTCTCCGGTGGTTGGAATCGGCAAGGATCGACGGGAAATGGATCTAAGGGCAAAGAGGAGTCGGAGGAACTTACATTCGTACCGTTTAGGCGAGGGGATCGTCGAGCGGCCATGGCGGTGGAGTTCGCCGAAGTTCGTGGAGGAGGCTCGCCGGAAGGTTGTCGGGGCTTGGTGTCTTGCTGGTTAGGGAGGTATGGTGTAGGAAAAACGAAACCCTAGCCCTTGAGGAGTTTATATAGGAAGGGGTGGTATCTTGTGGTGTTGGGAGGGGTTTAATGAGGAGTATTTACTCCTCTTTGGTGAATCCGCCCACCTCCAGCCGGTTCAGCCTTCCCAAGGCCGCCACATTGAATGAGGAGTTATTATGGAGGTTTAAACCTATTAATAGATGCTTAAAAATGTAATAATAAATTAACCGTAAATTATTTTAAACCAAAAATTTTATGACAGCCTTCTGAAGTCATAAAGTATTTTTAGAAATTATTTCGTAATTTTTGAATGTATTTCCATATTTTATTTATTTATTTGGTGTTTTCGACATAATAAAATCAAAATAAATAATTTATATTTTAAATAATAAATTTTAATTACTACATCTCTTTCAAATATGTTTAGGGTGCTATGATAAAAATTTGAGCGAATAATAATATTATTTGTTATTTATCTTAAATCTCCAATTTATTTAATAAATTAATTATTCAAATAATTAATTTTAAAAAAATTAATTAATTTTTTATTTACCCATCATATTTCAAATATTCTTAGGGTGTCTTGATAAAATTTTGGAATTGAGAGTGCATTCGTCACGATTCTCATCATATTATTATTTATGTGGTTTGGTACGCGTTTAGACGGATCAAGGTGTTTTGAGCTTTGCACGACTCAAGACGTTCAACTTGGTGAATAAGTATCATGATAAGTTAATTTGACTAGTTTAGGGTAATGACATACTACTAGTGTGTTTATTGGCCTACTAAGGGCTAATGAGTCGATATACACAAGAGTCCAATATTTATTTTAGTCACAAAGACCTGTGTGACCCGGAAGGTGGAGAAAGTGACTTATTGGGTCAATAATACCCAATAGGTCATTAACCTACTATTCGGGTGCCAATCCGGCCCACAAAACCCTAGCAGGTCAAATAACACGAAGGAGTCTAGAAAATCGAAACTGAGATGTTACACAGTCAGCCATCAGTATTGCAAGCAATCCAGTTCAACACGATCGTACCAAACATATAGAGATTGATAGATTTTTTATCAAAGAAAAGCTTGATAACGGGCTACTGGAGTTGAGCTACGTGCCGACAAAGTGATGCAGGACGACATGTAGAGTTTGCGTGCCTGTCGACTTTTCTAGGAAACCCTAAGTGCAAGCGAAGGATGAATTAATTATGCCAATTTTAAGAGCGGGCACAGCACTTAAGAAATTACGCAACTTGGATTTTTGAAAGCACAAAATTACTTTTTCATTCAAAAAATGAATTTTCTTAAATAATAGTTCAATTCTAAATCCGGAGGAAGTTCGCAACTTTCGTTCCGTTCCCCTTGTCGTAGCAAACAGAAATTGTGAACTCCAAATACGTTTCCGTTTGGAGTTTTCGACGTTCACTGACAACACTCGGACGAAAACCCAGTAAAGAGTCTATTATCCACACAAAGGAAGAGATATAAACAATTACCCACGAAAAGAGGCGTCTTTCCGTATCCGAAGTCGATGACGATCACGTGGGAAACTCCTCGTCACCTTCGATTTTCCACTCCAAGGTCGCCCGCTATTGCACACGGGCACCAATGCGAAACTCCCACTCACAGACGAAAGTGGTTCCACGGAGTCACTCATTAAAGGAAGCCACAAACCAATAATCTAAACTCACTCGCTTTCACGGAAGTGGTTCCACAAAATTAATTTCACTCTCTTCCTTACCGAAGTGGTTCCACGAAATTTATCTAACACTTCACTAACTTGGACAATCAAATTGAACAAATCCCAGGATTGCTACCGGAAGCAGTCAACAAATTCACAAATATCTATTGATTGATATGAATATATTAAAAAAACCTAACAACACTCCAGAAAAATTTAAGACCGAGCACAGTATAATTAAAGTTACTGTTCATCGTCTCCCTTGCTTCGATGGGCGGCCCAACTCAGCCCCAACTACAGGGAACTTTCAGCACAACAAGGAATCTATTTTTACAACTCCTCCACAGGAAATCAAGGTTTATCTTCTCCAAACAAAGTCTCACAGGACAGCAAAGGGCGAAATCGGCAAATTCTCTCCTATGGAAGCACACAGACATTCACGCCTAATTCTATCGGGGAGCACACAACAATTCAAATAGGAAACACAATCGCAGCAATCTTCGAGTTCAATATTCATTAATCACCAACAAACGATTACATAGAGCCCCTTTTTATAGGGTTTCAAAACAAACAAACAGAAATAGATTCGCAGGTACCGGCGGAAATCTGAAGATGCAGTCATGACAGGTCGTGGAGTTGACAACCGTCGGGAGAGTGGGCTGTGGGGCAGTTGAGAGATGGAGAGGGGATCGTGGAAGCTCTAACAGTTGCAGGCTCCGGAGAAGGCGGCAGTGTGCGGGTCGTGGACTTCCATCGCGAGTCGCGACAGAATCAGAGCAGTGGCGCCGAAGTCGGGCAGGTGCGGGAAGCCCTAATCGTGCGTGTGCTGATTAGAGGAGTACAGCGCCGGTTGGGTAGATGAGTGAACCGGCTAAATCTATAAGCATACATATATTATATAACTGTATAAATATATTTTGATAAGTTTTTTTTAAATCTACATATATATATATATATATAAATGTATATATATATATATATATATATATATATATATAATTCACAAAATTCAAAAATTACACAATTGCAAAATGACACAATGCAACATTCAGGGCCGATAGTGGTCCGGACGGGTGCGGCGTCGGGAACTTTTGCGACGACCTGATCTGGGCTGGTCTCCACCAACTCTCTCCCTCTCGAAATCACTCATCTCTGGTGAGTGCTCCGATCGGTAGTGCTGTAGAAGATCAACATCCATGCGCTCTAACTCTTCGGCCAAGACCCAGCTGGTCTCAGTCTCTGGTTTGTCATGCCAACGAACCAAGTATCTCTGAAAACCTCCATCAGTAGTGGTCACTGTCTTGTCATCCAATATCTGCTCAGGAACCAAAATCTGTCGCGGAAGCCGATCAATAGCTCTGGGAACTGGTATAGTAGACTCATCTGGTATCTTATGCTCAACCTGAAAGCTGTCAGTGGAAATGAGAGGAACTGCAGTGGACGTGTCAGTAGCGGAATGAATGTCAGTATGTCCTGAATGTGGCTCCTCTCTCTCACTCACCAACCCAGAAGAATCAAATGGAGGAGAAGACAATGGAAAATCTAAAGACTCATGTGGGTAATCGTGGAATAAAATCAGATCGACTACGTTAAAAACAAGATTTGCGCCCCAAACAGAAGACATCTCAAGTTCATACGCATTCTGCCCAATCCGCTTCACCACTCCAAAGAGTCCATTTCTACGGTTAGCTAGCTTCTTTACGGTACCCGATGGTAACCGGTCCGGATTTAGCCGAACCATAACCAAGTCATCAACTTTAAAACTAGTAGCTCTCTTGTGCTTGTTAGCTTGAGTTGCGTAAAGGTCATAAGTACTATGCGACTTCCGCTCAATCTCTTTATGCAAATCATGCAAATGTAATGCATACTCATGTGCAAACTGGCTAGTCCTAAAAGTGTGTGATAGTGGTGCTAAATCTAGCGGCACTCGTGTAGTGTGGCCATGAACAACCTCATTAGGTGATAAACCCGTGGATCTATTCTTCGAATTATTATACGCTAACTGAGCGTGCAGAAGAATCAGATCCCAATTTCTCTGGTGATCTCCTACCAAACACCGCAATAAGTTTCCTAAACTTCTATTCACAACTTCAGTTTGACCGTCGGTCTGTGGATGATAAGCGGTCGAAAATAGAAGTTTAGTACCTAAAAGTCTCCAGAGTGACTTCCAAAAATAACTAATGAACTTAACGTCTCGATCGGTAACGATAGTCTTTGGTATTTCTCGATGTGCGACAACCTCTTTATAATAAATACGGGCTATATGAGAGACGTCATTGGTTTTGTTACAAGGGATGAAATACGCCATTTTAGAGAACCGATCTACCAATACAAGTATGGAATCGTGTTTCCTAAAAGTGCGCGGCAACCCAAACATAAAATCTATGCTAACATCATCCCAAGGAATATTGGGCACCGATAAAGGTGTATATAATCCAGCGGGTTGTTTATTGCCCTTCGCTACCTGACAAGTGCGGCAGCTACTGACAATTTGAGCGATAACCCGCTTCATCCCGGGCCAATAGAAGCGCTCCTCTACTAAGGCTATGGTCTTATCACGACCAATGTGCCCACCTAAGCCTCCGTCATGTAATTCCCATACAATGAAGTTTCGCAACGAAGTGAGGGGAATACACAGACGGGTCCCACAAAATAAATATCCGTCTCAAATGAGATAATCGGTCTCATCGTGATAGAGATCCGAACATATCGCATCATAGATACCGCTAAAATCAGGACAATTGGAATAGTCATCCTTGACATGCCAAATCCTATCACCTGAGTATGCATCTGTGATAATACAAGGGTGACTCGACTAAGGGCGTCGGCAACCCTATTCTCCGTTCCCTTACAGTGCTTGAGAACGAAGGTGTATTCTTGTAAATATGAAACCCACTTAGCCTGTCGAGGGTTTAACTTTTGTTGCGAATTGATATAACGCAACGCCTGATGATCAGAGTGGAGGACAAAATCCTTAGACAACAGATAATGCCTCCAATGACGTAACGTCTGTACAATCGCATAGAACTCGCGCTCATAATTGGAATGATTCAGCTTCGGGCTTGAGAGCTTTTCACTGAAAAATCCAGCGGGATGACCCTCTTGACTAAGCACACCTCCTATCCCAACTCCTGAGGCATCACAGGATACCTCAAACACTTGACTGAAATTAAGGAGTCTCAAAACAGGTGCAGTGGACATCTTATCCTTGATAATCTCAAAAGCTCTAATTGCCGATGATGTCCACTGAAAACTTCTCTTTTTCGTACACTCAGTGACAAGTGTCATAATCGTACTGAAGTTCTTAATGAATCAACGATAAAATGTGGCTAGTCCATGAAAACTACGAACATCGTGAATGTTTTGAGGGGTAGACCACTCACGAATTGCTTGGACCTTCTCAGGATCCATAGTGATACCAGCGGAGCTCACTATATATCCAAAAAAAATAACAGACTCAACCATAAATACACACTTCTTCAAGTTGATATACAGTTGTTTGGCTCGCATGAGCTCGAAAATAATATGTAGGTGAGTCAAGTGCTCACTCTCAATCCAACTATATATCAAAATGTCATCGAAATAAACCACTATGAACTTCCTAATATAGGGTCTAAAGTCCTGGGTCATCATCAAAGCGAAAGTACTAGGGGTATTGGATAACCCAAAGGGCATCACAAGCCACTCGTAAAGACAATCTTTCGACTTGAAGGCAGTCTTCCACTCGTCTCCTTCGCGAATGCGAATCTGATGATAACCACTACGAAGGTCGATCTTAGAAAAGATCGTGGCTCCAGTCAACATGTCCAACATGTCATCCAGTCAGGGTATCGAGAATCGGTATTTCACAGTGATCTTATTGACATCACGACTGTCAACGCACATACGCCAAGTACCATCCTTTTTCGGGGCAAGGAGGGAAGACACCGCACATGGACTAAGACTATGACGGATAAAGCCTCTATCAAGTAACTCTCCGATCTGCTTCTGCAGCTCCTCATGGGCAGCATGATTCAATTGGTAATACGGTAAATTTGGGAGGGAAGCTCCAGGAACGAGATCTATCGTATGCTGAATACATCTCATGGGAGGTAACTCAGTCGGAAGCTCATCAGGGTGTATATTATGGAACTCCTCTAAGAGTCTCCTAGCAGGTATAAGAATAGACTTGTATTTTTTTTATACGTCAGATGCCTGTAAAACCACTGAGGCATAATAAAATCCACCATCAAAGCTCTCTCGATGGAACTCAGTGCCTCGTATAATGCTAAGAGTCTTCTTCCTTTCAGTAGGAGGAAAAGATTCTTTCACACTATTACTCGTGCAGGATGTTGGTGCTGTGGGTCGCACCGGGTTCAACACCACCATATTTTTGTCCAGTAGAAAGGAGCAAGTGTTGGACCTGCCATATATGAGTACATCGCGGTCATGCAACCGAGGTCTCCCTAGTAATACGTGACACATATCCATAGGCATAACATCACACCAAATCTTATCGGAATATGGACCCATAGTGATGGGCATTAAACATCTCCTAGTAATTGATAAGGTAGTCTTGGTAACCCAAGCTACCTTGAATGGGAAAGGGTGCGGCTCAGCAGTGAGTCCCATGCGGGCTAAAGCTGTCTCAGCTGTCACATTCATACAACTCCCGTTATCTACTACTAAACGACACACTTTCTCCCCAGCTTTAAAGTAAGCCTGGAAGATATTCGTCCACCAATAATCGACTGATTCTTTCGGTGTAGATAACATACATCTCACCACTAGAATGTCAGGATCTATCTCCTCATCACTAGGCGTACCATACACTTCATCATTCAAAATGTGCGAGTCCCTCTCGACTCCAGCTTCTTCTATAAGCTCATCCTCCTTAGTCACCTCATGAATAACTAGCGTGCCTCTCCTCTGGGGACAATCCCTAGATATATGACCCATCTGCTGACACTCATAACATCGGATCTATTAATGGGTCACAGTTCCCATGGGGGATTTCCCTTTCTGATCTCTCGTAAAGGTCGAGGTAGGCTTGGACGCGCTCTCCTTACCTTTCGATTCTTCTTTTTTATAAGGAGTATTTGTTTTGTTTTGAGGTTTGAACCAGATGGTTCTCTTTTGATGTTCCTCTATATCAATGACGATAGATACAGTCTTAGCAAAGGAATAGTGAGCATATTGAATTAACTCATCGCGAATCTCAGATCGTAGTCCACACTTAAATTTAGATAATATATCTCGTGGGTGTTCGACTACGTTGCACCTAATCATAAGATCCTTCATCTCAGCTAAATAATCAGAAACTGATTTGGACCCTTGACGTAGAGACGTCAGTTCGTCTTGTAGACGGGTCTGGTAGTGCTGGGGAATGTACTGCTCCTCCAATATGACTTTCATGTGTGCCCAATATGTAATGGGAGGGCGTCCATTCCTCTCTATACTTCGTTCCTCACCTATCCAAAAGATTTTCGTTTGCCAAGACAACCTCATCTTGACAAACTGAACCTTTTGATCTTCCGTCATACGATACCACTCAAAATAGGTCTATATGTCTATAAACCAAACTGAGAAGACTTTGGGATCCATAGATCATCATAAAGTGGTGGATCTAACTTCACAACACATGTAAGATTCGGTCGCCTATCCCGAGGAGGATAGTCGTAATCATCGTCGTAAGGATCACAATTATCTCGACGCCGTGGGGGTGGCGGCCGATGCCAATCTCTAGGTCGATCATCACGATGCATGGCTGGTATTGGCGTATGATGGTCTCGCGGTCGCTCTTCTCTAGCTACGTCATTATAGAGTTTCTCCTGATAATGATCTCGCGTACCTAGGAAAGGCTCTCGTTGGGGTTCAGGAAAATTCCTCGGGAAATTCGTACCCTGATCGTACTCGAATTCATACCTATCTATGGGATTTCTAACCTCTTCCTCGAAAAGAGGGTTTCTCCTAAATGCAGACCTCTCTCCAAACGATGGTGGAGCCTCATAATAGGGTCTCACAGAATGCTCATCTCGAACTAGAGGTGACATTGACGCTCGAGGGGGTACTTCTAAGCTATTCATCCTAACACTAAGGTTTTCAAACCCTTCTCGTATGGCCCGGTTCAACTCAGCTATTTGGTGGGTGAATGGTAGAATCCACGGGGGTGGTTCATTCCTTCGTTTCCACGACTCGGTTGACCAAGCTCAACTTGACGCATCTCTGGATTTACCTTGTGAAGGTGTTTAGGTGGTGAATTGTGGCATTGTGAACTCATACTCACTAACCTACCACTACTCAAATGCATGCAAACAGACAAATAAATGCAAATGTATAAATATGCTTAAAAGAACTTTTTTTTTCTTTTGAAAATTTTTTTAAATGCTATGCGGGTTCCTATTCTACGCAGGTCGGATTCCAAAATTTGGAAAATTTTTGAACTCCCTCTGATACCAAATTGATGCAGGACGGCGCGTTGGGTTTGCGCGCCTGTCGGTTTTTCTAGGAAACCCTAAGTGCAAGCGAAGGATAAATTAATTATGTCAATTTTTAGAGCGAGCGCAACACTTAAGAAATTAAGCAACTTGGATTTTTGAATACACAAAATTACTTTTTCATTAAAAAATGAATTTTCTTAAATAATGATTCAATTCTAAATCCGGGGAAGGAAGTTCGTAACTTTCGTTCCATTCCCCTTGTCGTAGCAAACAGAAATTGTGAACTCCAAATACGTTTTCGTTTGGAGTTTTCGACGTAGCGTTCGCTGACAACACTCGGGAGAAAACCCAGCAAAGAATCTGTTATCCTATAAGAAAAAATAAAGGCACACACAAAGGAAGAGATAGAAACAATTACCCACGGAATGAGACGTCTTTCCGTATCCGAAGTCGATGACGATCACGCGAGGAACTGCTCGTCACTTTCGATTTCCTACTCCAAGGTCGGCCGCTATCGCACACGGGCACCAAGGCGAAACTCTCACTCACAGACGAAAGTGGTTCCACGGAGTCACTCACTAAAGGAAGCAACAAACCAACATTCTAAACTCCCACGCTTTCACGGAAGTGGTTCCACAAAATTAATTTCACTCTCTTCCTCACCGAAATGGTTCCACGAAATTTATCTAACACTTCACTAACTTGGACAATCAAATTAAACAAATCCCAGGATTGCTACCGGAAGCAGTCAACAAATTCACAAATCTCTATTGATTGATATTAATATATAAAAACAAAAACCTAACAGTACTCCAAAAAAATCAAAGACCGAGCACAGTATAATTAAAGTTACTGTTCATCGTCTCCCTTGGAAGCACAACAAAGAATCTATTTTTACAACTCCTCCACAGGAAATCAAGGTTTATCTTCTCCAAACAAAGTCTCACAGGGCGGCAAAGGGCAAAATCCGCAAATTCTCTCCTATGGAAGCACACAGACATTCACGCCTAATTCTTTCAGGGAGCACACAACAATTCAAATAGGAAACACAATCGCAGCAATCTCAAGTTCAATATTCATTAATCACCAACAAACGATTACATAGAGCCCCTTTTTATAGGATTTCAAAACAAACAAACAGAAATAGATTCGCAGATACCGACAGAAATCTCAAGTTGCAGCCATGGCAGGTCGTGGAGTTGACAACTGCCGAGAGAGTGGGTCGTGGGGCGGTTGAGAGCTGAAGAGGCGATCGTGGAAGCTCCCGCAGTTGCAGGCTCCGAAGGAGGCAGCGGTGTGCGGGTCGTGGGCTTCCATCGCGAGTCGCGGCGGATTCAGAGTAGTGGCGCCAAAGTCGGGCAGGTGCGGGAAGCCCTAATCATGCGTGGGCTGATTAGAGGAGTACAACGCCGGCTGGGTAGATGAGTGAACCGGCTGAATCTATAAGCTTATAGTGATCCTCAACATGAGTTAGCCATTCATCAACAGGTGTGAACCTTCTACAATGACCTCCAGACATCTATGATTCAAGTAGATGGAGCTGTAGGAAGTTTCCTTATGAACAAATATCCTGGGGATGCTTATGCCATCTTAGAAGACTTATCATCTAATAATTATTAATAATTTGAGCGACAAGGATCTTCTTCTTCCACGGGTGGCTTTGATCAAGTTGATCAGTCGACTTCTTTCGTGGCGCAAATGATTGCCCAATTTAATTTTATGAATAAGAGATTGGACGCTCTAACATTAATCCAAACTAAATGAATCCACAAATTAATTGCATAGTTACTCCTTCGACTACCATTAATCCTTCACTTACAGTTGAACAACTCCTTGGTCATAACGAAGAGGTTAACTACATAGGTGGACAACAAAGACAATAATAATGCTTTCTCAAAATATTAAAATCTTGAATGGCATAATCAGGCAAACTTTACTTGGAAAAATAATTTGGGAATAACTCACACACCCACATTCAATTTAAATGCACACCCACCTCAGAATAATACTTTTAACCGACAAGGGTCCTCTAGGAAATTATTTGATGAGAAAAAGGCGAGCGGAGTGAAGTTTGAAAAGAGGCCCGGGTAGGTCCTCTCACTATCGCTCGAGTGATCCCTGCGGATCACCTCTCACTATCGCTCGAGTGATCCCTGGCCCCGGCTAACTCCGTGCTAGCAGCCGCGGTAAGACGGGGGGGGGGGGGCAAGTGTTCTTTAGAATGACTGGGCGTAAAGGGCACGTAGGCGGTGAATCGGGACATCTATTGCTAAATCTGTTTTTTGGTTCCATATTTCTACTATTCATTTGATGGATTATTTAGCCAACTCTAACGGCCCGCAGGAAGAATGAGGTTACTTCTGAGGCGAGGCCTTTTTGGCAAAAGTGAGACGACTGGACCTTGGAGTCAATCCGAATGTGATATCTGTGGGCAGTTAGGAGTGGATGCAGCCGCTCAGGTCTTTGTCTCATTGAATCCATGCAAAAGAGTGATGCCTGCTTTGCTAGCTTAGAAGACTCATTACGCATAATGAATCTCAACTAGGACAAATCACTAATATCTTGAGCCTTAGACCACAAGGGACACTCCCAACTGATACCCCCCCAAATTCTAAAGAGGACAATCAACATTGCAAAGCTGTCACCTTGTGTAGTGGAAAGGAGTTGTAAGCGGTCCCATAAATGAACAAACCAAGGAGAACAATGTTGAAAAAGATTTGGAGAACAAGTCGCGGACGAAATTTGAAATTCAAATTATAAATTCTGCATCAGTTTCAAATATGAAAGGAGACATCCATTCAAGGGGGTCAGACGTTGTTAAGGGGGGAATCTACTACAAAAAAGACATCTTTTAGAGGAGAAAAATCGATTTTCTAGGAGAGAAGAAGAGGAAGGGCGCACCGGATCTTGAAGCGGACTGATTTGGGCATAAATCTGAGAGCAAATTTCTGCAATACCTTAAATTTCTATCATCATGCGCTGTAAAATCTTTCTTATTTAGTGGTGTTCTTCCATCGCTATGAACTAATTTTCTTAAATCTTGTATTGTGACAGTACTATGTCTTGATGTGATGTTGATGTTTTTAATTCCCTTTATGATTGTTTGGTGAATAATCTTTATTGAGTTTATGATATTACTTTTGGCCAAAGTTTCGCTTTTTACTGCGCTTCATAATTCGAGAGATGAGTTGCGTAAGTGCATCATAGATTCGATATAACATATAAGGGAGAAAGATATATTCTTTTTGTGTTAGCAACATCGATTTTTGTTCTTTCTGCGGTTCTTCATTTCACCTGAGTTAGAGATGATAAGGGAATTGGAGCATTGATGATATTTGATATGGAGAGATACTGATTTCTGTTTTAAAATCGTTGCAAGACATTTCACCGCACATTTTTGTAAAGTATCGTTTAAAAGATTCATTACACTAGACATAGGGAATCGCGATACAAGATTATTTCTCAAAACTGATAAAACGTATTTCTCTACTGAATTGTTGTCTTATTTGATTAAGAGTTTTTCATCTATAGTTTTAATAATTAAAATCATCGTATTTGATTTGTTTGGATTTAAAGAAAAAGTTAAGCTAGTATTTACGAGCATTAAATTAATCATTTCCTCATGAGAACGATCTTCACTCACTTTATATTACTTGATTCGACACGTGCACTTGCGTAATTTACACATCCGTTTTCGGTGTATTAATGCACGAGACCATCATGCTGCCCTTTACTCCAAGGTTGCCAAACATCTTGCATATACACCATGTATTCTAATCTCTTCACTTGGCCAGCTCTTTCTCTCGATGCTGTATATCAGGAAGTTCAAACTCCCGGCATATAACTTCTCCAACATCGTCCATTCTCTACTGACCTAACCACTCAGCATAAACATTTTCATGAACTTCTGGCGGTTTGCTATCTTCTCTGTCTTTCCGATTCATATGAGATGATCCGCCAACAGATCTTGGGAGAACCTGACACTCCCACCTTTGATGTACTGTCACTCACATCTCTATTGTTACTAACCTTCTCTAGTGGCCTCCAGTCACGTTCTCCCTGTCTCCGATAATTTTGCTCATAGTGCAGCTCAACACGGTCATGGAGGTCGCACTGACGGTCGTGGGAGACCTCATCCTCTTTGCTCCCATTGTGAATGTCTTGGCCCTCTTATGAAAAAAATGCTTTGCCAAGCATCCTCACCTTCATCCTCATGCACATGTCAGCACCATTGCCCTGAGTCCTTTGTCTTAATATCCACCCCACCACCAGAGTCCGACCGGTTGTTCTCTTCGACAAATATTAAGGTTCTCATCAATGCTTCCAAGCAATCTGTCTAAATCTCCACTTCATCAGGTTGCGTGCATGTTGTTACTAAGGATAAGTGACTTATCGATTTGGGTGTCACTAATCATATGACTAGAAACCCTCTTTTATTCTCAAATCTCGAGAAACATAACCAGCTACTTCCGGTCTTTGTTGTTGGTGGCTCTCCCGCTCTAGTCTATGGCTTTGGAGTTGTGACTGCCGCCTTTTTCCTTGCAATTTGTTGTCTGGCAATGCTGTCTCACAACAATTACAATGCTCTATCTCATTTTCTCATACTGCTTGTTATTTTCAAGACCATGTTGTGCTTTTTTGACTTTATATATTTTCCTTACTATCTATATATGTATATAGAGGGATAATGTTTCAATTAATGATCAAGCAATCTATTTACATTCTTCTAACCCTCAATCTTGATTTTACATCCTCTACCCTTGAAGCCACTTTTAATGCCACAATGTGGCTCTAATATCAATTGTCTGTGAAAAAGTGTATGTGAGAGCAAACATGTATTACAAGAATGAGAGAATAAAAGCCCTAAATTTTTTTTTGGCATACGTGATTTTACATGGTTCACTTGTGTAACTATGTCAACGACGACACATAGTGATGGGCTTGCACTATAATTAGAAATGACTACAAATACACTAAAATGCTCTCAAATTTCCCTCCGAATGCAAAAGTTATTGGTAATTTTCATAATTCAAGAGCGAAACAAATACAAGTTAGTCTTTGCCCCACAAAAAACAATCAGGTTGCCCTGATCCAATGTTTGTATCGATCTACTCAATATTAAAGTGATGCTTTGGAAGGATATCGGTTTGAGCTGCAATTTTCTATCTCACAAGTTTGCTCTGTGAGCTCACTACCAACTCCACATGCCTGCCTGCCTATGCTTGAGATGACGTGCTATATATTTTTACTATGACTTAATGTTATGCCCTACTGACGCGTTGGAGCCACGTGCTTGTTGTCACGGCTTATTGTTTGCATTGATGTTGCATGCTCTCTGGGGAAAGGGAATTAGATTTCTCTGAAGAAATAGATCCTTAAGTCCAGATGAGGTCATCTGTATAGATCTTGAACGGACAATTTCCTCTAAAAGATTGTATATCTGGGATTAATTTCATTCTTACCCAATAAAAGGTTGTTTTAAGTACATATATTAAAATATGTAATTTCTTTTATTGCATATGCCCTACATTGGCTAAAATAACAATACTTAAATTAAATGCAGCTGAAGCAACAAAAAAATGCCATTGTGGTTCTAGAGATGAGTCAGAAAGTTTTGGGAATGAATCATTGGTTCAAGATACATCTCTCGAGAAAAGTGAAAAGTGTTGCGGGAAAGATGGGATTTGTTCTCATGAGGTTCTTCGAGATGGGGAAATGGATACCAATTCTATGACGACACGTAGGATGGTGGCAAGGAAGGTATATTGAACGACAAATTTATTACTCATAGGTTATCTTATTTGTTGTTATGTGATTATCAGTGGCATAAATTTTTTTTTTCTGAATCTTCTGGTCATACAATTTATAAAAAATGAAGTTGTTACTTAAATATGGAAATTGCAACTAATTGTTTTCTTCTGACATTTCCTCTTTCCGCTAAATCTATTGCACCAATTTAAATTTGTATTGCCTCATTTATGATTTTGGCTTTCTGTGCTTTTAGAATATAAATCAATTATAGGATAAGCAAATGACTTGAAACACCTCAACCTAGTTTAACAGAAAATCAGCAGTCTGGCCGGGCCCGCGATAAGAAGTAAACTAGGTAACGGTATAAAAACTGGTATAAATCATGTATAAATAAAAGTTCTAAAATGAATCTTATAGCGAAAGTAGAGTAAGAAAAATCTATGGATAAAAGTGTACCTCACAATGCTGAATTCACAGAGACAATTAGAATTGAGTATACACTATGAAATTAAAATACTATTAATCTAAAATAAACTGGTGCATCAAAACATAAATGAAATACAACAAATACATAATTTCTGCAAGTAAAATAAAATACAATAACAAGAGGTACAACTGTAAGTGATTGACAATAGTGATTATTGCTGTAACGGTTTGGTTTGGTTCGGTTTTAAGCAAAATCGCAAACTGAACCACCCCTTTGTGGTTCCAAAATTTTGGAACCGAACCGAACCGCTCAAATATTAAAACTGAACCGATCCCAACTGAATGGTTCGGTTTTTGGTGGGTTAAATACATACAATTTTTTTAATTACAAATCTTATCAAATACCCTATGTCACACATTCACGCGGCGAGAATAGGAGAAAGAGAACTGGAGAGAAAACCTAAAATTAAATACCCGTTGGAAACTGGAAAGTTGGAAACCAAAAATGAAAACCTAAATTGAAATGTAATTAGTAATTAAAAAATTAAATGTTGTAACCGAGACTCAATCAAGTGAATGCAGCTAAATTAAGTGTTGTAACTCACGACTCACGAGACACACACGTGAATGCAGCTAAATTTCAATACCCGGTGGAAACCTAAATTGAAATGTAATTAAAAAATTAAATGTTGTTATACATTACGGTTCGGTTCGACTCGGTTTTGTTTGCTATGCAAAACCATGAACCAAATCGAACCGTATGGTTTTACTAAAATCAAAACTGTGACCGAACTGCAGCCTACTGAAACCGAACCAAACTGTTTGGGTTTGCTTTGGTTCGACTCGGTTTGACCGTTTGGTTGGTTTTTGCTTACAGACCTAACAGTGATGACTGCACCTCCAATCCTAAGCAAATCTCTTGACCTGAGTCCCTTATAAAGACAAGTTCCAACTGAGTTAGGCCCACTAGAGAGTAAGAAAAACTATTCCCAGCAATGCTAAAAATAAATAAACTTTACTTACATACAAAAAATAAGCAAATTTATTTACTATTAATCTTGGCACTTGAGTTCATGATCTTGACATAATATCGACCTACTATGTGTTGTGACACACTTTTCTTATTTGTATAGGTCGTTGATTTCTGAAGTTTTTGGGACATGACTGTTATAAGTTTCAGCAGGTTTCATCACTAACTTATTGAATCTTATTATTAATGGCGACCGTGCACAAATTGACAACTGTAGTCCGAGCGGTAAACCTGATGGTGCCCTGAACTGAATGTCTCTCATGGGGAACAAAAACTCTTATATGAGGAGTTCCATATATGTAAATAAGGGTCATCGACCCTAAGCCTGAAAATCGTTTGGTGGCCTACTGGCCCTGTGAACACGGTGGTGTGCCTCCACCAAAATATGCCTCCACCAAAAATATGAGGGTGAAGCTCTTTTTCTATTTTCTGAACTGATCTAGACTAGTGTTCAGTGAGACACTCACGGGGGTAACGTTCTAGTTAAGTACACAGGGTTAAGGATTTTCATGTAACTGAATCTGATATTTTAGCCTAAGTGTATCTACCCTTTAACTTGGTTCTGATGATTGGAACTTGTAATTTTCATACGCGTATACTGTCATAGTTAAAACATGAATTAAAAACAATTTGACATGCTTAATTAATAGGAGTTGAATTTCTTACAACGGTGATTCGACGCTCGTAAACGCGGCGAGGTGACATGAGTCCCTTTAGAAAATATTCTGAAAGCACTATATTGACCTCCAATTAACATCCCTTCCCCATAATTCCTTCAGAAGCCCTAAAATGGATTAATCGATCACAAACTCAAACTTCCTAAAATAATAGGAGTTCTAATCCACTATAAGAGGGAAGGAACACAAACCATTTCTCCAGCAGTAACGATATGTTATTTCTGAGAACTGAAACAATCTCGCCTAAGCCCGGATTTGCTGACCCAAACACAATTGAGGAAGACCGAGGTCTTCGGTTCTTGAAATTGAAAACGGGGAAAAACCTAAAGCAACTTAAATCGTTAGGAATAATGTCGAAAATGCGTTTCTGGATGTCGGAAGAGAAGTGGAGTTCGATTACATAGCCAAAACTTCAAGAAGACTTACTCAAAAAGACAACGATATGCAAATTAGGGATGGAGAAGCTTCGTCTTCGCAGAGATCTGGAAAAGGAAGGAGAGTCACGACCTAATGACTGCAGAGGAGATAAAACCCTTAACCAATTGCTATAAGGGAAAAATAAGAGATGGAAAGGTCAACTAGGGTTAAGGAACTACCTCTTGCAGTGCTTGGAAGAAAGGAGAGGGCCGACTAGGACTGCTGAGGAGGAAGGAGGAGGCGCTGGCTTCTGATACTGGATTCCTGTGAGGAAGGAGGGGTCGAAAGGGCTTCGACTGGCAGAACTGCTTGCTGTTAGGGGAGACAGAGTGGGTGCCTGCTGGAGAGGAGTGTCGGGCGAATGCGGGGAGTTACGCCGCTCGGCTGAGGGTGCGGCTTTAAACATACGGTTTGCTTGCGGTTATTATCGCTAAACTGGCCTAAGGTGGGGGATTGGTCTTATTTGATATTCTTATTTGATATTAATATCACCAATTTGCCCTAGGATCATGAGGGTTGATATTTACTATCCTTCTCGTGGATGGTAGTATACCCTATGAGTCAAATTATTTGGGAGATGTATCCCGTTTTAGAAATTAGTAGATTCGAGTCTGTGTTCACGAGACACTAGAACACTTGAGTTCGTCAGTAAGACTCGGATCGTTAGACTAGTATTGCGCGTTAGGAGCTACTCAGCCAGGAACTCTGTCAAACAACAACCATAAGTGAAATTTAGAACTCAAGTGTAGACCGAACCCAAAAACTCCTAGTAACCGACTGATTCGGAACTTGGGTAAACGTCACACTTTATGAGTAATTAGAACAGTCATTCATTTTACTAGTTTTTTTTTAGAAAACCATGCGCAATACACTAATATACAGTTATTCCTATAGCAGAAGTATTTTCAAAGCATGCATACTTTTCTTCTACAACAAATTCTAGTGTCACTAGGAGGGATAGTTTTTCTTACTCTCCCATGGGGCTGACCCATGTTTTGGGCATGTTTTTACAGGGGACCCAGGTGGGAAACTATGCTTAGGATGAGCGTGTCATTGCAGTCGCTCCTATAGTTTGTTTTCGCTTTGAATTGCTGTTGTACTTTAGTACCTTACTGTTGTTTTGGACTCTTGTAATGTAATGTTTAAGAATTTATTTTTGTACCAGACTTTGTGTAATATTTCAGATATTCAGTGGTTGGTTTGGTTCCTTTTTCTCTCTAGTGGCTCTGTGAATTCATCTCGTTGAGGTACACTTTTAACCTTAGTTTACTATGCAACTTCCGCTGTAAGCTTACATTTTTGTTCTTTTCACTTATGCCTGCTATGTACTAGTTTTTAATACTGTTTCTTAGTTGACTTCTTGTCGCTGGATCCGGTCGGACGGCTGATGGGTTGTTAAATTAGGTTGAGGTGTTACAAATTGGTATCAGAGGGAAGGTTTAGGATCCCATGACCTAGAAAATTCACAGAGCCATAGGATTTTGTCTCAATCACTTATTCGTTGATAGGGTCATCGAGTTTTATCTAATTCTCAGTTGTGCATGCGTTTAAGTTTACCCTCTTAGTAAATCCTTTATTGTATTTCTCTCAGGAATAAATATTTCCTTTCCTCACGTGTTATCGGTACCGCGTACTGGTGAGGCCGGCGAGCCTTCTCGCCAGGATACTACACCTGAGATAGCCATGGATGATAATAGTGCCAAGCAGCGCCTCCAGCACCTGCAGCACCAGCACCAGCAGTGCCAGAACCAGCAGATATGACCACTATTATTGCTAGAGCGGTGACCTTAGCTATGGTGGAATTCAGAAATGCATTGCCTGCTACAGATCCAGCCGCACTTTCAGTGCCAACTGCAGGGGATTTAGGGTTGGAGCGCTACCTGAGGAACCTCCGTGATCTTCACCCCTCCAACTACACTGGAGAAGAGACGCCAATTGAGACTAATGATTGCCTTATTAAGACTCGTGAACTGCTTGAGGTGATGGAGTGCCTAGAAAACAAGAAGGTTCCATTAGCGGGTTTTCTCCTGTAAGGAGAGACCCATCAATGGCGGACGACCCCGCTCGTCGTACCGCAGACATGTTCACCTGGAATGACTTCTCGTCAGCGCTAGCTAGCTGGTTTGTTCCCCCGTCCGAGCACCGCAGTCTCCAGGAGAAGTACCTTAAGCTGATCCAGGGGGACAAGACAGTGGTGATTTATGAACGAGAGCTGACCCATATTTCTCGTTATGCGGGCACGATGCAGGGGGATGAGAACGACAAGTGCACCATTTTGTGGACGGTTTACGTGATTCGCTGAGGCAGCCGTTGATGACAATGGTCAATGCAGATTATAAGAGTTTAGTGGACACTGCCAGAAAGTTAGAAGTTGATCAGCAAAAAGTACAAAAATGCAACAGTTTCCGTTCGAAGCGACCTCAGGATGCGCCTCAGCAGCAGCAAAACAAGAATAACCAGGGTAGAAACTGGAATAAAAAGCAAATGTCAGGAGCCCAGAAAGGTGATCAGACTGGGACCAGGATCAAGGATTATTCCCTTTGCCCGAAGTGTTATCGGCACCATCTAGGAGAGTGTTTGGCTACCGCAGAGGTATGTTACAAGTGTCAGTAATCAGGACACATAGTTCGTTACTGTCAGGGAACTTCTAAGAATCAGTCAAAATTTGAGGTTGGTGGCCCGAGTAAAGCCGACAAAGGAAAAGCACCAATGGGTGCTGACACGAGATTAGCTCCGGGACATGGACCAGTGCAACTTAGAGCTTATGGCCTTGACCAACTGGAAACCAAGGAGCAGGAGGATGTGGTGACAGGTATTCTTATGATATATAATGTACCCTCCATTCTCTTTGACACGGGCGCTTCGCACTCGTTCATAGAAAAATCTCTAGTACATAGGCTGGGATTAAAAGTCTGTCCAGAGGCATTACCGTTAGAGGTCGTGATGCCCAATGAATCCTTCTTGCAGACCAGAGATAAGTGTAGGGTACCAATGCAATTCAGAGAAGCGAAGATTATTGTAGAAACACCGGTACTCCCTATCGCGGGTTTTGATTTGATTGTGGGGATGGAGTGGTTATCGACTGTGAATGCTAAGATAGACTGCAAAAATAAGCTGATACAGTTTGAAGGACCCAACCAAATCGCTGTTACTTTCCAGGGCATGAAGGGAGTCCCTAAGTTGATTATCTCGTCTGTTAAGGCGGTTAGATGCATTAGCGAAGATTGTGAAACCTTCTTAGTGCTGATGAATGCAGAAGCCAAGGCCGATTTATCAAAGGTACCCGTAGTCCAGGAATTTCCTGACGTCTTTCCAGAAGAATTACCTGGTGTCCCTCCTACTAGAGAAATTGACTTCCAGATCGATCTTGTACCTGGAGCGGCACCAGTGGGCAAGTCACCTTATCGTATGGCCCCCAGAGAACTCGCAGAGTTGAAGGTCCAGTTGCAAGAGTTGCTCGATCTGGGTTTCATTCGCCCCAGCATTTTGCCTTGGGGTGCACCGATTTTATTTGTGAAGAAGAAGGATGGTAGTCTGAGACTGTGCATTGACTACCGCGAGCTGAATAAGTTGACAGTGAAAAACAAGTATCCTATCCCTATGATCGACGACCTGTTTGATCAGCTTGTGGGTTCTTGTACGTTTTCTAAGTTAGACCTCAGGCCAGGCTATCACCAGTTGAAGATTCGGGAAGAAGACATTCTGAAGATAGCGTTCAGGACCAGATACGGACATTATGAGTTCGTGGTTATGCCGTTTGGGCTGACCAATGCCCCGTCCGCTTTTATGGACTTGATGAACAGGGTTTTCCAGGAATTCTTAGACCGTTTTGTTATTGTTTTCATAGATGATATTTTAGTGTATTCCAGAAGTGCAGAAGATCACGTCTCTCACCTCAGGACTGTTTTGGGGACGCTCAGAAGGAATCAGCTGTATGCAAAATTTTCTAAGTGTGAATTTTGGTTGTCAGAGGTTGCATTTTTAGGACATGTTATCAGTCAGAGAGGCCTGTTCGTTGACCCGAAGAAGATAGAAGCAATAAGGGAATGACCGAGACCGAGGGCAGTCACGGAGGTCCGCAACTTTTTGGGTTTGGCAGGATATTACATGAGGTTTATAAAAGACTTCTCGAAGATAGTCTTACCACTGACTTCGCTTACCAGGAAGGGTAAAGCTTTTAGTTGGACAGTGGAGTGCGAGATGACGTTTGAGGAGCTGAAGACTAGGCTGATGACCGCCCCAATTCTTAGTTTACCATCAAGGTCAGATGGATTTCAGATATATAACGACGCCTCGGGTTAAGGTTTGGGCTGTGCTTATGCAACATAGTAAAGTTATAGCCTTCGCCTCCAGGCAGTTGAAGGTTCATGAGAAGAACTATCTCGTGCATGACCAACGGTCATCCACGTTCTGAAGATTTGGAGGCACTATCTCTATGAGGTCCGTTGTGAGATCTTTACGGATCACAAAAGTCTCAAGTATATTTTCGATCAGCAAGAGCTCAATATGAGGCAGCGTAGATGGTTAGAGTTTCTGTCAGACTATGAGGTGGACATTCAATATCACCCAGGGAAGGCAAATATGGTAGCTGATGCGCTTAGTCGTAGATGATCAAATTATTTTCTCCTTACTCAGCAGGAGGAGCTAGTGCGAGAGTTGGAAAGGCTAGAGATCAGTGTTCTGCTGCTTTCAAAGGCTGGATCTGCAAGGTTGTGTTGGATGAAGATCACGCGCGACATCAAGGACAGGATCAGAACAGCTTTACCCTTAGATCCAAAGATGACAGAGATTTGGGTTTTGACTAAGGCAGGTCAGAAGGAGAAGTTCAGTATATTTGAGGATTTACTACTGCACGACGGTAGGGTGTGCATTCCAGATGTTTGCCACCTTCGAGAGGACATATTATTTGAAGCCCATAATTCTAGATATTCGATACATCCAGGTAGCACAAAGATGTATGCGGATCTGAAGAAGATAGACTGGTGGCCAGACTTGAAGGGTGACGTTGCTGAGTATGTTGGGAAGTGCGAAACTTGCAAGTTAGTCAAAGCTGAATGCCAGAGGCCGGAAGGTAAGTTGCAGCCACTTCCCATCCCAGAGTGGAACTTCAAGGACATTTCGATGGATTTTGTTCATGGCCTTCCCAGGTCGCAGAGTGGGAATGATTCCTTATGGGTTATAGTTGACCGTCTCTCTAAAGTTGCCCACTTCATACCCAATAGGAGGACAGATCAGGGCCCCAAATTGACGTAGTTATATGTTGATGAGATTGTTCGACTTCACGGTGTTCCCAAGACCATTGTATCAGACAGAGATTGCAGGTACTTCTAAGGAATGGAGATACGTTCAGGAGCGGTTGGGCACTAAGCTGCATTTCAGTACCGCCTTCCATCCTCAGACAGATGGTCAGACCGAGCGTACAAATAGAATCTTGGAAGATATGCTTCGGATGTGCATTCTGTACTTTGGAGTTTGGAGGAAAGTGGGAGAAGTACGTTACTCTTGTCGTGTTCTTCTACAACAACAGTTATCAGACAAACATTGGGATGACACCGTTCGAGGCTCTGTATGGTAGGTGTTGTCGGACACCGTTGTATTGGGTTGAAAGCGAAGAAAGATCGGCCATCAGAGAATAATGGATTGACAAGACAACTGAGCGTATCAAGCTCATTCGAGAATGTATGAAGATAGCTCAGGATCGCAAAGCTAAGTATTATGACCAGAAGTACAAGACAATGAAATTTAGTGTTGGTGATTATGTTTATCTGAAGGTCAGACCAGTTAGAGGAGTCTCTCGAATCAAGCAGATGTAGAAATTGAGTCCAAGGTTCGTGGGTCCATTCGAGGTACTGGAGCGTGTCGGTGAGGTGGCGTACAGGTTAGCTTTACCTGAGGAAATGAGCGGTCTACATGATGTATTCCACGTCTCTTATCTGAGGAAAGCATTTAGAGACCCTAGTCAGATAATCAGTACCGAGGAAGCCCCTCTTGAGTCAGATCTTAGAATAAATGTTAAACCTGTCAGAATATAGTTTGTTCACTTTGCTTCATTTACTGCTCTGTACTTTACTTGTTTACGTACTGCTTCATAGCTATAGTTCTTTTACTCATACTCCTGCTAGGTTAGTCGTCACCTGCCTCGTTTGTACTCCCCACCTACATAAGCTTTCCTTTCATTCCTCCGGCACGGTGCCTAGGAACCACTGGGGAAGGGGTGGGGGAAATCAGAATTAGTCTTTTGACTAACGGTCGGTGGACCAAACATTTCAGGGGATCCGGACGGGGGACAGGGAGCAGCAGCAGGAGATACAACACCGACGGAGTACGGATCCAGAAGCTTAGGAGTAGAGAGATCCCGTTTGTAAAGATTCTTTGGATGAACTGTGGCCGACCCGAGTACTCTTGGAAAAGGGAAGATGAGCTTCAGAAGGTATAAGACTATGCCTTCCTCTTTGACTCAGGTATGTTTGTAATTCATAATTAATCAAATTAAGTTCATTAAAGCTAATCAAATCCATAATTAACCTACAACTATATGTTTTTTCGTCTTCCCCTGCTTCATCCAACATATACCCCTCACCTGTATATATATATATACAGTAGCCATCTGTGGACTTGAATATACCAAAAGAACAACTGAGATGGAAGTCGACATGGAGGGCATTATGGAGCTCGCGTTCCTCGGCTGCAGCTCCACTGCCGCCGCCGGTGATCTATGGTGCAGAGACTGGTCGCCGACAATTGAGTGGGGCCGTTTCCCCGTCGACGATGACTTTCACGGCCTATTTTAGTATTATGGCCTCCCATACTCGCCGGTGCTTCAGGATTGGTCAATGAGCGTCAGCGCAACCAACACCAACTGCCCAGGGACGCCGCTAGATGATCAGCTGCAGCCGCCGCCGCCGCAGGCAGGAACAGAGTCCTCTGTAAGCGATGGCGAACCGGGGCTCCAGTTGGTGCATCTACTGATGGCGGTGGCGGAGGCCCTCAACGGTGCCGACAATAGTCGGTATCTTGCTGGTGTGATATTGGTTCGGCTCAGGGAGCTTCTCGCCGCCGGGGGACCGAACAACATGGAGTGCCTTGCAGAGCACTTCACTGACAGTCAATCTCCGGCTGACGACATCCATCGAGAATCCCCTGGAGCGCGTCGGTGAAGTGCTCTGCAAGGCGCTCCATGCTGCTCAATCCCCCAGCGACGAGCAACTCCCTGAGCCGAACCAATATCACACCCGCAAGATACCGACTCTTGTCGGCACCGCTGAGGGCCTCCGCCACCGCCATCAGTAGATGCACCAGCCGGAGCCCCTGCTTGTCATCGCTTACAGAGGACTCTGTTCCTGCCTGTGGCGGCGGCGGCTGCAGCTGCTCATCCAGCGGCGTCCCAGGGCAGTTGGTGCTGGTTGCGCTGACGCTCGTTGACCAATCCTGAAGCACCGGCGAGCATGGGAGGCCAGAATACTCAAATTGGCCGTGGAAGTCATCGTCGACAGGGAAACGACCCCACTCAATTGCCGACGACCAGTCTCTGCACCATAAATCACCGGCGGCGGCAGTGGAGCTGCAGCCGAGGAACGCGATCTCCATAATGCCCTCCATGTCGACTTCCATCTCAGCTGTTCTTTTGGTATATTCAAGTCCACAGATGGCTACTGTATATATATATACACAGGTGAGGGGTATATGTTGGATGAAGCAGGGGAAGACGAAAAAACATATAGCTGTAGGTTAATTATGGATTTGATTAGCTTTAATGAACTTAATCTGATTATAGGGGTAGAAGACTATGCCTTCCTCTTTGACTCATGTATGTTTGTAATTTGATCTGAGCCGCTGAACTTAATTTGATTAAGAGTCCTCTTTGACTCTTAGAAAACTACGAACCCCGACAGCTTCCTTCGGCCTCGACCAATCTCTAATCGCCTCAATTTTCTTTGGGTCGATAGTGAGCCCATCTTTACTAACTACGTGACCCAAGAATGCCACCTCCGAGAGTCAGAACTCGTACTTAGAAAATTTTGCGTATGACTGATTCTGCCTAAGAGTACTCAAGAATGTCCTGGGGTGAGCGACATGCTCTTCCTTGCTCCTAGAATATTCTAGGATATCATCAATAAAGACAACAATGAATCGATCCAAGAACTCTCTGAATACCATGTTCATCAGGTCCATAAATGCATATGGGGCATTAGTCAAACCAAACGGCATGAACACAAATTCAAAATGTCCGTATCTGGTATTAAACGTTGTCTTCTGAATATCCTCATCTCGAATCCTCAACGGATGGTATCCTGACCTCAGATCTATTTTGGAGTATGTGCAAGACCCCTCGAGTTGATCAAACAAGTCATCTATATTTGGAAGATGATACTTGTTTTTAATAATAAGTTTATTCAACTAGCGGTAGTCAATACACAATCTCAAATTGCCGTTCTTTTTCTTCATTAAAAGGACTGGAGCTCTTCACGACGACATACTGGGTCTGATGAATCCCAAACCAAGTAGCTCCTGCAACTGGATCTTTGATTCAACCAACTCTCTGGGAGTCATGCGATATGGAGCATTGACCACTGGTGCAGATCCAGGTACAAGATTAATCTTAAAATCAATTTTTCTGGAGGGCGGGGCACCAGGTAGCTTCTCTGGGAAGACATCGGGAAACTCACAGACAACTGGTATCTCCTGCAAAATGGCTTTGGCTTCTGTTTGTAAAATTTGTCAAAAAGGATGTCTCATAGCTTTTACTGAAGAAATGATCAACTTGGAACTTCTTTCAAGCCTCAAAATGTAATGAGAGACTGATCAGGTCCTT
Source organism: Platanthera zijinensis (assembly GCA_039513925.1). Taxonomy (NCBI): domain Eukaryota; kingdom Viridiplantae; phylum Streptophyta; class Magnoliopsida; order Asparagales; family Orchidaceae; genus Platanthera; species Platanthera zijinensis. The sequence goes on along the minus strand of CM077092.1, from coordinate 35,004,802 downwards.
TTATCCGAATCTCCTTACTTTTATAATCTATGACATTCACGTCAGTCAGCCAATCCATGCCCAAAATCAGATCAAATTCAGCAATAAGTAAAATGGACACCTCGACTATGAGTTCTGTTTCTCCAAATAATACTAGCGCCTTACACTTACAACTAGTCTGCATCACTGAACCGTTAGGTATCATGACATCTATCGGAGTCGGGTCGGTGGTGATTTCTAGGCCAAGCTTACGCGCAAAAGATTCCACAATGAACGAGTATGATGCACCCGTATCAAAGAGAATCTTAGACGACATGCTATGAACTATGAGGATACCTAAATGCAAATTTATTTTATTTTAGTTTAGTGTTACTGGGAGTGAAAAATAAAACATTTTAGATAAATAAAATTCCAAACCTGTCACCACATCCTCTTGATCATTGGCCTCCTGCTGGCCAAGTCCATAGGCTCTAGGCTGAACCAGACCATGTCCTGGAGCTGGTTTTGGGTCAGCGAACATCACTGTCTTCCCTTTATCGATCCCACTCGAACTGCCATGCTCGAACCTCGACTGAAAAACATGTTACGGTATAGGTGTTAAACTTACGAAGAAAGGTCCTGATTAGGAGAAAGACACCAAGCATAAGTCAAATTACCTGGTTACCCGCAGATCCTGTGCAATTCTGCGCAATGTGTCCTGCTCTCTGACACTTGTAACAGACACCTGATGAAGCCAAACATTCTCCATAATGATGACGATTGCATTTTAGGGCAAAGGGGGTAGTCTCTGGGCTTGCCCCCGGACTGATTGCCTTGCTTAAACTCCGTCTTCTGCATTTTACTCCAGCGGTCCCTTGTTTGATTCTTGTCCTGCTGGAACCGAGGCCCACCATGAGACCGCTTGGGGAGGAAATTATTATGCCTTTGAATTTGTTGCTGGCCGGCCTCTAATCTCCTTGTCGTATCTACTAGACTTCTGTAATCGGCGTTGCCCATAGTCATCAACGGCTGTCTCAAAAAGTCTCGTAGGCCATCAACAAAATGGTTGCACTTCTCTACCTCATCACCTTGCATCGAGCCTAGATAGCGAGATAAGTGAGTGAGTTCTCTCTCGTACTCGGTAACAGTCTTATCCCCTTGAAAGTGTCTAAGATACTTCTCTCGAAGACCTCGACGTGCTGAAGGGGGGCACAGACCAGTTTGCGGGAGGCCTAGAGAAATCACCCCAAGTAAACATTTCTGTTGTACGACCTGACAAAAACAGATTGCATTACGCCACACTAGCTAAATAAGAAATTCTAAAGGAAGATGAAATTAAACTTGATTTTTTACCGGCAGGATCATCAACGAGATACTTGGTCCCCAAATCTTTGCCTCACCCTGAAGGAGGAAAGTTGCCAGAGGTACCTTTTTATTCACAGGTCACTCCATTACATTCAACAAATCTCTAGTGTTTGCTATCCAATCATCTATCTCCGTCGGGGTTCCATCTCCACTGTAATTGAAGGGGTGGAGGTCTCTAAAATCCCTTAAGTAACGGTCCATCCCGACCTCCACGGCTACAGGTGCAGGGACTGGTGTTGGGATTGGAGCTGAGATCCCTGCAGTTGTCCTTTCTGAAACTCCAATAAAGTTACTGCCACCTTGGCAATCTGGGTTGCCAAATCAACGAGTTCTGATGCTGCTGGTGCTGGTGGCACATTAGCATCACTTATGGAAACTTCAGGGGTAGGGTTCTAACGTGTGGGTTCCCCCGCTTCACTAGATCGAGGTGCCTAAAGGATATAGGAAAAAGAGTTATTATTATAAATACATATCTGAAAAATCTGTTATTGAAGGTATTTTCATACTCCTGTGAAATTAAGAGTTAGACAAAATTGATAACTTTACTGACGAAAGTTTGATTCTGACACAAACCTACGACTCTGTGAATTTTTCTGGGTCAGGGGTCCTAAACCTGGCTCTGATACCAATTGAAACACCCCAACCTAGTTTAATAGGAAATCAGCAGTCCGGCCGGGCCCGCGATAAGAAGTAAACTAAGTAACAGTATAAAAGCTGATATAAATAAAAGTGTTAAAAGGAATCTTACAACGAAGAATCTCTGGCTAGAAGTGTACCTCTTAATGCTTTACAGAGTCAACTAGAACTGAATATATACTACGAAACTGAAATACTGTCAATCTGAAATAAATAGGTACATCAAAACATTAATGGACTACAACAAATACATAATGTCTGTAAGTAAAATAAAGTACAATAACAAGAGGTACAACTGTAAGTGACTGACAACAGTGATGACTGCACCGCATATCCTAAGTGAATCCCCTGACCTGAGCCCCTGTAAAAACAAGTTCTAATTGAGTTAGACTTACTGGAGAGTAAGAAAAACTACTACTTCAAGTAACACTAAAAATAAATGAACTTTACTTGTATACACAAAAATATGCAAAATTATTTACTATTCATTTTGGCACTTGAGTTCATGATCTGGACATAATATTGACCTACTATGTGCTCTGACGCACTTTTCTTATTTGTGTTGGTCGTTGATTTCTAAAGTTTTTGGGACGTGACTATTGTAAGTTTCAGCAGGTTTCATCATTAACTTATTGAATCTTATTATTAACGACGGCCGTCCACAAACTGACAACTGTAGTCTGAGTGACAAATCTGATGGTGCCCTAAACTGAATGTCCCTCAAGAGGAACACAAACTCCTATTTGAGGAGTTCCATATTTGTAAATAAGGGTCATCGACCCTAAGCCTGAAACTCGTGCGGTGGCCTATTGACCCTGTGAACACGATGGTGTGCCTCCACCAAAAATATGAGGGTGAACCTCTCTCGCCATTTTCTGAATTGATCTAGACTAGTGTTCAGTGAGACACTCACGGGGTAACGTTCCAGTTAAGTACACAAGGTTAAGGATTTTCATGTAACCGAATCTGATATTTTAGCCTAAGTGTACCTATCCTTTAACTTGGTTCTGACGATAGGAACTTGTAACTTTCAAGTGTTTATACTCGCATAGTTAAAACATGAATTAAAAGCAATCTGATATGTTTAACTAAAAAGAGTCGAATTTCTTACAACGGTGATTCGACGCTCGTAAACGCGGCGGGGTGACATGATTCCCTTTAGGAAATATTCTGAAAGCACTATATTGATCTCCAATTAACACATGGCTCCCTTCCCCAAAATTCCTCCAGAAACCTTAAAATGGATTAATCGATCACAAACTCGAACTTACTAAAATAATAGGAATACTAATCCACTATGAGGGGTACGGAACACAAACCGCTTTTCCAACAGTAACGATATGTTATGTCTGAGAACTGAAATAATCTCGCCTAAGCTCGAATTTACTGATCCAAGCGCAATTTGGGGAGACCGAGGTCTTCGATTCCTGAAATCAAAAACAGGGAAAACATAAAGCAATTGAAATCGTTAGAAAAAAAGTCAAAAATGCTTTTCCAGATGATGCCAGAAGAGAAGTGAAGTTCGATTGCATAGCCAAAACTTCAAGAAGACTTACTCCAAAAGACAACGATATGCAAATTAGGGTTGGAGAAGCATCGTCTTCGCAGAGATCTGGAAAAGGAAGGAGAGTCACGGCCTAATGACTGCGGAGGAGAGAAAACCCTTAACCGATTGTTGGAAGGGAAAAATAAGAGATGGAAAGGTCGGCTGGGGACCTGGGGTTAAGGAACTACCTCTTGCAGTACTTGGAAGAAAGGAGAGGGCCGACTAGGGATGCTGAGGAGGAAGGAGGAGGAGGCGCTGGCTTCCGGCACTGGATTCCGACGAGGAAGGAGGGGTCAAAAGGGTTCGACTGGCGGAACTGCTTGCGGTTAGGGGAGACAGAGCGGTGCCTGCGGGAGAGGAGTAGTTGGGCGAATGCGGGAGTTATGCCTCTCGGCTAAGGGTGCAACTTTAAACATACGGTTTGCTTGTAGTTATTATAACCGAACCGGCCTAATGGGGGGATGGGAAGGGGGAATTGGTCTTATTTGGTATTAATATCACCAATTTACCCTAGGAGCATGATGGTTGATATTTTGCGATGCAAAATCGCACAAAAATTTCAATCGTCGCGACCATTGCGGATCATTAACAATTACATGCTGACTCTTTATTTTTTGATTATCATGCATAAAAAAATAATCAAAAAATAGATTATTACCTTTACAAGTCGTCGGATTGATTAATTTTGCCCGTGATGGTACCCTGAAATTTTAAATTGATCGCGATGTTAAAATTTAGGGCGTTACATGACTCATCTTTATATATGTTGACTTTTGCTTTTGCTTTGTCTAAATGGCTGAGATGGAGTGATCTAGTTAGATTAATTTTTCTTTTATTTTCTTACATATGATTCATAATATTTATAATGGTATATCATCTTAATGGATGAAACATATAAAGTTTTTTGTGTTATTTGTTATTCACTGCCAATGTTGTCAAGTATCTATTTAAAGATTCCAAAAATCTGTTCTGGTTTTTTATTAATGTATTGCGGATCCACACTTGGGCGTCACATGCCAACGTCACCCACGAACCCGCAAGGAATGAATCCCACAATTTTTATCTTTTCATGCTGCGTCTTTTGCTGTCTGGAGCTCGTTAATTTTGTACCTCATTTGGTTAAGCATAGTGAGGGGACATTTTGGGTAAACAAGGGGTTTTATTTTGATTCCACTGGTTATATGATGAGGTTGGAGGGATATTTTGTTTTATGCAAACATTAATATAATCTTCTCTCTCTCTTCTTCGTTCTATTATCGATCCTTTTTCCTCTATCCTAATCGCCTGCTAGCCGCAAGCTCCACCCAGCACCGGACGCCTGATCCTTCCTCTCCGCTGGCCACCCTCCATTATTGAGATAGGTTCTCGTGGGTCCAAAAAGGAGAACTCCAACCTCCTCTAAGATTTCTCTGTCTCTCGATCGCGCATGAGATCTCAAATGGGGATCCCTGTCATAATGTTTCAAATATACTTCAAGATTTCTTCAATAAAATAAATAAATCAATAGCACATTTAGTTGCTCTAATTTATTATGTTATTATATTTCTATTTCCAAGTTATTTTCAGTTCATGTTACTCCTGCACTCCTTTTTGTGTTTGAAACAGGCCAGTTTCAGGCTTGCATGGGGATGCAATAGTGATAAAAGTGGACAGCATAAGCATGACGTGGTCTCCTTTGAAAGAGGAAATATAACCACTGCAGAGCGCAGCAGTAAGCAGGTATGTTAAATTTGGTCCGTTACACTTTTTTCACGTTATACATGTAAGGAAGCATCAAGTTTTAAATCTAGTTTTTAAACTGGAGTTTTGTCTTGTGTTTTCATTATTATTTGTCTTGGCTGCGAAGTGTCAGTTTGGATTACCATTTTAATAGAGATTATGTATGTTCAGATTCTGCTGAAGTGGGAATCCCAGCCACAAACTGTGCTTATTCTGGCTAAACCAAATTCCAACTCTGTTCGTGCTTTATGTGCTGAAATGGTCAGGTGTGCAACATTTGTAGCTGAAATTGCAATGGCTCGAATGACTTAATCTGCCAAACAATTTTTGCAGCGATGTCTTGAATTCTTTCAAACCCTTGACGTAATATATTTTAATTTTAATATGCCTGTTTTTCATGTGGGTGTTCTAATATTCATGGTTTTTGCAATTAGTTATGTTGAACATCAATGGCGTAAATTTAGTATTCAAGGGGCTTTGTGCAAATGTTCCTATATTTATTGTTCTTATTTGTAGAGAATTGCAACAAAAGAGAGAAAAAATCAAGAATTTATTAATTTCTCATGTATTTCATGAATACATCACAAGTATTTGTACGTATATATAGGAGGAGAGAGGAGAGTCTAAACATTATCTAAGGTGTGAGACTAATTCCTAAGAGGTCTTTACATGGGCCTCCAAAAGAAATTTTCTTTACAATTTCTTCAACACTCCCCCACAAGATGGAGCATATAAGTCATAGGAATCAAGCTTGTACAAGAACTGAAAATATAGAGGCCGCGGTAGAGCTTTGGTAAGAATATTAGCTATTTGTTCTGTAGCAGGAACATAACTCTAATTTTCTTAATTAAACCTTTTCCTGAATAAAGTGACAATCAACCTCTATATGCTTGGTGCGTTCATGGAACTCATGATATTTGGCAATATGAATAACAACTTGACTATTGCAGAACAAGGTGGCAGGAGAGGAGAGTTTGACACTCAGGTATCTCAGAAGGCTTTCTAGCCAGTGAATTCAAAGATGGCAAAGACCATTGATTGATACTCAGCTTCTGCAGATGAGCGTGCGATGACAGATTGCTTCTTGTTTCGCCGGGTGACAAGATATCCACTAAAGTATGTGCAAACACCACTGGTGCAACGAAGATCATCTAGGGATCCTGTTAGGATGTTATTTCTTATTTTTGTTGCCCTGTATTTTTCCCCTCCTATATAAAGGGGACTCTTCCTATTGTTAAATAATAATTTCACCTTTGCCCTATTCTAACATGGTATCAGAGCGGCGAATAACTCCCGATCCCTAGCGGCCTCTTGCCGCTCGTCGTCCGCTGCACCTCCCGCCGCCGCCTCCCTCTCTCTCTCTCTCTCTCGCTCTCTCTCTCTCTCTCGCCGCCACATCTAGCCCCTTCTCGTCCTCTGTTCCGCCGATCGGCGTAACAGCCGGCCGATCGGCCGTCCGTGCCGATCGGCAAGGGCGGATGGCCGCCGCTCCGTCCACCGTCCGATCGGCCTGATTCCTCTCAATAAAGTTTCGCTTTTTCCTCCTCTATCTACTCCTATGAGGATCGCTTCATACCCTTGCTAGATCTTCCTAGATCGTGGATCTTGTGTGTTCCCTCCTTTTATCCATTTTTCTCGGAAATGCATTCTCTTCCGTTTTGATGCATTTCCTGCCCTTAGCCATCAAGACTTTATTGTTCTAGGACTGTTGGCCGTCCTATTGGTGGTGTTTTTTTTTCCCCCTTCCGGCGACCTTCCGGCGGCTGTCCGGTGGCTGTTTCTTCTTCAGATTTTGTATCTGATCCTTGTTCTCCGTTTGGTCTCAATGTCGGAGGAGGTCACTTCCAGTGATGGCTCGCAACCTGCTGGATCTACCCGGGTTGGACACGATCATATGACCTCACAAATTACCTCCATCCGTCTTGATGCTACAAATTATCTACCTTGGTCTCGATCTATCGCCTTGGCTCTTAAGAGTCGCCGGTTGTATGGCTATGTTACTGGGGACATTAAGGCGCCCGAAGAGTCTGACCCCACATGGGCAAAGTGGGAGTCGGAAAATTCCCTGGTTATGTCATGGTTGATTAACTCCATGCAAGAGTCTATTGCACGGAATTATCTCTTCTTAAATACTGCTGCAGATATTTGGAAGGGGGCTGAATCTACCTACTCACAGAAAGGGAACACAGCTCAGATATTTCAGCTTCGCCGAAAGATTTTTCTCCTTCGACAAGGAGATCGACCTCCATCAGCCTATTTCTTGGAGTTCACCCAATTATATCAGGAGTATGATCATTTTGTGTCCCTTACCCTTGTTTGTTCTGCTGATGCCCGTCTTGTGCGCGCTCATGAAGATCGGAACCGTGTGTTTGAGTTTCTCCATGGTTTACACCGAGAGTTTGATCAGATCATTGTTCAGATCCTTGGCCGCTCCCCGGTCCCGTCCTTGGCTGAGACTTATAGCATTGTTCAGCAGGAATATGATCGTCGACAGTCTTGGAGTTCAGAGGTCAGTTCAGGTGGTTCTGCCCTTCTCACGTCTCATTCAGGTATCGCAAACACTCGGGATTTTAAGCCAAAGCCCACTGACAAAGACCATCTGATGTGTGACTATTGTGGTCGGAGTCGACATACCCGTGAGACGTGCTTCAAACTGCACGGGTTTCCTCAATCCAGAGGTGGTCCTACTCCTCGAGGCGGGCGTGGTGGCGGGCGTGGTCGTGGCCGATCCAACTTCATTTCCCCCCGCTCCGCTCACCTGACTGAGTTCCTTGATGACAGCACATCTGGTGGCCACAGTTCTGAGGTCAACCCGTTACCCGGGTCCTTTTCTACAGATGAGATGACGCTTCTCCGCCGTATGATGCAGGGCCTGTCTACTGAGCCACATCCTACTCCGTCATCATCCTTTGCTCATTCTGGGAGTCCAAGTGCCCATGCTGCTACTGTACCGTCTGCCACTCATTGGATCATTGACTCCGGTGCTACAAACCACATGACCGGATCTTCGTCAGGTTTTATTTCATATTCTCCTTTGTCTGGCCGGGACAAGGTGAGCATTGCGGATGGGACCCTCGCCCCAATTGCCGGGAAGGGATCCATTCCTTGCTCTTCCCTTACCTTGACTTCCGCTCTACACGTTCCTTCTTTCACTCGTAACCTTTTATCTGTTAGCCATATTACCAACTCTATGAATTGTTCCATCACGTTTTTTCCCTCTTCTTGTGTTTTTCAGGACCTGAAGACGAAGGCGGTGATTGGCTCTGGTAGTATGCGAGATGGGCTGTACGTGTTTGACCCTGATGTTCACCAGGCCCTTCATGCCCATCGGCTCCCACTGCTGTCTACTTTGCATCGCCGCTTAGGCCACCCATCTACCGCTACTATGCAATCTTTATTTCCTGTTTTTTCTCCTTCAGTGTTTAAGACTTTTACGTGTGATGTTTGTGAACTTGCTAAACATAAGCGTGTTTCCTTTAATCATGTCTCTACGCCGTGCTCTGTACCTTTGCATACGATTCATAGTGATGTATGGGGCCCTTGCCCAGTTGCCTCTATCTCTGGTTATCATTGGTTTGTAACTTTTATTGATTGTTACTCTCGCACTACTTGGGTTTATCTCATGCGGCATAAAAATGAAGTGTTTCCTCTCTTCAAACAATTTCATAACATGATATCTACTCAGTTTGGCGCACTATTAAATTCTACGCATGATAAGGTCGTGAATACATAGATTCTCATTTTGAACGGTTATTGAGCGATCTCGGGATCATCATCA